>CM063596.1:7242701-7802906 GCA_032356905.1 Salix exigua
ACATGAAAATACTCAAGTCTTATTTAGTTCTATAGTAATAATTCAATAGGTTCGTGCATTATCTTCTGGGTCTTTCTTTGAAGATTAACTGTCACTAACTAGGTTTTCCATGTTTATTTTGATCCATATTTGGTGCTATTCTATTTAACTGTATAGAGTTGCATTGCTTTCAGGCTTGCTATTCAGAGGCTTGAGATAACAAAGAATGACTTGAGGCACAGAATTGCAAAAGAGGTCTCAATACTTTCCTTAAATCTGCTTTCTGTTCAATTTGGCATGTTTTCCTGACAGGATTGGTTATTCTGTCTGTCCAGGCTCGTGGCAATGCCATTTTACAAGCAAGCTTAGAGAGGAGAAAGCAAGCTTTGCATGAGCGTCGCTTGGCACTTGAACAAGATGTAATTATTTTTAGCTCATCACATGTTGCTTTCTCTTTCCAATGCTTCACATGTTTTGTCAGCCTGTTGCGTTTCACATTGAATGTTAAAATTGTTGCTAGAAATTTAGTCTTGTGTACTTTGAACATGCTATCTTTACATCAGTAGACATGTGGGGAATACACAGTCTAAATCAGGCCAGTTCCATCACACAAGAATGGAATAAGGAAGAATGGTACTATTTAGTTGATCTCTGCAATTTTGACAGAGTAATGAAAGGCTATGCTTGCTATCTTTAGTACTAGATTATGTTGATGTACACCTCATTGCATGTTTCTAGTATTCTGGAACTGCATCACAATCATCTTCTCTCTAGCCCTTGAATTATTTTACGGGCTTCTTCTGTCATTGTGGGCATACTTAATCAACCTGTGTAACTGTACTTGCATGTGGAGTAAAAATAATAGCACACACACACACTGTTTTTGTTGACTGGAATTAAATGGCCACATAGGTTGCAAGATTGCAAGAGCAGCTGCAAGCTGAAAGAGATCTTAGAGCAGCATTGGAAGTTGGTTTGAGCATGTCTTCAGGACAGTTTACCAGTTCTCACGGCATGGATTCTAAAGTGAGTATAGATCCATAGGAGCTTTGCGTTTTTTTCCCCATTTTTCTTTTCCAATCTGGACTGACACCCATTCTTTTGATTAAAAATGATGTGAAGACGAGGGCTGAGCTTGAGGAGATTGCTCTCGCTGAAGCAGATGTGGCCAGGTTGAAACAAAAAGTTGCAGAGCTCCACCATCAACTTAATCAGCAAAGACAGCATCATTATGGTTCCCTTTCAGATGCAAGTGATCGTTTTCAGCATGTTCAAAATCATAACCCTCAACAGTGAGTCTGCAAAGTCTTATTGTTTTTTAATTTCTCCATTGAGGTTGGCTGTAATTACAATTAGTTAAATTTCACTTTTCCATGAGGTAACAATTATTGTGAAACAGAACATTCATACCGTCACTATCTAGTAACCGAGACACATTGTTTCACCTAGTGGTGTAGATCCAGGAGGCCTTGATGGGATGGGCTGTTTAGCTTCTATCATATGCTTACTGTATTTCCCATTTTGTGTTTGATTTCTGCAGGAGATTTCTGCAGCCAGATTTTGATACAACAATTGCTTTTGTTAATCATGAGAGGAAACAGAGAACTGAGGTACGTAGAGCTCTGTTTCCCAGTTGATTGGCTTTTATGAATTTTTCATAAATAAGAAAAACATATATTATAAGCTTGAGAAATATATTCCAGCTCATCTTTCATTATCCTAACCTCTTTGTTTCCTGCCTTTCCCATTTCCAACCTTTTCACCCAATATACTCGTGTTCCTCCATTGTTGGTCAAACTGATCAGTGATTTAGTTGATGTTCAGTATTTTAAGGATCACCTGCCTGGGTCCTGCCGAGCAGTAATCGAACTTTCTTCCCTATGGGGAAAAGTGATTAAATTAAAATTCATGGCATGCAAAAGAAAAAATTTAATGCAATGCTTACTAGTGTTCAAATAAACCACTCCTCGTTGTATGTTCCTACTCATTTTGCTAAAGCCTTATTGGTGATTGTAGGTCCCAAGATCAGGATATCCTGGCAATAGGTTGCATTAGAGATTCTGGTGTGGTTTTACTACAATGTTGATTACAAACTTGCACGAGTTAGGGATCATTTAAGGTTGAAATAATTGTCTGGAACATTAATTGATCAAGGAGATGGAGAAGCTCCTTTTTAGGGTATCTTGATTCATTGAGTATGTTGTCTCCGAATGGTTTAGAAAATTGGAAAATAAAAATATAGAGGAAACAATGAGACAGGTGATGTATCGATTGTATTTCCTTTATGATGCAGTGCCTCTTTGATTAATTCCTCTTGAGCTCTAGAATCCTGTCTTGAAGTCATTTATATGCAGCATTGTTTCGCCTTTTGTTTCAAGTAATACCTGTATGTGCTCTTAAACATGGAACATGGCTTCAATGCTACAGGAGGGCTTGTTGGGAACAGATTGGAGGAATATTAAAGGACCAGGGTTAGCAACTGGAAGCAGCTGCAGGCAGCCTTCTCGAAAGCAATTAACGGAATCAGCAAGTCTTAGTGACTCAAAAAGTACTGAGGCATCAACAAACATGTCCATGGATGAGCTTTGTGGTGTTGATTCTGCTCCCTCTACTTCCAGAGCAGTAGAGGTAACTGTTTGCCCACGATTATTTTTATTTGGACGACTAGAGAGTTAGGCTGAAAACACACGCATCAACTTGTATCAAAACCTTATTTTATCACGTGGTTCCATAGTTTGCATGTTTGAGGAAACTAAATTTTAAATAATAGCATGCAAATGATCTGCGTAGATATCAGTATTGTCATTCACCCTTGTTGCAGGTGATGGACTATCCAAGACATCCATCAGCAGCATCTTCAGCCTTGGTAGAATTAACAACTCGACTGGATTTCTTCAAGGAAAGGCGTTCTCAGCTCATGGAACAGCTCCACAACCTTGATCTGAACTATGGCACAACGTCTTCACAAGATTTTATTTATAGACCATCATCCCCTCCATGGAACTGACCAGAGACGACAATGCCCGCCAAATTGACTTGCGGTCTTGTACATTCTTCAGTGTTGCATATAGTTGTATCTCTTGCACCCTTGCTTACCCCAGATTTTCCCTTTCTCCTCTCTCCATGTTTCGTTTTTTGGGCATTTTTCTAGTGCGAACGTGATTGAATTCATAATGATCAAGTGTTCTTTTAGCCGTAGCATTGCTTTCTTTTGTCACAAAATATTGTTAAACAAAACTGGGTGTTCCCTGTTGTGTCAATAGTAGGTGGAGATATGTATGGAACAAAGACATTGGACGAGAAACCTCTTTTTTATTTTTTTTTATTTTTTTAATATAAAAATCCTATATTTTGTGTTTGACAACATGTGGATGGTAGTGTTAAGATGCTTGTAATTCAAATATTCAATTGTTTGAAGTATGTGCCAGACTCTTTGCATTTTGATTTCATGGGGCCTGCTAGTTTCAATTTTTTCCATCTAATTTTGCTCTAATCCTTTTGTTTTTTTTTATAATTCCAACTTGTCGAATATGCTAACCATCAAAACAAAATTAATAAAGGTGATCTGATGATACGTCGATCCTATTTTACGTGGAGGTTTTGGACCCGTAAATGCAACTCTTCTGCCTTTGATTCGTGATAAACTAAAAACAGAGCGATTGGAAAGCATGTACCAATAATGGGGTGCCACGTTAAGCCAGCCAACACTTGCTTCGAGTGTTACATCTATCTTAAAGTATCATTATTTTTTCTTGCTTTAATAAATTGCTACAACAAGTTAAAACCAATAAAAATACGTATATAACATCATTAGGTTTACAAATAACTTGTTATCAATATATTGAAAACTTAACTCCATTTTCCGATGTAATAAGAAAAGAAGAGGTAGGCAAGTCATTGCAGAGTGACGACAACAACAACAATATTTGAAGGTCAAACCATGCTGGCTTGGAGCTTGAATTATTAGGAATTATTAGGAATAAACAAGTAAATGAATGTAAAATTAAAGTGATCGAGAGTATGATTATATCTGCTTTTTAAAATATATTTTTTGAAATAATATACTTTTTATTTTTTGAAATAATATTTTTGATATCAATACTAAAAAATATTTAATTAAAAACCAAAAAAATAAATAAATAAAAAGGCTTATGAAACACAAAAACAAATGAGAGTAAGATAGTTAATAGTACGGCAGCGTTTCAAGGAGTGGTACGCAACCCGAGAGGAAGAAGCAAAGAGAGGGAGGAATTGAAATCACAGAATTAATTGGAAGTCTCATCGCACCGCACCCCCCACAAACCATCAGCTAACAAACCCGAACTGAAAATCAATTTTCACTTTGATCGGAAGAAGAAGAAATCCTCTCTCGCTCTCAGATCTGATCACTCTGGTAGGCTCTGCTCTCTCTATTTCGTTTTGTTTCTTGGAATTTGTGGTTTCTAACTGATTGGTTGATTATTAGCTCTTTTTTTTATTATTATTACTCTGCTTATCTACTCTTTATGGATCGGTTAGTTTGAATTTAGTGCATGTTCTGAGAATATCACGATTAAATATGCCTTAATGAATCTTATATTTGTATAATTTGCTTGGATGTAGCTTATTTTACCTTTTACTTTTCATATGGTGAGGCATTGAGACTTGCATATAGAAACAACTCTTATGCTGGTATTGAGGTTCTATCATCACAATTGAAGAAGCTAGAGAACCTTGAACCAAGCCTTAATAGATTCAAAGATAGCATTTTATCACATCTGTGTGAAATTTCTTTACTCAAGTCTTTAAACCTAACAGACAATATTTTGTTAGGATCAGCCGCTGTCAATGGTACAGTTGTGAAAATTTATTGGCATCTTCTAGCTAATTAAGCATAATTTTACCCAAACTTCATATTTTAGATGCCAACCTATTTAGCTCATTTCTTAAAAATATAGTTTGATATTTTTAAACATCTCAAGCTCATCTCAACACAAACTAAAGATGTATATTGGATAAAACCTCAAGAATATGATTTTATTATATTCACTATTAGCTTGCTTTTTTGGATGATGTTAGTATTGTGGGATTAGTGATTAAGTGCTCATTGACTTTAACAAAATTCTGCCGAGCACCTTTTATGGCAATCGGAACCTCAAAGCTCCTACTTAAATCCTGACCTTACTTGAAATTTGAAAATCACAGGTAAAATCAATCCACTTAGTGAGTTCTCTTCAGGAGGTGGTCCTCTGAAAATTTCAAATATGACTTCATATTTTTTTTTTGAAATATGATAACAAGTGGCAAGTGGCTGATATGGATGAACTGGGTGGCGTTTCATTAAGGATCTTGTATTTGTGACAATAATTTATTAATTATTTTAGTGGGTTGTGCTCGGTAAATCCATGAAGGCGACATGAGTTATTAATGTTTGGTTTATCTGGTCTTAATTGGTTTCTTCTAGTTTTGTCTTGAATGTCAAATGGTGTTTTCCATGCCCGAATGAGGGAGAAGTGAATTTGTTGTGGAGTGTAGAGGGACTAAAATAAGTTAAACTGGAATGTTTAATTTTATTTTATATTTTTTTTATGAACTAATTAATTGTATGATAGATTCTTGTAATGCTATAATTGACTAGAAAAACATTTCCCTGATGGCTTAATTATGTGACATGGTGATTTCTTTTTTTATCAATGAACTTAAGAGGGGTTTTTAAGGTTAATATTCCATGGTTTAATATAGCTCGAAATAAGGATTTGGAAACAAATCCTGAACCAGCAACTTTGGTTTTATGTATGGGCTCTAATAGAACAGTCGAATCAAAAGCCTTGCTTTGATGTCAACTTCTGGATGATCCTTGTTGCCAATTGAGTTGATAATTTATTTCAATTCGGTATAATTTGCTCAAATCAGGGTATAATGAAACTAATTAACTAGACTTCATAGTTTCATAAAGTATACAGTTAATCCATGCATTCTTAAATTCATTTGCAAGTTCATGTTATTTTTCATTTTATTTTTTTGGGTTTTTTCTTGTTTAAAAATTAAAAAGAGAAGCAGTTAAGATGGGAAAGTTTTTTTTTTCTTATAAAAAAAAAACTATTAAATTGAGTATGGTAAAGAGGTCAACTCTAGTAAAGGGACTAACTATTTATTTATTATTTATATCACAGAGACTAATTGATTAGATAAACTATAATGAGTGATAGAACTACTTCTCTCTTCTCATCTCATTTCCTCTCTTCGCACCTGTAAAAAAAATCAGTTCAGAAAAGCCCTTGGGAATGGCAGCGATTTACAGCCTTTACATCATCAACAAATCAGGTGGTTTGATCTTCTACAAGGTAAGATTTACTTCCCTTCAATTCAATTACAAGGGCATTTTTGGTTTTGATGCTTGATTGGATAATGATTGAAAGCAATACAAGCGACTGAATGCTACTAATAATAACAAATTGTGATTTTTGATGTTTGGCTTATTGTCACAATTTTTATTTTATTTTTTAAATAGGATTATGGATCTGCTGGACGGATGGATACAAATGATAGCTTACGAGTGGCTAGTTTATGGCATTCAATGCATGCCATCTCTCAGCAGCTATCACCAACTGTTGGTTGTTTAGGCATTGAACTCCTCGAAGCTGATACCTTTGATCTTCATTGCTTCCAATCACTCACTGGTGGCTACCTCAACCCTTTTTTTTATTTATGTATTTATAAATAAGCATACTAGGTACAGTATTAGAAAGAGAAATGCTCTATAATTTACCAAGGTATCAATTTTTTAGTTATTTGGTTATTGATAAACCTTCCATCTTATGCTTGATTGTCCTTCTCTTCTGTGTTGGAATTTGGACACCACTTTTCTTAATTTAATGAACTTCAACCCTTTCAAAGCTATTATCAGCTAGCTGATTGTAAGATCCCAATCTTTTTACAAGAAACTGCCATGTTCAGTAACATGTGTATATAGTGTGCTGAGCATTGCTTGCCATTTCCTAACTTTTGGTTCTAGTTAGCAGGCCTCATTTTTTAAGATAGACAGGCTGGGTACTTGAGTATTTATTTGTGACTGTCTTGTTTCTTTACAAGTATCTAAAGTCCATGTTTTTCAAACCATGAATTGTCAGTGACAAGTTCTTCATTCCTAATACTTCTGAATTTTCTATTAAAAACCTATTTGTTTTTTCTCCCTTCTACAGGAACAAAGCTCTTTGTGGTGTGTGAACCTGGAACGCAGCACATGGAAGGCCTCTTGAAAGTCATATATGAATTGTACACGGATTATGTCCTAAAGAACCCGTTTTATGAGATGGAGATGCCTATACGATGCGAGCTCTTTGACATCAACCTGTCACAGGCAATACAGAAGGATCGTGTTGCTTTATTGGGGCGATGAACTTTCCTGGATTTTGCTTCATTAGCTTTTGTTATTTTTCATTTTCATTTGTGCATTTTCCATGAGATCTCTCAATTTTCCGCTATGCTCCTCTTTGCCTTGGTATGTTATGAGATTAGTGGTATGTTGATTGTCTATGGACGTCCATCTGTGCAGGCTGTTATATTTCTCATGAATTTTCTTTTCAATATTGCATAAAAGTGCATAGTTTGGCCTGCTTAAACATCTTTTTCTCTTGGATGAGTTGGGGTTGGGAGAGCATCATTTCCAAAATGGAGGTTTTTGTTTCAAACCCCCACTTTGAGAGAATTCTTGTAGCTTGGCTCCCCTTGCTGCAAAACCAGTTCAGGGGTGATCAATAAAATGATTTTGATTGTATTTGTATTAGTTAGTTATTATTAATAAATAGTTATATTAATACCAAATATATTAAAATAAAATTGGCTACTCTAAATTGTTTTTTTCACTGGAGTATAAATATAAAAATATCATATTTATATTATTTCAAAAACTATATTATTAATTTGACTTTCAAAAATATCATAGTAACTTCTCTATTTCTTATCATTTGATTTTTTTAGAATTTAGTTTTTAATTTGTCTGTGTTGGATTATTATGGTATCAAAAGATAAACTGGTTTTCAGTTGGTTCTCGAATATGCAAAACAAAAATCAGTTTTGGAGGACCAAAATTTTAAAAAAGTGACAAATTTTAATAATAATAATAATAAGAAGTTAAAGTGCCTTTTAGCCTTAAATATTATACGAAAATCCCTTATTTTTGTTCTTATTTTTTATTTGATTTTTTCTCAATTTACTCTTAACATTGTGTTTTCTTAGGATTAAGTCTCATAATTTATTTTATATTGAATTATTAAAAAATACTATTCATATCGTTGTTTTTTTTTGTATAAAAACTGAACTTTTAGATTAAACACAACCCAGCCTATTTTTCAACAACCACTGGTTGAAACTTGAAACTAGAAAAATAGATGGTCTCGCAGAGGACACGTGTCAGCTTATATATTTTTTCAAAAAAAAAAAGTGGACCACCAACCAGGAAAACAAATTAAAGGCCATGGGTCCGTCCCAGGGGTCTGGCCCCTTTCTTAGCTTTCAGTTTCCATTTGCTTTTGCTGTTTGAAACTTAGATGAATTAAAATGGATTAGTTTTTTTTTAGTAATGATTAGGGCTTTATGCCGTTCTAAATTAAACGCGAAATAATAGATCTAATCAAATCATTGTACAACAAAGTATAAAATCATTGTTGGAGGATCAGTTATAATATCCGATCTCCTATCTATTAAATCTTTAGTTAGCCTAAAATTAGCTAAATAATCGGCCACATAATTGGTCTCCTTATAAACATGTAATATTTTAACTTCTCAATCCCTACCCAACATATCTCTAATCTGTATAATTAGATTATAATTCTTATCTACCCTCACACTATCCCCATTAATAATCCCAACTACAACCTTAGAATCGACTCTAAAATCACTTTTTAAATCTTTTATATCATGTAAATTATAACCCCATATAAATAGCCTATAATTCCATAAAAACCCTTAGCCACGACCCATATGATCTCTAATAACTTTAAAATGGATTAGTTAAGTATTAACTGCGGCTCTGGTGGGCATTTAATTCTAATTGAAATTAATTATGAATTTTCTTGTTATGTTATTGATTGTTCCTAATAATTCCTTGCTCCACGCCCCATGCCCGCAGAGTTTCCATCACTCTCCTGTTACTTGTTTGTCTCTTCTTTTGTAGTCGAATTTTACTCTGTTTTTTTTAATCATACAAAAAATAAAATATCTTCAATTATACCCTACCACATTAACAAACAAAACATTTTGAGCAGCCACGAGTCGGATCTTGCAATGAGACGTGATATAACAAAAAAAAAAAAAAAACAAGATAAATTCAATAATATTATTTATTTTATTATTAATAATTAATAAAAATATATTACACGTGCCGTCAAATGGCAGCTGGCAGCTTATTTATTTTTACGCGGCGTGTGTGATTCATTTCTTATAACCTCTCTTCTGATAGTTGAATTAAAATAAATCTCATGGTATTGGGGATAATATAATCGGAATTTAGACATTCCTTTTTTTTTTTGCTATTTTTTCTCCATTATCTTTAAAATTTGTACGAGTTTATTTTAATTTTATTTATTTCTCCATTTTAAAAGTTTATTTTAATATTATGATTTTTAATTATGAGGTTTTAAAAAATTATATTTTTCATATGTGATTTTTATCGAACTGTTATGTAAAGAAAATTGTATTTAAAAAAAAAAACTGAAATATCAGTGTCATAATAATATAACTGTCCCCATAGAGAAAAATACAAGCAACACCCTCCTCTATCCTGTTTTCATTTTAAAAATATTTTTTTAAAAAAATTATTTTATTTTATTATATAATTTAAATTATTTATATATATATATATATATTAAAAAAAAACTTTCAAATCAATCAGCCCAACTGCCTGCCCTTGTAACAAGCACGCAACAGAAAAGTTCACGGGCTTGATTACAGAAATCGTCAAACACAGCCATAACCAGAAGGTAAGAAAAACATCCTCTCCTTAATTTCTCCCCCCTAATCCATCTCCGAACACAACAAAACATGTCCACAAAAAGACCACCTAAACTACCCAGCACCATCTTCATCTTCCTCCTCGTGCTCCTCCATGACCAGATCCATGCAAGCCCGATAAAAACTGTTGTGGTACTAGTGATGGAAAATCGTTCTTTTGATCACATGCTAGGTTGGATGAAGAAAATCAACCCTGAAATCAATGGTGTTGATGGAACTCAATGGAATCTACTGAACACAAGCGATCCAAGCTCGCGAAAATTCTTCACCAATAACCAAGCTCAGTTTGTCGACCCTGATCCTGGCCACTCTTTCCAAGCAATAAGGGAGCAAATATTCGGGTCTGAAGACACCAACAATTCAGCTCCTTCCATGAATGGCTTTGCCCAGCAGGCTTTCTCTATGGACGCATCAGCCAACATGTCCCGGGATGTCATGAGTGGATTCGAGCCTGATAGGGTAGCTGTGTATAAGACACTTGTTTCTGAATTTTCTGTCTTCGACAGGTAGAGCTGTTTTCTGTCTGTTCACATTTAAGTAATTACTACTGTATAAAGATTCCGTTTCCGATGATTTCAATGTAAACACACTGGTATTTCTCTGCCCGAAAATATAATCCATTGATGTCACTATTAACCTTAGGAATGTCCCAATGGAACAACAAATCAGAGAGATAGAGAGAGAGCAGAGTATTTAATGGATAAGGTTTTCATGTTGAAATTAGTCGCTTATTGCATGTGTTTTGAATATGATACAGAATTTTTTTATTTTTTATTTTTAAATAACGTGATGTTTTTAATCCTCCAACTTAATATGCGTTCGTGTTTATACTTGTATATTTTTTTTTATTAGAAAAAAGAGGATTTTTTGGAAGTGTTAAATTAATTTATGAACTTCGAAATATCCACTTAGCTATACTTTTTGGTTACTTTATTGCACAGACATTTGTATATTGTTGACATGATTTCGCAATTACTAGTAAAATAAAATGCAATGTATAATTTAACAAAAAACCTATCTGCTCTGTTAGGTGGTTTGCTTCTGTGCCGTCATCGACGCAACCCAACCGTCTATTTGTTCATTCAGGCACATCCGCCGGAGCCACTAGCAACATTCCGGCATTGCTCGTTAAAGGGTACCCTCAAAGAACGATTTTCGAGAACCTCGACGATGCTAGAATATCTTGGGGAATATACTATCAGAACATTCCTGCCACATTGTTTTATAGGAACCTAAGGAAGCTCAAGTACATCACGAAATTCCATCCTTACGGCACGTCGTTTAAAAACCATGCAAAACAAGGCAAGCTTCCTGGTTATGCCGTGCTTGAGCAGCGGTACTTGGACATGAAGATAGCTCCTGCCAATGATGACCATCCGTCCCATGATGTTTATCAAGGGCAAATGTTTGTCAAAGAGGTACTCATAAACTCTTTATATATATATTGAAGTGGTTCGTATAGTATTCATATTCATACACGTTCACACGTATGCAGAGATTCTATTAATCTTTCATTAGAGAGTCTAACTCGTTGAAATTTCTCTTAAAACATATGTTTACTCTATTTTTTTCGTTTACAAATTGTCAAAAATGTTCTGTGATTTCCAATATTGCAGGTGTACGAGATACTGAGGGCAAGTCCACAATGGAACGAAACTCTACTGGTAATCACATATGATGAGCATGGTGGGTTCTATGATCATGTGGCTACGCCTGTAAGTGGGGTCCCTAGTCCGGATGGGATTGTGGGACCCGAGCCATTCTTGTTCAAGTTTGATAGACTCGGGGTTAGAGTTCCTACAATCGTGGTCTCACCTTGGATAGAGAAGGGAACCGGTAAGTATATATCACTTTCATATTTCAACCATCTCTTCTCTTCTCTTCTTTTCTTTTCTTTTTCCTTGTCCTTTTTTCTTTTTTCTATAGGAATTTTAGCTTATCCAACAGGATAATATCATTGCGGGCATTATATTCCTAACTTTACCATTACGATGAATGGCTAACTTGACTTGAATGATACTCCCAGCATCACCTTCACGACTATCTGCAAAATATTCTAACCTAATTCACACTGCTTTTGATACGAAAAGAGAACAGGGTGACCTTCCACTTCTTTTTGTGTTCTTAGTACTCGTCCATTGTCAACGTATATACAATGTGAAATGAAATCCTTGTGGATGACAACCAGGCTAGCAAAGAGTGAGGGTTGCCAATTTCTCACTTCTCTTCTTTTTCTCAACGAATATATGAGGAAATTAATTAGGGTTAGTTAGGGTTCCGTTGAGTCTTTTCCGTTTGGACAGAAACTTTGGGGAAAGTGGGTGCCAGTTCTTTTGCGACAACGTCTTGTAGCTGCCAAAAAGGTGCGTATAGTTGAAAGATTGAGCGGAAAGTTTGAGGATTTTTGCTCTGTTGCTGAGAAAGGTTTTGCGTGCAAGAGATTAAGCAACGAGCCAGAAACAGATGAAGCCAGCCAGTAGCTTAACATGAGCACGGATCTTCATCAATCATGCTTTTCTAGATTGAGTCCATCATACTGTGGGCCCAAGGTTAAACCCAAAAACACTGGAATTCGAACAGAAATAGCCCGAAATTTCAAGATTCTTAGCATAAAGTTAGTATCAGAGGTAGTCCTGTGATGATGATAGTTTTGCAGCGATGGATGTTATTTTCTGAAAACTCAAGATTTCGAGTGAGTTTTTTGAGTGGAAGGCATGAGCAATTGTCAATGTATTGAATCTCCATGCAGTACTTTTGCTGGTTATGGCAAGTGAAAAAATTAACAAAAAAATGATAAATGCTACTTTGGCATGGCGATGCAGTTGTCCATGGACCCGACGGGTCGCCATTTTCAACATCAGAATACGAGCACTCATCCATTCCTGCGACGGTGAAGAAGCTCTTTAACATGTCCTCTCCTTTCTTGACAAAGAGGGATGAATGGGCGGGAACCTTTGAAGGCATCTTACAGACTCGGACTGAGCCCAGAACTGATTGCCCAGGTAACTCACCTAACTCGTTTTCCAGGCTGAGTTCTTTTGCTTTTTGCCAACTGTTTGTGTTCTCATCCTCTCTACTGAATAGAGAAACTACCAACTCCAACTCGGGTCAGGAAGAGCGAGCCGAATGAAGACGCCAAGCTTTCTGAATTCCAGCAAGAGCTACTACAGCTCGCAGCTGTGCTAAAAGGAGATCATATTTTGACGAGTTACCCTGACAAAATAGGGAAGGAAATGACAGTCAAGCAAGGGAATGATTACATGGAGGATGCACTGAAACGATTCTTCGAAGCAGGACTTTATGCTAAAAGCATGGGAGTTGATGAAGAACAAATTGTTCAAATGAGGCCCTCCCTCACTACAAGACCATCCACACCAACAACCAATCAACCATGAAGATCTTTGCTACATAGTCGGCAACATTATCCGCAAAAAAAATTCCTCCTTTTCTTTCTCAACTGATACTGTTTTATACTGAAATCGAACTCAGGAATACTAGAACATCACAGGAAAAAAAACAATTACCCTTACAAACCCAGAAAAGTTTTAATCGGTGCTGACACATCAACAAAACGCACTTGGATAGACATAGAGATTGCTTGAAATTTTAATCCTCTGTTCAGGACTCATGCGATTGAAACCTAGAGTTTGCAGAATAAGAGTTCTATGGGGTTGACTTAAACCATGCCAGCCTGGAGAAACACAGAACCACTAAAACTCACACCTCCAAATTCATGGTTAGATATATAGCTATATCAGAGTATTGTCCATCAAATTAATCTGTCCACTGACTTTCAGACACGGTTAGCACATGACAGCTTTCTTCACCATTGTTTCATAAACAGCAAAGAGCATCATAAACTGTGAAATTCTCAATTTACAGGTATGAAATATTCAAAAATTAACTCAACAATATCTCAAGTGTAGCAGATATGTGTACAAAACGAATGCAGTCCTTAATTAATTCACAAAGTATCACTAACCAAAGATCCCTCTTTTGTTAAGGCATTCCTATTTCATGTACCACTCTTTTGTTACCGTGTAGATTTAATGAGTGAATCTCTCTGGAGAATATTACACTGAACCATCTAGATCCACATCTAGATCTCAACCACCGTTTAATGAGTCCCATCCTGGAATGTTAGAAGTAGCCTCATTCACCATCTTTACAAGTCTCACCTGCAGAGAATCATGATGAATGGATTGTTAACTCAGTGAGAGAGACAGAGCAAATAAAGTGACTTCACATCCATGGCCTATGTTTCATGCAAATAAAAATATGGTTCAAT
This sequence comes from Salix exigua, assembly GCA_032356905.1. NCBI lineage: Eukaryota > Viridiplantae > Streptophyta > Magnoliopsida > Malpighiales > Salicaceae > Salix > Salix exigua. The sequence continues at coordinate 7,256,959 of CM063596.1, forward strand.
GGCTCGCAATCCAGATATTAATCACCATCTTAACTATCGGTTCCCTTGGTATAAGTGACTACAAAAAAAAGTATATATAACAGAATTTTCACCCCGGATAAGGATGGCATCAGAGACCAAGAATGCTTGATAAACTTAACGTAGGTATGTTTTGGTTTCTTTTCACCTAGGATGTTGGGTCCATGTAGTTTTTAGTAGTGTTGGATGGAGAACAAAATTCTACAAATCACCAATTCATTACTTTATTTTTTTCCTCCTCTACAAGGATGGCAATTCTCTTGTACATCTCCAGTGCATGGATAAACCCCAATTGGCTTCTGATTCGTACATACTCCTTGAAAAGCAGGTTCAACCCATGCATTCAAGCATCCCCATAAACAAGTAGTTGCGTCTGTGTGAGGGCCATATTGAGAAAGTTGAACTCGGCCAACTTATTACAACATTTATCAAAATATCATAAATTTTATCTGTAAGTGCAGTGTATTCTAGTTCCCGGTAGACTTGATTTTAATATTTTTCCTCTAAGCCCACTCATCAAACATGAATTTTTTTGACATATGATTAATATGATTTGCCCAATTGTCCCGTGTAAAAATCTAGTTGTGAACATACCACGCTTTCAGGAACTCCTGGTGGGGGCAGGGTGAGGTTCTTTGGTGGAGGTCCACTGAGATAGGATCTCTTGTCAAAACGCCATTCTCCAATCTTTCCGTATGTTAATTCTCCCTGAAAAATTAACAAATCATGGTAAACGAACAAATGATCAAATATTGGTTGTTTACGAAACAACATGTCAAAAACAAACAGAAATAAAAGGTGCATAATAGAGTTAAAACATAAAATTCTGATAAAATAAGAACAAATATGAGAGTGAGAGAGAGGTCCCTATCTTTACCTTCATATTATAGTCGCATCCATAAGTATAGTGGATGATAAATCTCTTCCCAACTTCCAAATCCCATGGCGGCTGAAACATAAATGGATATAGGTAACTCTTTAAGAGTGCCTTCACAAAATAGAGTGAAACAAGAAGCATTAACATATGCCACAGATACCTGTAGCATAAAGTCTTTACGAAGTATATGCCGTACACCATGCAATGCTGATGCTACAGCATAAGCATACCTAAGATCAACAAAGATGTGTGAGCAACAATGAAGTATTCCAACCGTCAAGAACTAAATTCATTCGCAAAATAGAAAGAATCCTATTACATATTACTCACATCTCTAGCACCCAACCAAATGCCTTATCAGTCTCTGGATCATCTTTCATTCTTAACGAAACATTCACCCATGTTGGCGCAATGTCCTCCAACAGGGACTGTAAAGATAAGAGCAGTTCATCCAATGTGAACATGGAAATATTGTTTTTAGCAATCGAAAATAGTTCATCTCAATAGCCGTGAATAATAGTGATATTCTAAGGATAGTGGTGCTTCATATAAACAATGATTAGCACTACGGGTTTCTAACTGAATTTCAAATTATATCCCCACAATATTGGGATTCTGATAACAAACATGGAAACGCATAAAATTCTCAGAAGTTCAATTGGTTTAAACTGGCTGCAATCACAATAAAAGTCGTACCTTTTTTATTATTACAGGGGAATTGCCAATCGGATCGACATCCGTCACAGGACCCTTCTCCTCAGGATAAAACTTTCTAACAATTTTCTCATGTTCAGTTGGTTTAATATAGAAAAACGGAAACCCTGCTGGATTATCTCCATGTGCCAGGTTAGGCAAAGGATTTGCAAATATGTGATCAGGCTCTGCCATTAGAATGTATCTGTTTTTATCACAAAGTGCTTCTGTATCAATCTTATAATCACCAATTGTCAGATGTCATAAAGCAAAAGCAAGAAAAAAAGAAGAAAATGAGGACCATAACTTTAAAAACTTACTCTTCCTCAATTGTAGCCTTTTCCAGCCATTGCACAAAAGCCCATGGTCTATTCAAGACAATATATCCCTGGATAGAGCATGAAAGGGTCATATGATTATGTAATTAACTAATTGTTGATAGCAGTAAACCATGAGCAGTGACTGCTTTCCTCTAAGATTTGGAATAGGCAGCGATTTGGCTGGGAAACACATTACTCAAAGAAGTGAATATATAAAGGCAACAGATAAAGTGAAAATAGAAAATCTCACCTGATCTAAGCCCTCTGGAAGAGGATCAACAACAAAAGTTGGAATCTCATCCATCAAATGATCACCTTTCCCCGAATGCAAAACTCGAGTAAACTTTCCCATGTCTGATCCTGGCATGCTTTTCATTTTCTTATACCAGTAATACATAATCCGGCATTGCCATTGACTATAAGGAGCGTCAGTAGCCGTGAGAGCAACATGGAATTTCAAATTTGACTTCCCTGATTTCCTAAAATTTGCTGGCATCACTGTCACAGAATCAGATATCCCTGATCCAAGTCCTATACTAGAATCCTTATATTGTATTACCAAAGTCAACAAGTTATACGCTGCAAAGAAAAACCCTAGTGCCAAAAGCACCAATAGCAATGGCGACGCTCGTCTCATATTTTTTCTCCCAATCATTAAAAAACTAGATTCCAACTCTCTTCACAATTCACAAAGCCAATCAAACTCCAATTATGCTATCTACAATAGCATTTACACACAAACCCGGATACTAACATATTTACCACTCCAATTCACATCTCTGGCAAACTGTTTCATCAGCTAACACCCCGCTATATTCTCTAAACATCCAATGGGTCAAACACAAACTTGAATAAAAAAAGGCAAGAACCAATCTGCATTATAATATTAAACAAAAAACAACGAGTCAGTAATATAACACAAAGATATACCACTCTGTTCTCATCATCAAACAGAACTTAAGCTTTAAACATAAAAAGAAAGCACAAATCTTGATGTCAAACAATGATAGCACTAATGCAAAAACGAAACCCAGACGTCAAAAAATGAATATCCATGCAAGAATCAGAATCCATGCTCATCAAAATAAATACAATAAAGATACACGGATCTATTTAAGGTTTCCCCCTTTTTTGTTTACCTGAACAAAAAAAGCAAAAGATGAGATTTTGGGTTATGACAACGCTTTGCTTACTGAATAACGCGGAGAAGGTTTGGTCGACAGTAGCGAAACTGAGAAGGTAAAAGGTAACTGAATGCTTAATAAATGAATTAAATTTATTGCTCGTCTTAAAGAATAAAAATAATGGCGCTCTTAATATGTATCCACCCATCCATTAGTTATTACAACCTGCAAATATCAGTGTACTTTGTTGGAATCTGATGTGGTTAGCGTTGGATTTAAGGATGCGGCGACCTTTTAGATTTGATGAAATTTCTTGTTTTTTTAAAAAACATTTAATCAGCCCTTCCAAATTTGTCCTGTTCATATTCTAATCCCGATTTTGCTGTAAAGCAAAAACCAATTCGTAATGAAAAAATAATCAAATAAAAGGATCATCACCTGGTAGCTAGCACAGGGATAGTGGATTTTGAGGCTAGTTTCTCAAAATGAACAGTGTGTTTTTGAGTTGAATTTACCTAATGAGGGCGTTGATTTTGACTAATCAGACTTGTATATAGGGTTCAACATAGGATATTACAGTCGTAAATTCTTGCAAACTATATAACAAACAAACAAAAACTTTTTAGAACCCTAACAACATTAATAATATGATTCAGATTCGGGTTTGAATGGTTCTTTTTGGCCATTGCTTTGGAGGCATTGTAGCATCCTAAGATGTCATGATCGCATGTTGATTGTTAGTAAATGTTTGGAAGTGTACAGGTTATTTTCAAAAATATTATTTGTTTATAAATATATTAAAATAATATTTTGTTTAAAAAAATTGGCATCATTAAATGAAAATATCTAAAAATACCATTTTTAATTGAAAGTACAAAATAAATGTAAAATATTTTTAAAATTACTTTTAAAATGCAATGCTATTCAAGAGTGCACTAAAATAATATTTCTAAAAGTGTTTTGGCTTCCACTTAACAAAGCATGAAAAATAATGAGATGAATATTGCTTATTTTTTAAAAATATAAAAAGAATAAAATATTTAAAATTACAAAAATATATACAGCTTAGTTTACTATATAATATGTATGCGCTGTTATTACATTTCCTTATTAAGTTATTTAGTAGTTCTAAATGCTTAAACAAGCATGTAATGTTCTGATTCTTATGTGTGTGATATTGAAGTGTTTTATAAAAATAAATTTAATTTTGAATAAGTAAATTTAATTTAAAATATATTCATTGTGGTAATTCTAATTAAACAGTATGATAAAGACTATCACGATAATACAATAATAGTTCACTATCAAATATTAAACAGTATGAAAAGCGGGGCAAATCCTTTGGAGAAGAAAAACAAAGGGGACAGAGATTTCCCATCACAGACATTAAAGCATTACGAGGTTTCCTCTTAATCAAAGGAACAAAGCTCTATTTTTGTCTCCCCTCGGCAAAAACTCGATTCATCTATAAATTCCTTAAGAAAGAGTGAAGGGTCAAGAAGAAAAAAGAACATTTCGCCGAGCGCGAAAGTTTTGGATTTATTTTCTTGCTAGATTATTCTCAGCAATTGCAATGGCAATTGTGTTCAAGTCTCTTTTTCTTCCCCCCCTCTGTTTTCTTTCCAGTTACGCCCTACTTTGGTTGAGGCCTGGTGCTTGCGTATTATTCAACAGGAAAAAAGATCACAGGCCCTCACGGGTTGTTTGATGACCCTTTTGGAGATGCTCTAGATTATAAGAGGAAGAGGATCACCGGTGATTTCCGGGCTGCCCAACTATCAGATTCCGAGAAAGCTTCTGTACTTAATAATTATGTGGGTCTACCTAATTCACCTATAGGGAGATGGGAGATGGTTTCTGTGAATTCTGGTGGATCTGCCATGCATGTAATCTCGTAAAATTTGAAATTGAAGATTGTGATGAACTGAGATATTGATATCTGGTGAATTTCATGGCTTCACATCTCTTCAAGTTTTGAGGAAACGGGAATGTAGAAAGGTGGCGTCCATTCCAAGCGTGCAACACTGCACATCTCCGGTGGAATTGGATATAATTTATTGCCATGAGTTGATCTCAATTCATGGTGATTTCGAGAATTGAAATATTCTTTGAAGAAATTGATAGTTTGGTATTCGAAATTAAGAGCTCTTCCAAGCTGACTACAGTGTTGCGAATCTCTAGAGAACTTGTCAGTAAGGGATTACAGAGAGCTTATCCATATCAATGATCTACAAGAATCGCGTTCTCTTGTTGAATTAAACATCCTAAATTGTTGATGACACTGCCGTTACAGATCAATGACGGAAATACTTCACACCTAAACTCATTTCTAGCTAGAAGTTGATTTTTGGTTCTTGGTTACCTTTCCAATCGCCATTATTTGTGTAATAAACCCTTGTGTTTACAGTCTTTAATTGTTAACTACAGTTCAACCATCAGTATCCAGAGCAGAAACAGAGAGCAAAACATCCATATCTGGAGGCAAATATCTTATCCCCTGGGGCGCAAGTAATCCTTATAAAATTTCATTCTGAAGTGAATATAATCATTATCATGTCAGGATTTCTACAATCTCATATTGTTGTTTTGAAGCCCTTCTAGCAAGAATTATCCAACAAAGCACACGATAGAAAACAAAGAAACCAAACATGATTCCCACATTTATCCACCTGGTATCCTTGTCAAGTCCTCTGCTCTTCAAGATATCATTTCCTGTAAGCACACACTTGGAATGATCCTCGCCCTGCCAAGAGAAACACTCACTTCTCACACTCCAATACTCATTTGTAAGCAGCGAATCCAATGGATACCTGTAGAGGGAAACATAGTACATGAACAGCCAGTATTTGGGGATGTTCTCTTTCGGAATGAAGTATCCAGAAAAGAGAAAGAATGCTCCAAGCACTGTGCGGATGAGAGAATTTCCTGAGATGAAGTCAGGGGAGACTGCACTTAGGAAAAGCACTAGAGAACTGGCCATCAGGACAATAAGCCAGACCACAAATGCGAAGAATGCAAAGGCAGCAATGGAAGGATTAAGTCCCACAATCCAGTACACAGGGATGGCGAAAAGCATAGCCACAGCAAACAAGAAAGGCAGAAAGACAATGGTGTTGGCGATCATGTAGGAGGAGATATTATAGGCTCCTCTTGAAGATTCTTTCATCAGAACACGCCGCTCCTGAAGGTATATTGGAAGAGCTTCCACTGTTGAAGAAAGGAGAAAACTAAGACTGAAAGCAAACAGGCCTAATCGTTCAGCAACTCCTCCTTCATCCTTCCTCATCTTGATATACACACTGGCTAACCCAAAGCCACCAACAATGGCTTGCATTGTTCTTGCCAAGAATAGCTGCTTTGTTCTATAAATGACCTTCCAAAATCTTGAGCAGAGAAATATAATTTCAAACACATTAAAGAAGGAACAGAAGCCTGAGTATTTGGTATCAGAACCTTGTTGGATTTGGACAGTTTCATCTTGGAGAGAGATTGGGTAGGAATATGGTTCATTTTCCAGAGCAGGCATGTACATTTTGGATTTTGCATCCTCTAATGTATTGATAATTTCCATTGCAAACTCCAGAGCATTTAATTGCAATGGAACTTGGAATCCTAACCTGGTTATGGTTTCCTCAAGCGATTCAAGGCTGCCAATATGCACAACCGAACCACGAGACAGGATTAAGAAATTGGGAATGTACTGAAGAATTCGATAGCTTGGTTGATGGATAGACAACACCACAGTCCTTTGCTTTGCTTTTGCCATCGATGAAAGTAGCTCGATCACTTGAAGTGCCGAAGTGCTGTCTAGGCCGGAAGTTGGTTCATCGAGGAGTAGGATCGGTGGATCATGAATCATGTCAACCCCGATTGACACCCTCTTTCTTTCTCCACCAGATATCCCTCTATTCTCTTCATCACCAACAAAACTATTTGCAACATGGAAAAGTCCAAGCTCATGCATCAAGCTCCCCACCCGCTCTTCTCTCTTTTGAACTCTTTTCTTTGAGCCTGAACTTGGCACTGAACATAAGTGTTTCCTTCACGGTCAGCAAAGGAAGCAAATTATCCTCCTGTGTGACAAATCCACATATCTTCCTCAACTGAGCTGTACTAGCCATGCAGCGACCATTTATCAACACGCTCTTTGGATCGAAATCATTATCTTTGACTCTGCCGGATATGATCCGAAGAAGACTTGATTTTCCGGTGCCACTTGGACCAACAACGGCTAGAATTTCAGAGCCTCTCGCATCGAAAGAAACTGATTTAAGTATGTTGACGGGCTTAGGCTTTTCAATCAAGTTAGAAAATGAGGGGCATACTGACCTGTTAGGACAAATGGTATAGGAAAGATTTCTTACAGAAAGTTCAGAACATATTCGTGAATGTTGATGAGATTGTGGCGGTGGTGAGGAATTGAAAAAAGAGGAGGGGCTGGTGTAGTATTCCTCTGGGGAATTAAAAGTTGAGAAGAGTATCACCGAGTCTTCTTCAACACTTGGTTGCTGGATACAAGATACCATTTTTGAGCTTAATTTTCTGCAGGAAGTGCATGCATGTAAAGCAGAGAGGAGGCAGCTTTGAAGAGGGAATTGTAGCCAGGTTAAGATATGGGGTTGGACCAACCAAGTTAATTGTGAAAGAAGGTTTCTTTAACGTCGGCGAGTGTTTTAAAAGTTGGCAGGGTTTGGTGATCTGAGAAAGTTGACTAATTAAGGAACATTGCTTGAGGGAACTTCATTTTAATCTAGATATTTCGTAGATACCTTTTTTCATGGGACGAACCTATCAAAACTTGAAAACAAGATTCCTGGAGTGTTTATTAGAGGCCACCCCTTGACAGGATTAACTCTATTCAGGTTGATTGCTCAGGACTTTACCAGTTCATTTGATTTACTGCTCGTGTAAGAACAAGAAGAAAACGGAACGAAAAAACTCTAAACATGGAAAAATCTGGGTGAGGTTGATCCACCTGACCAACAACTCATCTGTTCGTTGATTCTTTCAGGATTGACCTGTTCAAGCTGCTGCTATGTGAAGCTAGCTAGCTTTAAGATATTCATCACCTGCTATTGGTCAATGTCAGAAGGCATTTAATAGATCATGACTAAGTTATCTTTCTTGCTCATCAGATCTAACAAAGAAACGAAATACTCCATGAGTATGTTTATCTACTTGATAGGTTGAAGGTATTTGATTCAAACTTTAGCTCAACGTGCATTAATCTAACGCTTGCGTTTTCGCTCACATCCAAATTATATATAAAAAATATATATTGCTATGCGCCATGCTAATTATCCAGCAAGTCAAAGTTTAAAAACTCTACAATATAATTTATATTATTCTTTAACACATTCTCCAAGTGAAAAGTATTTTGAACTTGAAACTTGAACAGACTAATACTATTTTGTACTTGATTTTTATAAAATAAAATGGGATAGTGAGATTCGAACTCGTGATCACAACTATTTTGTCTAAAAATTTAATATTTTAAATAAGACACTAAAATATAATTTATATATATATATTATGGGGAGGGTGTGATAGCAGTCTCATAAATTTTGGCAGACAGGAGCAGAGCTTGAATTGAAGATCTGGAATCCTAGAGATAATGGGCTACCCAATTGAAATTCAATTAGCTTTCATAATTTCATCTCATGAAACCTCCAACCCATTTGAATTTATAAATTCCAAGCTAAAATCATTTTGCCGAGATAGATGCCTCGATGAGGACGGTAGCTGGTGCGACTACTTTGCAATCCCATCTCGTGAAAAGAATCTCTTAATAATAATTCAATGCAGCACGAAACTGGGAGGAGCGTTATAAACTTTTTTATCCAGAAAAAAATAATGTGAGAATTATTTTGGTACAACTTAGTTGAACTAACATATTCAAAAATAACTTAAATGATTCGTAAAAAAAATATGATTTTAGATTTTTTAAGAAAATTAAATGATATTTTTTAAAATTAAGACAATAACATTTTAGATATAAACCAGTCCAATCTTGTTTTTTTTAAATTATTCTCCCTTAATGATATCATAATAAAAATAGACGCTAACAAGATTAAGTAACGGCCAAATATTGAAATGTTTGTATAAGACTTTAAGATGAGTTATAATTGTCAATTCAAAATCGACCAAATGTTAAAGAATAAAGTTGATTAAAAAAAAAAAGCAAAGAGGATTCAATTGAAACAAAAATAATTTACCTGTTAAAAAATAAAATATCTCTCAACTCATGGTTCATATATGGAACTCGTGAATTTTGGATCAAAAAAAATTTAGACTTTGTGATTGGTTGAACCTAAGGAAAATGGATCTAGTATTGCATTGGATTCATGTGTGTTTGAGCTCAACACTCAACTAAATTTAGAGATGACTAGTATAATAGTTCTGAACTCTCACATGATCGAGTTTAGTGTTTGTTAATACTTGAGAATGGTGGACCTGACAATTTGTTAAGTTCACATATATATGTTTTTATTCAAGGAAATCATGCTTTCTGGAAATTATATTTTATGGGTTGTGAATAAAACCTTGATTGTTCTAGATTTTATAAAAAATACATGTTATGACTTGAACTCGAGACGCATGTCGTAAGGTGCATATGGTGAGACTTAAATTCATATATGTGGACATAACTTTTGATTAAATTCAATGATAAAAACGTCTAACAACTCTTCAAATTCATGTATGTTTTGACTCAATATTTTGGTAATCTCAATGGCAATGGATTAGCTAAAAAAATAATGCACTAATAATATTCTAAAAATTTAAAAATACATTTATTGCAGGGGAAATGATGAAAGCTAAGTTCTCATGGGACGGTAATGTAATTAAATTTTTCATCGGCAATGTCCGGGACGAAGAGCAGTTCATTATTGGACGATGATAAATGCGTTGTGCTAAAGACCGACCGGGTTCTGAAAGCTTGTCGAAGACACGTCAGCTCAAATCAGAGCAGTGGCATTCATGTGGATTAGATTCATAGATTCCCATACATGAATGTGGCCAAGAAGATCTGCGATCCCACATAAATCCATGCATCTACGGATTGGGGGGCATGTAAGCTAATAAAAAAGGAGCAACCTTTGGAGTCTCTGTGCACATCATGTGTGCCCCTTTTGTGTCTCATAATAAATGTGCTGCCCAAAATATCAATGTCTGTCCCTCCAGAGTCCAGACAGATCAGACACTTTATAATTATTACAGATACAGTGCGTGTGCTCCAGATACAAGGGAGTTTATCCTGTACTCAAATTCATGGGACTTCTCTTTCTTTTCATTTTATTCATATTTCAGATCGATGGTTATATAAAATATTTTATGACTAATATATTATATAGAATATCGTTAATATTAAGCATGAGATAGAAGGCTGAAATATAGATGTACACGATGATTTTTTATAATCAAGATGTTCGAACTAACTCATATATACTATAATTAATTTCTGTATTTACTGAACATCTTATAAATCTAATAAACATGTAAAAAATCAGGTGTACCGGTGCAATAATTTGATTTATGTATGTTCCCAGATTGAAAATAATGTCCTGGCCTTTCTAGAAACTATATCGGTGTCCCCAGCTACACTACGTGTCATCTGGATGGGGAAAAAACGAAAAGAAATTAATTAAATAAGCCGGGAGAGGTGCGAGCATGGACCTGTGTGTAAAGAAGAGGAAACAAGAAGGGTCCTCCTCGTCACAGGCATCCTTGTATTTTACAATAATTCCAAATGGAAATGGCTGGGAGAATTATCTCTATTTTTAACCTAATATTTTTTTATCATCTCTCGTTAATTTTTCAATTTAATACCGAGGTTATAAAACCTAAATCAAGGGCAGATAAATCTTTTAAAAAATAATAATCATGAATTGAAAATATAAAAATTGGTGTGCATTTTATAAAAATAAGCACAATTATTATTTGTATCTCTAATTAAACAGCTTCAAATTCGAATATCTTGTTTGCCAAAAAAAAAAAAAAAGACCAGAAGAATTGATGAGAGGGAAGAAAAGCGAAGAGGAGAAAAATAACGTGGGGATGCAAATAATTGCCTCTTTTTTTAAAATAAAATAAAAACGAGTAACATATAAAATGTGTGGTGCTGGGAGAGAATTGTAATTTTCGTAATTTGGGTGGTCTGGTAACCAGAAGAGGAACTGGTCTTTAGGCCTACAGCACATCCTATTGTCATTTGTCTCATTATTCCCTTTCACATGCGCGATGGTCCCTCGAAGTTTTTTTTCTTGTATAAATTTAGGTTTCTAAAATATTTTTCAGGTATTTTCTAATAAAAATAAATTAAAAATGAGCTATTGAAATTCAAACTCTCGGCAGGGTACATGGTTGATTTTCTGCAGTGATTGTACAAAATACGATGTCACGACTTTTTATTTATTTAAAAGGAAAAACCGTTCTCATTTAGATTAATAAATAAAATAATATCAGGCATTAATTTAATATCTGATTATTGACATCACGAGAGCTCTCTCTCTGTATATATATAAAAAACATCAAACTCAATCTCAAATAAAGATGAAATAAATAAATTTGGAATAAAAACAGAAATAAAATAAATAAAAATATTGTGTAACTATTGCAATGGAATATGAGTTGTGTCTTTCTCTAGTGTCGTATTTACATCTTCTTCTTTTTTAATTTATATTTCATCAATATCACATTGTTTCATGTGTTTATGTCACAATTTAAGTGTATATTTCTTTAAATCTCCTCTTTATGTTTACTGTGCAGAAATCTATATATAGATGTTATCCATACTACAGTACAAAAGACACAAATATATATTAACAATTTTCTGTTGATGTTATCCATACTACAGTACAAAAGACACAAATATATATTAACAATTTTCTGCTATAACAAGAATTTGTTATAACAAATCTCTTTACAACTGGATTTTAACACTCCTCCTTAAATTCGAATGTAGATGTTTATCATGTCTAACTTGTTAATTGCACCGTGAAAAACACTCTTTCTAAAACCGCTTTTATGAGTACATTCGCCAGTGATCTTCCGACCTTATAAACGAAATTATATAACTTTTAGATAAAAGTTTTCTTTAATAAAATGTCGGTCAACTCGACGTGTTTGGTACGATCATCTTGTACATGATCGTGTGCAATTCGATGGTTGCTTTATTATCACGGTATAAACTCATGGATGACCCATAATTAACTTTCAATTTACGTAACACATGCTTTATCCATAATAACTTACGCACACCATGAGTCATACCTTGGTATTATGCCTTTGTACTTGATTTGACAACCACTTTCTGTTTCTTACTTCTCCAAATTACTAGGTTACCTTCTACTTAATTGAAAAAGTGAACTATCATCAATTCTAAAATGTTTTCCTTTTTCTATAGCGTGAGAAAAACACTCGTAGATTGTAACAATATTTTTCATTACCTTTTATATTATAGGTAATGTTTACACTCTAATGTTTTAAATCACAATTATAACAACACATATTTAAATATCTGTAACAATATAGCACTTTTTGTTTCTTTTTCATTAATCACCTTTAACCATATCCGACTTTAATTTCCTTGTGAGCATCATATATATGAATTACGGAGTTTAATACACACACACATATATACATCACCACCAGCAGAAAAGAGTATATATAAATACCTCAAGACTCAAACTCCCTAACTCATCTGTGGCCTTCAGATCTCTCTCTCTCTCTCACACACACACACACACAAACGAACATCGGAGAGCAGCAAAGACCCATGTCTCGCCATAGACGCCAAGCATCTCAAGTCCTACCACCAGGGATACTCGCCGGCAACGAGCCCTTAGCAGACTTAGGGCAGGCAACTGCAGGCGGCGATAGCGCTACTCATTTTTCAACTGGAGCCACGACTGCTGCTGTCACCAATGAGACATCCAAAAGTAATCCCCCACCAATCAAGATCAAGCCTCTCATTTTCCATCCATTGCCAAGAAGCCTCCGCCCACCGGAAAACCTGCTTGATCCCTCTCAACCTTCATCTGTACTGTTTTTCATAGTGTTGTTTCCCGTGTTTTACGCAGAAGCTAGCCTGCCAGCTGCTGCTAGCAACCGCTTTACTCATTTCAATAAAACTTGCTTTCTCTCCTGGCTTTGTTGAGATCTTATGAGCACACACCCGCACATAGATTTTACATCTCCTCGGAACTTTCACCGTGTCTCAGGCATGGATCGGATGTTCTGATGTGCGACCGAATCCAGCCATGATCAACGATCCGATTTGCAGTCATCAGCAGTAAGTGTGAATGCAATGGAATTTCATTCAAGTACCTAGGATCTAAAATTTAGTTTGGCGAGTTATCAGCAGTAAGTGATGTTTAGCATGAAATTAAGGTCAACATCCAGATTGGGTCCACACAACACGTGATTTCATTAGAAACTTGTCTATTGGCCGTGCTCTGTTAGATGAACTTCTCTAAAATGAAAAACAACATGTTGACAGCACGGAAAAGTTTCGTGACAGTATTTTTAAATCTGGTAAATGGATTAGTTTTAAAACTTTTTATTTACCTCAAGTTTTTAATTAAACTGTATAGAAACTTATATAACTTAAATAGATAAATTTTATAAATCTAAAGATAAGTTGGATTAACTTCAAAATTATTTTAAAAAATAAAATGATAATTTTCTAAAAATATAATTAAAATGATAATTTACTAAAAATTATATTTAGATAACAATAAATTGGATCAACCTCTAACATGTATCATGAGCTCTATTAAGTTTAATAAAATTTTACAAACTTGTTTTTTATTTAATTATATAATAAAAATTGATGCTCACAAATTTAAACATCAACCTTAAAACACATATTTATTAAAGATTGTGATAATTCTATAGAAAATAAATCATCTAATTTAGGATATTTATTTAAGATTGTGATAATTATAGAAAATAAATAAAAATAAATCATTTAGTTTCTTTCCTAATCAGTCCAATATAAAAATACAATAAATAAATAAGCATATCCATTCGATGGATAAACTCGTCAAAACTATGAATTAGATAATCTAATCTGACACACAAAAATCATGAAATAGACAATAGTAAAATCAAACATGAAATTAATTTTGATATCAATACATTTAAATATTTTAAAAATACTAAAATACAATTAATTTAAAACAAAAAAAATCAAGTTTTTTTAAAAGCATTTTTCAAGTGCTTCCCAACACAAACCGTGGAAGTGAAATTAAATTAATTTTTTTTTGCTAAATCTACAAAACATATCAGCTGACCAAACTCGTGAACAAATTCAGAACTTTGTAAGGTTTAATAATATAGTTTTTTTTCAAAATTATTTTTAAAAAATTATTTGAGAAAAAAACAGGTAATAGAAAAGTCAAGTTTAATTAAAAAAAATAATAATAATTATGAAGATCAAATCTTAATAGTTTCAATACTGAAAAATAAAATACATAGAAAAATAAAGAAAATATCAAGAAAAAAGAAAAGAAAGGGCAATGCACTTTGGATTACAATGGTTTTCTACATCCTAGACTAGGGGGGTCATAAGGTGAGAAAGCAGCTCACCTCACCCACTATGTTTTAATGAACATTAAATGCTTTATTATTTTAATATATTACAATTTGGAAAATTTCACCCGTCAAATAACTTATTAACTTTCTCGTTATTTTCTCTATAAAATAGCATTTCTCTGAATTGGACGATAAGAAGCATGCTCCGGTTAGTTAACATATGTATCAATTCAAATAAAAATAAATATAGACAATATTTAATATCACATTTCCTTTTAGTACGATGCATTTTAAAAATATATATATAAACAATTCCTTGAAGCCATCGAACTTGGGTGAAATCTATAAATTACCCGTGGTGCACTTGTAGGAAACTTGTTTGCCGAGATTTTATGCACCCCAAAATTAGTCAGGACCAGTGGTCTGGACACTCAGTGCTAATCCAATTTTTAAAATAAATATATATTTTTTAATTGATATGTATAATAGAGGTTGTATTTGAAAGTTCTTTTAATTTTAAAATACATTAAAATATTTTTTATTTTTAAAAAATAATTTTTAATATGAACATATTAAATTGATTTAAAAACATTAAAAAATATTTTTTTCTCTAAAATACAATGTAAAATATACCTTGAGACGAGGCATCGTGCCACCACCAAGAGAAGAATAACTGACAAAAAAAGATTAATCGATACGGGCTGGGTCAATGGCCCACGATGAAAAATCGCATTGAAAAACAGTGTCTTGTGCTTCAATTTCAGCCAGCACAGCTGAATTCTTTTTCTGTAGTAATTCTTAGCATCTTCTCCGTGCAATCATTGGAAATGCTACCATATTTATAGTTTACTAGTTAAATGCCCGCACTACGTTGCGGTCATAGTGCAGAGTGGAACAAAAACATTTTACAGTGATCGAAATTAAAATATAATATTTTAACATATAAAGTTTGATATATTGAAAGGGATCAACATACTTTATCATACTAACAGTAATATCGAAGTCTTAACTTCTAAAATTATCATCACTATTATTGTCAAAACAATAAATATTATTCAACAAATCTGAAAGAAAAACAAAAAAAATATTAATAAAAAAACACACAGGAACAAAAAATAAAATTATTATTATTATTAATATTAATATTATTATTGCTTTAATAAGGGGAAGAAAACGAAATTAAATCAAAGGCTAAAAAAAAGCTTAAAAACATTAACAAAAGAGCAAATAAAAAATAAAATAAATGAAAAAAATTATTGACTGGAAAAAAAACATTTGACTTGAAAATTAAAAAACTTTATCGCACTACGGTAAGGGTTGAGCAAGATTATTATTATTATTATTATTATTATTATTATTATTATTATTATAATGAAAAAAAACCAAAAATAAATGAAAGATTAAAAAAATCCAAATAATTTTAACAAAAGATAAAACAAAAAAATAAATATAAAAATTATGAGGTAGAAAAAATTTACTTGACTTGAAAAAAAACAATAAAAAATAAAAGAAAGAGCAAATAAAAAAATCAAATATATGATAAAACAAAAATAAAAATTACTAACTGGAAAAACAATTACGTGACTTGAAAATTAAGAAAAATGGATCGCACTACGTTGCGGCTGAGCAAACAATTTTTATAATTGTCGGGATTGAAAAAATTAATAGGATCTGCTATTTGTAAATTTAAAATATAATATCTGTATATGCAAAATTTAATATAATAAAACAGATCACCATATCCTATTATAAAAACATCAACATCGAAGTCTCAACATCTAAAATTATCATTGTTATTGCTATTGAAACAATAAAGATTATCGAATTGTCTGGAGAGGAAAAAACTGAAAAACATTAATAAAACAGTAAGTAAGGAAAATAACTGAAATTATTATTATTATTATTATTATTATTATTATCGTGTTAATAATGAAAAAAAATAAAAAAATCATAATAATTTTAACAGAAGATGAAACAAAAAAATTAAATGTAAACTAATTGGCAAAAAAATTACTTGACTTGAAAATTAAAAAAAATGGATCGCAATGCGTTGCGGGCTGAGCAAACAATTTTTATAATTGTCGGGATTAAAAAAATTAATAGGATTTGCTGGTGTAAAATTGAAATATAATATCTATATATGCAAAATTTAATATAATAACAATACATCAAGTCATTCCTTTAGACTGAATATTTAATATAATAATATTTTTTCTATTTTAATTTCAATTTTATATAAATAAAATTATATATAAGCAGAAAAAAAAACTTTAACAATAAAAAAAATTAATGAAAAAAAAATTTCAGAAAAAAGAATTGAAAAAAAAAGAAACGAAAAAAAGAAAAAAAATCAGAGAAAAGAAATAAAAAAAGAAAGAAACGAAAAAAAAAAGAAAAAAAAAAAAAAAGGAGCACTATGGAAATCCACAGTGCTCTGTGTGGGGGAGTACAGTGAAACCCCCACACCGTTTATTGTATAGATAATGGCAAGCACTTTTGATCAAAGTTATCAATATTTTTTTTCTCTCGTTGTTGTCCCTTTTTTTAATCGGAATAAAATATTTTATTTCTGGAGTGTTTTAATGTATGTTTATGTATATATAATTAAATAAAAAAAATTAAAAATTAAAAAATAAAATTATTTAAAATTGTGCAATTTAATCTAAAAAAGATAATAAAATAATTTTTTTGAACAAAATTATGAACATGTATAATATTATAAAAATGTTATCATCAATATCGTAATTTTATTACATTCTCTGATTGCTCTGAAAGTTTAAAATAATATATATATGACAAGAAATTTCTAATAAAATATCATATTAATATATTAGTGATTAATATTGTAAAATTATTCATTATTAAAAAAAAATATTTGGTCAAATTGGAACGGGCTGAACAATATATTTTGGCCTATATGTAGAAAAAAATAATCTGAATAAACAGAATTTAATCCAGATAAAAATAACATTATGTTTTTTTTTTATTACTGATACATATAAAACTTTTAAGGCCTTTTAAACCAAAACAGAAATTGACAACTATCTAAAACATGAAGGTCGAAGTTGATCAGGAGGTGTTTTGTTTATGCTTATTGTAATGACTGCATGGTACAGTACGATAGTAATCGATGAATGAGAAAAGAAATCCAGCAGAAGATTGCGATGAACCGCAGGATATAAACTGGGGACCGAGAGAGAACCAACGGACAAAGAACTATTCTCTATCTGTCAATCCCACACGTTCCGTATTGAATGAAAAGTACAAACTTAAACCAGAGTTTGCATTGGAGAACGTTAACCGAACGACAGCCCTCTAAGCCCTAACCTAAACATTAGTCAAGCACGTTGTTGAAGCAAAAACAATAACACTTTATTATATGCGTACAGCTCACAACATTGGAGCCAAGTTCCAATTACCTACACATCAAAAGGCCTTCTTCCGAGCTGGTTTGCTTTCATATTCGCACATTACAACCCCTTTTGAAAGCAAATCCAGGCACCAAAATAGCAATCCCGGTATGTTTGTTTGAATGTTAGACCAGGGGGCAAGAAATAGTCCCAATCGATACCAGCTTTTTACCCTCCTTTCTTCATTGTGAAAATATTTGGCCAATAAGAGGTTGACAGAGTGTACAAACCTCCCTGCATTACTGACCCCGCGTGCACCCACTTGGCCTAAACTCTCTCAGATCTTGCAGTCACCTCGACCCCTGTTTTCTCCGCAGTGAGACTAGCTTTCATCATTTTATCCGAGTACAAGAAGAAGAAAAAGTTGCCTCTCTCTCTCTCCAGTCCAATTCAAGCGGTCTAACATGGGGTAGAGAGAGAGAGAGAGAGAGGGAGGCGGAGATGTGCAGAGATTGTCATGTCTGATCTGAAAGCAAAGTATGTACTGTGTATTTTGACCGGAATTTGGACTCACTATCTTCATGCTATCTTTCTGAAATCTGAACCAATGTCACAGCATGGCATTCCTGCCAGATGCTTGATCTCTGTATTGATTCTGTCCCCATTTATTTAATTGTGGAGATTCATGGACTAATTAAGAAACACAAGCAGTTAAAAAACAAGGAAAACCCGCTAAATTAAGACCACCATGGAAGAAGAATGTGCGAGTGCTTGGTACAGGCAGGATGGAATGTATCTACCTAACATCAGCAGATACCTGTTCATTAATTACATCATGTGAGATATCAAAACAGTTCATGCCAAATACTTTATAATATTGGCAGATAAATTACACGCACCTTAGCGTTATCAAGTACGAAGCGCATCAGAATAGCAGTTTTATTTAATCTCGAAAGTACACGAAGAATATACACGAACCAGATATTGAGAATCTTTATCTTGTCCTTGTCCACATTTAAGTACGTTCATGTTAGGCTATAGTTTCATTAGCTCAAACCAGTCGCGATCATGCCGGAACGAAGACGGATCAAATGGGCTGTTGACCATGACAGAGAAGAAAAGATGACTCGGTGACGAAAGCTAGCTACCAGATATGATGATAGAAATACACAGTCTAGCTATCTAGCTAGGCTTTATAGCCCACAGCACCAGTTGACAGCCTTGGATAGAGTTTCTTGCTTCCATTCAAGCATATCTGTGCGCTTTAATTGCTTGGGAGAAGGCGAAAAATTGGACCCTTCCCAAGGGTGCTGGACCCTGGCATTGAATTCCCAAAGATCTGACGTTGGCATCAGGTCATTGACATAAAAACAAATTACTCCTCAACCAGATGATGGTTGTGTTGAGATGGTGATAGAAATTGTGATTGGGATGTGAGGTATAGAGAAGGCGGTATATTTATTTATTTTTTCTAAAGCGTAAGAAGCCACGCCTCACGTCAAACTAAATATTTATTTGAAAATATAATAAAAATTATTTTCTTATAATAATTCACTGTTATTTTTTATTTTTTTTAAATACAGTTTTAACAGCACATAAAATTAATTTAAACCCCATAACAAATATCATCTAAAAATGCATCCTTGTTTTCTTTAATTCCATTAAAAAAAATTACAATCACAACTCACCATATCTCAATCTCAATGCCAATCTTTTAAGAAATATAAGCATATCGGCGCCGTTAATGGAACAACAAATAAACAAGGAAAATAAAGGGTTCGTGTACATATAAAAAAACTAATTTGGTGAGATTATTGTGATAGATTTTTAAAATATTTTTTGTATTAAAATATATCAAAATAATATATTTTTTATTTTTTAATATTATTTTTGAAATCAGAATTTAAAAATAACATCAAAATATATTAATTTAAAATGAAAAATAAAATAAAAAATCAATTTTTTTTTTAAAAAAACCCTCTCAAAACACACTTAAAAACTAGCTTCATGGAGATTAGAATTAAGAGGGTATGGTCGAAAGCAAGCAAGCAACAAGCACCAGACAGCAAAAATCCAAGTACGAGAACAGAAGCTAGATGTCCAGAGAAAGACAAAATAATATAGTTGAATTTGTAACAATGAAATTCTTGAACTAAATTTCACTTTCTTGAACTAAACATCACCCAGACAATTTTGTAAGACTAATAACCACCAGCTGCAAGCCATCAAACTCGATTTTGCACCTAGATACTTGCCCAAGAAAGCTAAACATTTTACTTCTCCTAATATGATGGGCGTGAGGAAGGAGCCGGCCAGTGCATAATTTCAGGCGACATCTGGCAATTGACTGGAGTTGGATTGGCCACACCATAAACAGCCATGGACATGCCAGTACTAACGCAAGATTCGCTTGCAGGACCGCCACCAGTTTTAGTCTCTTGGTCAGCCTCGTCATTCTCACTTGGTAGCCTGTGAAACGTAGGGTTCAAGAAAGTAGCAGCCACCACCACAATTTGCGTAGCAGCTATCACCTTTCCAGCCACTATCCCTCCAAAAACCTGCCCTTGTGCCCCTGCAAGAGATATCCCAAAAGAACAAGAATGCACAGAACCAGGAGAAGAAGAAGCACATGATGCTTTGTTCGTTGCGAGAGAACCAACAACAGAGCCAAACAATGCAAGCAAGTTAAACGGTCCATGTAGAGATAGAGAAGGAGTATGAGAAACTGGGTGGCGAAGAGTAACATTAGCAACAGACCCAGTTGCACTTATAACACTAACGCCCGCATGGTTTCTACGAGCAAAGTTAACGATGGTTTCGATTATATCAGAACCAGCGGAGATCTCGAGGATGGCTGGTTTCATGGAGGATTCACAGTCCTTGGTGATGATAACGGGTGGTTTAGGCCTGTTTTTTGATCCCGGAGGTCTGCCTCTTGGCTTTCTCTGAATCTGAACTGATTGGATGTTGCTGTGGTGGATGTGATCATCAGGAGAGGTATTGCTGTGGTGTCGAACAAGTACTCTTGACGGAGAGTCTGCGGTTCCAGGAGTGGCGGAGCGTGCAGGGACACTTCTTGGGCTATGATCGGAGCAGGAGTCATTAGAGGCGGGAGAGTGTTCTCGAGAGAGAGAGATAGCACCTCCAAAGTGATCTGCCATTTCATGGGGAGAATTTTGTTGAGGATGATGGGGTTATGGAAATGGTCGGAGCGAGTCTAACACTGTGTTGTCTTTATAGCCAGCAGGGTTTTGAGTTGTGGGACCTCACAAATTTTGTAGGGTTACAGGGGAAGGTAGGGAAGAACACTTGTTTAGAGAGGGAAAAGCATGTAGTTTTGATAGGAGAAGACATGAGAGGGGTGAAAGCTCTCTAAACTGTGGTGGGGTATCGTATCTGAAATCTGAAGTAGGACTTGAAATAGAGTGGGGTCAGTCCAAACAACAGTACAAGACCAGAATATATGTAGCCTCTCGAGCATTTGCAGGGTCAGCCGGGTCGACGTTGACCCAGCGGACCGATTTGAATTTTAAAACAATCGGGTCAGGGTGTGGAAGCCAAACTCACTTGTGTATACTAAAACCGGCCTGACAGGTTTATTCAAGACCCGGGGTTTTAGCTGGGTGTAAAGCCACAAAGACCTAAAAATGTAATTGACCTGTTCAAACTCGGGTAATCTGCCAGTTCAACGTGACGATAGTTAGTGTTTTTTTTTTTCTGTAATTTTAATTTTACAAACACTACAAAAAAAAAGGGATAGATAATGGATTATGAAGAAATTATATAATATTAAAGTAATTAGTGATTTTTATTAATTAATACTTGATTTTACTAAAAAACAAATCACAAAAGGAATTTTATAGTACGCGTGAAATGTACTTGATGCAATCTTATGTTGCACGCTTTCTTTTTATGGCTCAGAAAGAGCCATGACTTGGATATAATTATTAATAGGTTGCTTTATTGACCATTTTTTCAATCAAATAAAATTAGTTCAGAAAATAGTTAGATGGGCCTGTCAATAACTCTCCTGGGCCACAAATTAAGCCCTAAGATCAAGCCTAAAAGCTACCCACGGCATGGCTGACTACACAAGACTCGGCCCACCCGAGTCACCAGTCCATGCTGCTACAGAATGAAATTGTTGTTTCTCTAATTTTCCCGCTGATTGACTGTTACTTGAGATTTTTCGAACGCTGCTGATTGAAAATGTGCGTTTCCAAATTCCCACGTGAAAGCAATAGTATTCTCATCGTAATTAAAAACATAATTTCTTAGGATTATCGCAGATTAATATCAACTTCCCAGTAATCACCCATGTAAAGTGTTTAAGACAATCACCTTTCTAATCATGAAGGGTAGGGAGCTTGATGGCCAAGGGTTGTAGGAATTAATTAGGTCCACGTCATCAAATAAATAAAAATACTTCTTTAAAATAAAATATTTGTGTCAGCTTTCGCACAGTCAACTAAGCTGTTTTCATCGATAGGAAAGTGCTCATGAATTATTTTTATTTTTTATTTTAAATTAAAAAAATTAATGTTTTTAGATATGCTGATATCAAAAATAATTTTTAAAAAATATAAAAATATATTATTTTGATATATTTACAAAAAATAAATACTTTCAAAAACCACCGTAATCGCACTCAAAAAAAAGACTAATTGATTTTTAAACAGGTGCCACCTTGGATTCCTCCTATTTCCAGCCACAAAGGACCTTTTTAAACGTGCTCTGTATATTTATTTTGAAGAGTAAGCAGGATGTGAGGAAAAATGGGTGTTAATCTGCCCCACCCACCGCCACAATGATATATCCACCAAGAAATTTAGTGGCTTTAACAAACACTGCAATGTTTTTCAACCCTAGATCATGACCTGGGGATTCTATCCTCCATGATCTACTCGCATGCTCGAGCAGTGCAGGATGAATCACTCGAGCTTATGACTTGAGGGTATCCTCAAATCTTCTTCTTTTGATTTTTATTAGGGTTATTGATTTTTATTAGGGTTTTACCCTTCAATTTTCTAGGGCGTTATGCCCTGATTTGCAAGAAAATATATTATATTTTTTTGCCTTCTCAGCAAATCAAGGAGGCAGGCGGCCACTCTCGATTCAGGCTGTCAATCTGTTTGCAGGCATGATGATGATGATTATCGATCTGTTGTTGTCAGGATATTCTATTTTTATCTGTTTGCATCCACGACTCATTGCTTAGAACTCGTCCAGGTGTCATCTGTACATTAGATCCGCCATTTTGACAATCAAATAATTTGTTCTTAACACATTTACAGATTTCTTCATACAGCCCAACAAGTGGATTAAGACTAATTCCCAGGTCACATGATGAAATATTAATAATAATATTTATATAAATCTAATTCTTTCATATTAAATTTGATGTCTTGTTTCAGTCAACTTTATAAATTTAATATAAAACATGCAAAAGCTCATACTTCTTGTTGAGAAGCTGAGAAATGGAAGAGAAAAAAAAGACATCAAAATTAATCCTGTCACCACACACGCACACGCTTGTTATCTAAGAGACACAAATATTTAATGACTTGCCAGAATCAAATTCTATACATGTAATCTTACAGACAAGATTCTGTATTCTCAAGCTGCAGATAGTACGGACGTTACAGAGGATTCAAGATCCGCTTCTACAACATGCAAATCTCTGGCAATTCTTCGATGCGAATGCATTTATTTTTGCATAATTTGAAACATGCGTTGACATGCCATGAATGCTTGGAGAAACAAGGATTCTCTGGCCATCCAAACAGCATCTGAGCAGCAGAACACGTCTGGGACTGTAAAGGTTAATGACACATATTAGAAGAAATTGTAATGATGAAAAAGCACTAAGGTTATTGATTGGAGCCATAAACACCACTGAAGTGGCCGATAAATTAAACTCCACTTCCTGATGGAACATAGCCAGGTGACAGCGCGGCGGCGAGGATTATTGACTAGAAGAATGCCCGGCTACCGTAAAACACCCGACCCCCGTCCTTTTTCTTCTTCTCAGGCTCTAGTTTATTGCTATGACTCTGAATCACGTCACCGCTGTCCTCAGGTTCCGGTTTGTCGAGATCCATGGGTAGCTTCATCTTGGATAAAGATTCTGTGAATTGTTGCATGCTCCTCATGTACATGTCTACTATTTGCTGCTGCATCGCAGACTGCTCGGCCTCGAGATTGATATTTCCTAGCGGAGCTGGAAATACCTGGCCAAATTTAATGGAGCTCATGCTTCCTTCCTTATTGCTCTCCTCCTCCTTGCTGGTAAAATTTGATTCCTTTTCGTCCCGGACTTCATTTCCTTTCCTTGAAGTTGGAGTATCGGGGCAAGCGCAGGAGTTATGATTAGCCTCTGTGGTGATCGAAACGTTAAGAGAGTTTGATGATTGACCACCTAAACGACTCTTTCTCTCGGCTGAATCAGAGGAATTTCTGTCATCGCTCAGGCTTGTTGTCGTGGAGCCCAAGTAACTGGAGTTCTGGATGCTGCCATTAGGAGAAGATGAACCTCCATGATTTTCCTCGGAGGAATTTGTTGTCATTTCATAGTCATGAACAGCAGGTTGTGGAGAGGCACCCAGGTAAAGAAAAGATCCAGGCCTGGAACCCAAGCCATCAAAATACTCTGAGACCATCTGCTGATTCTCTCTAACAACGTTGATATCAGGAAATTCAATTCTCGAATATTCAACTGGCTCCAAAATAACCTCCGATATCTTTCTATCAAGAAGCACAACCTCTGATGATATTGAAGAGACGGCAGCTGTTGCTGAGGGCTTAACAGGCAAGGACGTGTTTAAGGAAAGAGACAATTGGACAGTGCCAGCTGGAGAGTGAAAGAGGTCAGTGGAAGAGAGGCAGTAATCTCGAGTCACCTTTCCGTTGCCAGAAACTTGTGAAATAGGGACCAAAGCAAATCCTAGAAGCTGATCCTCCATGTAGTTCCTAGCTCTACTGAGCATCCAAATTTCACATTTGAGGACTGCATCGAGTTGAGTGAGTTTCATCATCAACTTTTCATTGAATTCTGGGTTTTTTCCGCCTCCATTGATAATTCTAGTTGAAAGGGTTTCATCAGGGTTGTAAGTTAGAGAGAACTTTGCATAAACATCTTGGTTATCATAGATACATATGTTGTGAATATTCCTGGCATGATGAACGTAAATCTCAAGAATCCCTGAGAACTCAGAATCGCCATCTGCATCGCCCATCGTGTTTGAATTTGGATTATACCCGAACCCAGTTGAATCATCGAAAGAATCCATCGAAAATTCTTCAATGTGATGCTTCACAGGAGTTTCAAGAGCGTATCCTAACTGGCTCAGGTTTGGCGCAGAAAGCTCCTAGATATGGGAGAACAGAACAAAAACAGAGTTGACACAGAGAACAATCTATGCACAATGATAATAATTCTTGTCCTATACGAATATCCCTTTCGACACTGAACTCTTTCAAGTATTTTTAGAAGATTAGCGGATAGATTTGGTTATAGGAAGGATGTTTTAAAGGGGACGAAAATAGAACAGAAAAGCGCAAAACAGGGGAGGTTTCAGAGAGGTAATTGATTGCTTGTAATGCACTGGAAGCCTTTCTCTATAGTTTCTATACCCTTTTTGGCTTGTGTTGACAGCTTCAATCCATGAATTCATGGAAAAGACTGCAGGAAACAAAAAAAGGTGGAGACGGGCAGAGAGAGAGAGAGAGAGTCACAGTGAAAGAAGGGGTGGGTGTGGTAGTAGGTAAGAATCAAAAGAGAAGAAGAAAATAAAAAAAGATGGTGATGATGATTCTGTTGCTTGTTCTCATCTGCTACTTCTTCTTTTCATTTTCTATAGGAAGTGGTGGGTGGGGGATTGAGATTTTTGAAGGCTTTGCTTGGCATTGCAGCTTCCACTTCCAGTGGACTTATTTTGCTCCGCTGATGTAAATGGAGGTCCCACCTTCTGGCCCCGTTCTTCCCCATCACTTTCTTCCCCATCTAAACAGATGCTTCTCCTGAGTTTAAGACAAAATTATGAGAAGAAATTGTCTCCATGCCACCATGATGTGTAGGAAATGGTTCGGAAAATCGAACAATAATATATTAAATAAAAAAATAGAGTAGATATAGTACAGAGTATACACCAATGTACTGCTAAAACTTTGAATTAAAATAAGGTTAGAAAGAGAAATTGTTATCACGGATTGTGTCGTTTATTTGCTTTTAAGGCTGTTAATTGATGCCGGGGATTTTAACCTCCAAATGTTTAAACAAAAATGACATTTTTCTTAAGCAAAGGTCAAGGAGTGCATGATTAGTTGAAGTTTAAAAATAATTAATTTATGATTTATCTAATATTTTATGTTGGTAAACATTATCCAAAAAAATCTTAAATAATAAAAAAAGAATTATTAGCTATTTCACAAGTAATTCTCTAATTAAATAGTGCTAGAGAAAATATTTATAATATCTTTATTGAAGTATATGATGCATACAAATTAACTATTGTACGCGACAGGGGGAAACGTTAAATAATAATAAATAAAAAAATACCCTACCTCCTTCACTAATTTTAATAAAATTCTTCAACTTGGTTATCTGACGGAGGCATCTATCCCCTTGGACATATATATATTTTTAGCGGCTCGTATTTTTTTTATTTAAAAAAATATTAATTGTGTGAGATTTTTTTATTATAATATAAATTTGGACAAAACAATAAATCCGTGCAAAATTCTTGTGGAGTGCAAGTTTTTTATAAAATATATGAATTTTAAACTGATATAAATTTAATTATTTAACAGGTTTGAACGAAATCACCAATATGAAATTATTACAATCATCAAAAAAACAAAAAGATAAAAAACAAAAAGATTTGGATAATAGCTTTATTTTTTAGTTGATGTATATATTAGATTTTAATTTTTTTAATAGACTTTTGAGATTTATTATTTTTCTTGTATAAGTATGTGAGATTTTTTTTATTAATATTTGATTAAAAAATAAAATTAATATTATTATTAATCAAAGCTTCTAATATTAAAAAAATGTTTTATGCTACAAATTATTATATATGTGTGTGCTCCTTTTCCTCTATGATTGGTGTTTTTTATTTATTAAAAAATACTATATTAACCACTCGTGATCATGAGTTTAACCCACAATTAATTTATTACTTGTTTTTATCTTTTGTTTTTTTTGGTAACAAAAGAAATAAGCATCGAAAACAGGCTCCTTTCCACTGAGCTACAACATTTTAGTTTTCATCTTTTGTTGTCTCATAACAACTGAGTTCCTTAAATGAGCATCCCATGAATTCAACCCAAAGTTTATTAATTATCTTCTGATCTTTTGCCTGACCAGTAACCGAATTGCCCAGATAAAACAATATTTATAGTGTTTTAATTTTGATAGTAAATAGTTTTAATAATGATCTAATTCAGAAAGATACTAATAAAAATATGGCGTTATTTTATAATTTGTTGTTTGGCTTCCTTGAAAAGAGCTTAGATCAAGTCAACCATCCCATGACGATCACGTTGATTCTTCCAAGCAATAGGAGCATCAATAGCAGGAGGAGATCCCTGAGCCCTCTGCTTCTTTCCGTGAATACTGCGTCATTTTGGCCAGTGGCGACCTTGAAGATAGCTGCGACATTCCTAACTCTGTCATTCTCTTTCATTTTGAAAGCAGCAGATCACAGTAAATATATATATGAAGGTGAAGTTATTTTATATATGGTGATTTACTATGTAAATATAAAAGAAAAGATATTGCATGCATAAAACTATTGAAAACGTTGATAACACACAGATTTTGAGAGTGTTTAGGAGAGATTTAAAACTATTGATCCGGAGAAGTATATATTCGGTATTTTAATTGTAGTTTCTTACCATTCTTAGATAAAGTTCCTGGCCTCCCACATGTTGAGAGCCTATCACTGTTCTTGTTCTGGATCCACACCCCAGGCTAGCCACATCGTACGGTGTAATTCTAAAATGGCTTTATTCGTACGGTGTGATTTATACGAGCTGTCCACAAGCAACGCATAATTTCTTGTCGTGTCACTTGCAGGAAAAAACAGCCCTGGACCCTTCTCAGCGGCTTGTTCGGTCTTTGGCGTGATGGCGAGGCATAATCACGACCGGACATTGTTAAGAAGCTTGCTACGTTCAATTTATAAAATAAAATGTGATTGGGTGCTCAATTTGGATCTTTCAATCTAATGTATAAGTTAATATACAGTCATGTAAACTTGGGATAGCAGCAAAGTCGGACGTTTTGTACCTTAAAACTCACTTGTAAGGTGTGTTTCGGCTCTTTTTGTGATTGTGTCTATATTTCAAGTTTTGTTTTATTTTTCACTGTTCTTCCAAGGAGTGGAGGGATTGATGACCAGTAATTTATGCAATACAAGTAGTTGCAGTCGCACGAAGTCATAAACAGGGAAATCAAGCGGTTCATAATTTTCATGAAATTCATCCGGGCTCTTGATCCAACATCTTATAGCAGTCCAACTGTGTGCTTTTCTTAAATTCAAGTGCGTGTATTCTCAAAACTTGATTATTTTGGTCATGAAGACAGGGGGCTGTAGCGCAGCTCGAAGCTCGACAGAATTCCTCGGCTCTCTCTCTCTGTCTCCGTTGAAGAAAGTTTAACTAAAGCATCCTTGCCGGTCTTTAGCTTTCTTTCCTCTCCACACTACGCTTGTGATTATTGGAGTTCTTGGTACTCTTCGCACTAATCAACTTCAGAGATACCTCAACAAAAACGATAATCCATCACTGCAAATAATTCTGTGAAACGTAATTTCAAACTTGTCGCCAACTACCTTGGATATAAATGAAAACCGTTGTCCAGTGTTTATCCAAACGCCACGCACTGGAGCGACCATCTGAAATATTAGCTCAACCTGGAGTTTCAAAACGGCCATGTAAGCGGTGCAATAGAATTTCTCTCAAGTATTTTGGCAAATCCCGGTAAACTTGTAATCAATGACATCGCAAAGAAATTCATGTGATGTTAGCAACAGTAATATGAAGTTATGAACTTCATTGTGAGTTGAATTGAGAAGCGTTAAATGTTGAAAGGGCAACGGACCTGCCATTTCATCCCCATCTCCTAGATTCTAATCAGCTACAATGTGTCATTATTATTCCAGAGTTAAAGCACGGAAATACTGTACAGGTGCCAGGTTCGCTGTTTCTGGCTTATGAAAAACAAACGGAAATGAACATGGAATCACTTCCGACCCAGCCTAGTCAAATGCTGCTGATGTTTTGCCGCTGCAGCCTTGTCAGCCGCTTCACGCTTGAGTGTCCTCTTTGCCCGTCTCCCTGTTCTTTCTTTGGCAGCCTCTTTCTTCTTAGGTTCACGAGAAGAGCCAGCCCCTGAGTCCTCAAAATTTGATCGATGCACTGGCCTTGCTTCTTGATGCCCTGCCCTAACATAGCCATTGTTTCCCCACCTGCGATTTCCAATGCGAAGACTGGATGAACTGCTCAAGTACACTTCGTCTAGATCATCCTCATCCTCATATTCATATGGATAATAATCATCTGGATCTTCATAAACATCCTCATGATCTTCCACAATCAAAGGCATGAACCATGCTGCTCGAAGGAGGAGGCACACACTTTCCTCAAACATGTAGTCCTGGATGCTGTTAAAGAAACAATAATCTATTAAGCCTAGAGTATGACTCATTTCAGCAAAAAAGCAACATGCCAGGTTCAAGTATTTTGATCAAATGAACCACTAACTGACAACATTCAGAACATAATACGTGGCTGTGTAAAAGATTTCAACCTGCCATCAAGAGATCGGTGAACATTGAGAAACTCAAATGGATGTTTGCACTGAGGACAAGTTGGATTCTTACTGTATGTGGCCCATCGAAGGATGCATGTCACACTGCACAGAACAAAGGACAGAAAGAACAATGAATACTGCTATTAAAAGCCATTCAGTGTTGAAATTTGTTAAAAAAAGTTTTCACACTATCAACATCAAAGGAAATCATCAACATATCATCGGTGCTTGCACGATGTTCAATAAGTACATGGAATATGCTATAACCAGCCACGATTCTTCTGCAGTTACATTAAGCTAGAAAATTTAACTTCTTCAAACCAATTATTAGCAAGTTGGAGATCATCATATAATCATACACCTCAACACAGCTATGAAGATGATGAGAAAACTATCCACAGCATAGCCACGTGGATCAATCAGTTTCTTACATTAAATATCACTGCAATTCTTCAACACAAAAACAAAAACTCAAGGAGCGTCATACTTAGCAAACCCACTCCAAAACAAATAAAATACAACTATACTGCATGAAAAGGATACGGGCTATTTATATAAAGGATTTAAGAGGAGAAATTATGTTCAAAAGACATTTCTTTATACTGCAGAAAGAATAGTTTAAGATGTAATAACTACATGGCATAAATGATGAATGTGCACAAATAATTAGAAAAGATGATGTAAAGACACGGAAACTAGATGGGATACAAAGTCAGAACCTACGTGCAGAAATGATCCAGAGCATAAAATGTAAGACAGCCTCAAACTCAAATCTGACAACTAATATACCATCCATATATGTCTGTAAGAATTATGATATTCAAGTTTGCATTTGACAAAAATCAGTACATGATTTACATATAGATATCAGTATAAGGAGAAGCTCTGATATTGGGACTGTTAAGGCTTGTAGTGGGCACATGAATGGATTATAGCAATGTATTAGAGTACAAATCTTAGCATGTGAATGGAAACATTGTTCAAATGGGAGTTTTTTTCAGAGAACAGACCTAAGTGACTGGAAACTATCTAGTGCTAGCTGGCAGAGATTAGGATAAACATACCTCCTCTTTTAATTCCAGCAACCTGACTACTAAAACCCAGGTCTCAAAAGGTGATAATGAAATCAAGGGTAGTTTAATTCACTCCACAATAGTGAGGCACAGTGTGAACCTCATAGCACAGATGCATGTCATCACAAATTCTTTGAAAAACAAGAGAAAAAATAAAAGTAGCAAATTAGCTAACATGTTAAGGGAAAAGAAATAATATATGCATGAAAAATGATTAAAATTAAATGCCATAGCACAAACCTAATTTCAAGCGACCATTAGAATCCAAAACGTATTCATGATTAAAAAAAAAATTGATGCATAACAATAACATAAAATAGCCTAGAACCCATATTCACACAGAGATCAACAGACTCAAGCAATTTCCAGCTTCTCCATAGAACTTTGTTTTCAAGGGTGACAATCCATAGCCCTACCTACCCACAACTCAAACAGGCTTGAGAGAACAAACAAAACATAGCAAGAAGTCAATTAGTTTTTTAAAGAACACAGCCACGAATTTCTCAAGCCTCTTGCTTAGTTTTCTTTTAAAAAAAAGAAGTCTCTTGACTACTTGGCCATAGACTAGAAAGCAGCACGACTGTTGGAGGAGCAACAAATTGCACATTGGCCTCATCACAGTGGAAGCCAAATGAACTATCAGCTACACCTGCTGATATGATTCCTAAGAAAGTCTCTTGATAATTATTAACAAAAATGTTTTTTTACGAGAAACATGAATAAATAGGAGCAGGGAAGATATGCCACAAAATAATACTTTACAAACACATTACTGTATGTTTCTAGATCACTTTTACATTTTGTCCCAAACACAAGATCATTCCAATGTATACCAGCACCAAAGACTGCCATTTTTCAAATTAAACCACTGGAATTCTAGCAGAGCACATTTCCAGCTTCCACATTTTTAATCTTACAAAACATAGATAGGGTATCATCCTCAGTGATTAAATACGACGAATTGAAGAAAAAAACAGCAGAAGAGTCCAATCAAGAAGCCAAAATGCTATACAAATCTCCCATTCATATCAATAAGTGGTTAAAAATTAACAAATGCAGTCATGTTTCAGAAGCAGAAACAGTAAACAGAAGATATTAACTAAACTAACCAGTACGCATGCTCGCAATCTTTAACAAGAGCAGTTTCCTGAAGCACAATCTTATCCAAACATATGGCACAAATCCCACCATGTTTCCCACATGCCTTTTCGCTACTCTCCACTTTACTCTCCATTTCGCCCTGAAACAAAAAAACCCACTAAAGATAACTTAAAAATCCCATTCATTTCCCTCAGAAAGCAAAAGCTTCCAATAAACCATCGTATATCAAGAACAAGCAAACAAACCCCAGCCAGAAAAATATACCAAAAGGGTTTCCGATTATCATAAAAAAGAACAGTTTTCCAAGCTGTAAATAAGCACTTTCATTAATTTATTAATCAGGCACTAAGAATTGCTAACCTTCTGTTTTCAATTTACTAAGAGTTCAACTACCGAACAAAAACAATATCTTGAATTCATCATTTCCTTCTATTCTTTATAATTCTCTGTGAAGATCAAAGACCTCAAAAAAATTAGATCTAAAAGGTCAAGAAAGAAAGCACCTGATCTTGAAGGGCAGGAGGGAGTGGTTGATGACCGTCGATGTCGATGACTGAAGTCATGGTTTTGATCAATTTAATTGGATTGAGTTTACAACAACAAAAAATTAATTTTTTTTTGTTATCCTGATCTAAATTTCTAAATAAAAAAAATCTAAAGAATATATACAGAAAAAGATTTATAGAGAATGAGAGAGAAAAAGAAATGGTAAAGATGCTAAAATTCTGAAGAATGATTCTACCCAGATTCCTATAGAGAGAGAGGGAGAGAGAGAGACTAGGAGAGGGAGGACCCTCTTTTGCATCGAAAGGGTCCAGGGAAGAGACGATAGTGCTTGTTGTGGATGATAAAATTATATGGCGGTGGGTATTTCCCTTTTTCTTCTTTCACTTGTGCCTATTCCACGCAAACGTTTCTTTCTCGTTTTCTAATTTGTTCTTGGTAAGTATTTATAAAATTATTAAGTAAAACGAGAAGAAAGTATTTTATAAAATTATAAATTAAAGAAGGACGCATCAAATTCCTTTTTTTTTTCTTTTATTTTTTATGAGATTATATAAATGAATTTAACTTTCCAAGAAAAACATACATCATCTTAATTAAACTAAAATATCTATAAAAATATAACTTGATTTGATATTTGAATTCTGTTTACTGAACAATAATTAAAAAGTTATTAGTTTTTATATTTAAAAAATATAAAATAAAATAAATGTTTCTAATTTATTTATTTTTGTACTTGAAGATGATTTCATATTAAAATAGTTTTTAAAAAATAAAAAATATTATTTTCATGTATTTTTAAATTAAATATATTTAAAAAAAACAAAAACAAAAGAATCCATACATGTGGGCCATATATATTAAGCTCCCGGCCTGCCTGTCTGCCTTTTCTTCATGGGCTCTATTCAGTGCCCTATGGAAAATAGAACTCGTAGCCCAGATGCCAGCCTGGCCTTTCTTTGAATTCAATCGCGAATTTTTCCAGTGCGCAACCCTCAAAGAAGAGGAGTGAAACCTCAAACCCCGTGCTCTCGCTCTCTCCCTCTCTCTGAAAGCTCTGGAAAACTGATAATGGGGACAGTGACAAACCAAGCAGAGCGGCAAACCCAAGTCGAAACAACACCGGAGATTGTTGATGCCTTACTTGAGGTATCTCTCACAATACCCGATTTTTAATTTTTTGCGAAACTCGTTTATTCTGCCCCCTAGTTCTCACTTTCATTTTTGTTTTGTTTTTGTTCTTAAAGGCTGCTAGATATGATGATTTTGAGGATATTACAAGACTAGCATCTTCTGGGATTTCTCTTGACTCTAAAGATTCACTGGGCAGAACAGGTTGTTATCAGTTTTATCTTTCTACTCTAACTTTCCATTCTGCTTCTGTCTTTTTGTTGCTTTGTTATTTTGTTTTGGTTAACGAGCTTTAAGATAACAATTAATGATCTAGTAACTTGCTGTAAGGCTTGTTTAGAAGTTTAGTCACTCAATTTCTTTCATCCCATGCAGGCATGCACACTCACTCGCCTTCTGAAACACCGATTTAGTCAAATCCTTATTCACCTCTAAAAACATTTTGCTTCATGATGCCATTCGGCATCCAATTAATGGGTTACTGGTTGTAGAAATTTTGGAATATAACTTGCAATAGGAGATCAATATCTGTAGCTTTTTCGGACATAGGTGAAGTTCTACCACATTGTTTCTTTCTTTTTTTAGATTGTGGAAAAATGTAAATAAATGTATATCAAACAATTCGTTATTG
Source organism: Salix exigua (assembly GCA_032356905.1). Classification (NCBI taxonomy): domain Eukaryota; kingdom Viridiplantae; phylum Streptophyta; class Magnoliopsida; order Malpighiales; family Salicaceae; genus Salix; species Salix exigua. The sequence goes on from CM063596.1 coordinate 7,291,131, forward strand.
CTATTTTTTTCATAAGATAACGAGAGAGATTATTTTAAAGAAAATGCAAGAATAGTGTTGAGTTGAAACCACGATGTTAAATTTGCAAAGAAACAGAAAATTTGAAAGTGAAGCTTATGGCATGTTAGAAATATTGTTCCATCTCTAAGCAGCCATGTCTTGATTTCGTGCCAAGGCCTAGCTTTTGCCAATGAATCTGCAGTGAAGCTTCTCTCTAGATAGATTGAATAACACAGTTTCCTTTGGTACATGGTTGCTTCTTTTCTGTTTTTTGAACATTTTTCTTATTTTATAGCTGATTTTTTATCCCATTTCCCTCTTGCTATAGATTTCCAGATGTATAGTGTGTTGTTTTGATTTTTTATGTCTGTGATTGGATGTGAAGAATTTCAGTTTTGACAATCGTTCCTCTAAACATTCAGTGGATTTTTTTATTTAAAATTACGATCCTAAGGGGCGTAAAGTTTTTTAATGAATTGAAATTTTGAAAATCATTTGCTATTGAATGTAATTATCCTCTTATTTATTATAGCTTGAATTTGCTTCTTTTTTTATATGAATTTTGCACGGTTTGTTGAATTTGTTGCTTTGCTTTACTGATTTGTAACTGCAGCACTCCATATGGCTGCAGCTAATGGGCATCTTGACATTGTGGAGTATCTTATCAGTCAAGGAGTGGTAAGAGTCTATGCTTGTTTTATTTTCAAGTTTCTGGGGAAATGGGGTTTTGGGTGGAGGGTTGGCGGGTGCTATGGAAAGGTGACAGCCAAACCTAAGGAGAATAGGAGTCAAAGAACAAGGAAGATAGAATTCTAGAAAGAGGTCTCATCAACAAGAGCTCTAATAATAGTTTTATTACTGAATAAATTCTCTCCATAATTCTTTGCGTTTTCAAAAAGGATTGCAACCCTTTAAACAGGTTTGAAGCCAACACTTGCAAGGAAGGAAAATCAGAATCCTTAAATAAATGGGAGAAATATATAAAAACAATCCAAAATTAAACATAAAAATAATAAAACTAATAATAAATGCATCTTCTGAGCTTAATTTGAAAGTCTTCCCACGTTTGATTACAGTCAGTCAACTTGTTATAAAACTGGGATTGTAGAATATTCTGAAAAACTTAAGTCCAATTCAATGGTTGGATCAAGTGATGCTTGTTTTTGTAAGACATGTTTGGTGTGATCGAGCCTTTTCTTGGGCTTGGATCTGTCTATTTGATCCAAGGATGTATACGATAGGCTTTTCATGTGGTCCAAATACAATAGATTCATATCCGATTGATTAAAACCTCTTGTATCTGAAGGGCAAGGCAAAATTGTAATTCTTGGAAGAATTTGTTGCTGAATCTTTTGGTGTATATTCCAGGTTAATTCTCTTTTTATGGCTTCAGCATCTAAACTTGCTGCAAAGTTTTCATAGTCTTAAATTTACTAGGTCATATTGCTCTATTCTAGCTTTGACCAGCAGATACCGTTAGTATTTATCTTTCTTATAGTATTCTGCTTCCATTTCATAAGATAGTAAAGGATTGGAGGATTTTTGTATTGTTTTTTTTGTCCCTAGATTGAACCCTGTATTTAAATGTGTTTTGAAGACCTATTAAATGTTTGAAGTATCCATTAAGCAGGACATCAATGCTTTTAATGAGGAGAAGAATACGCCTCTTCATTGGGCTTGCCTCAATGGGCATACAGAGGTAATTATCATGGTCACTTCCCACGTCAGTTTTGTTATGCATCATTTTAGGTTCTTTAACAAATATCGGGATCTGTAGGCTGTTAAGAAATTGATTCTGGCAGGAGCGAGTTTAGGCATTCTTAATAGGTATGGAGTTCAAACCTGCAGCCTGGAGTTTGTTCTATGTTTTTCACTTGTGTATGCAAACATGATCTAATCTATAGCTGGATTTTCAGCCATGAACGGACTCCAATGGATGAAGCTGTTACTCGGGGAAAATTGGATGTCGTGGATGCAATTAATGCAGCTGTGGCACAACTGGAACTTGCAGGTGTTACAGTTTCCTAGTCTAGGAATTCTGTGATTAATATTTTACAGGTACATGTTTCTCATGGATTGCAAGCTTTGAATTTGAATATTTTGGTTCATATGCTGTAGCTGGTGCACAGATATCCTTTGATCCCTGCAAAAATTATGTGACAATTTATTTGATTTGATCCTGATTTTGCATGGTTTTCCTTAGGATGATAAAGATGTAAAAGGTGGCTGTAATGTACAGAAGCTGCAATGCGTACTGTTTGAAAGAGATGGAGAATCTATAAAGTGGTCCGAAAATTAATCAAATTTCTTGTAGGAGAGTATAGATTCCATTTCCTCGCACTTCTGATAGCAATTGACCTCTCTGCGCGAATGATTTTCGATGAACCATGGTTTCATTTCAAGATTTTATTCTTGATGGAGATAGGAGTTGATTGGTTAACGTGTGTAAACTTTGCAAGCTTTATGTGCTTTTCAGTTTTCAGCATGATTAGCCAAACCATGAAGTGTTGAAAGTTTTCAGTCTGTTTCGGTTAATTAGAATTCTAATTTGAGCGTTTCAACCAATGGGACGCCATGTACTAGAGAGCCTTGATTGGCATGATGCCCTAGATATACTAGAATCTTATTTTCTCAAGTGTTGCTGGTAAAAAAAAACTACGAACATGATATGTAGCTTTTACGCTCCTGGAAGAGGATTTTGGGGGAAAGCTGTAAGAGCAGCATCGGTTAAAAAGAAGACAGATTGATTATAGTTAAGGATTTTTTTTTCCAGGACTGGAAATTCAGGGATAAGTTGTTGGAGTGCTAATGTTTATAACAAGGCGTTCTACTTGAACAGAATTTGGAAACCCAAAATGGGATTCTCAAATTCGTCCCCCCATTGATTTGTGGTGGGACCTGACGGAACCCACGATCAAAATGATATAAAACATTCGATAAATAATAAATATCCCTAATGCTATAGAGTATAGGCATAGATTAATATAACTGGTAAGACAATCAGCACTGGTGTAAAAACTTCTTAAAAAAAGAAATCATGACTACAGATGCTATCTGCTAAACATTGTTGGCCCGAAGATCCTTTTCCAGTTATCTTAAAAGAAAAAAAGCGTTTTCAAGGCTACATGTATCGAACACTCTTCACCTTTAGAGTTGCTGACAGTGTTCCTCATCATTTTTGTCCAGAATAAACAAATAGTTCATGCTTTCCCTGATCACTTGTTGGATGGCACGAAAGCTAGCAGTTCCTGTTTTGAGAAAAAAGCCATGGCAGCTTTCTGGCCCACACCCCTGATTTATTTTAGTTCCAGGATTAGGAAATGGGGACATGATAAGAGATTCCACGGCAGATTTGCATAAAATATGTTGTATACATGTAAGTGCAATTGAGCACTAAAACTCTAACAATTAAAATAATACTACTGAGTGATTTGCAGAACATTTTTACAGACCAGTGCATTGAGCACCAAAAGTATTAATTATACCACCATCATCAATGAACTTTTACGATATTCTATGCCCAGCACTTAATATATTGATATATGGAATTCTAATAAGATTACAGATGCTCTTCTTCTTGTGCTCACCAGTAGTTTTCTGCAATTTTGCTGAGCAAATTCTGTGCAGAACCCAGAAGTAGAAGCTTCTCTCTTGCAGGGTGACAGTCGCAGGGTGGGTTCCAGTATATGCAGGTCATTCTAGGGCTGAGGTTTTACTGATTTTCTGCGTATATCATTCCATTTTTTTCAACCTAAAATGAAAGTAACCCCCCCCGCCCCCATCTAAAAAAACCATGTCCCAGATAATAGCAATGACAATATGGTAACTGACAAGGTGAATATAAAGCATTAACATAAACTGGACTTTTAATTATTCTATAAAAATGAGTTGGCTTTTAATTAGGGGCTGTACTTGTAGGGCAGCTGCTCTGAGAAACAGCATGGAGAGAATCTAACGGGATGGTGTTTGAAAGAGACAGCATACCTGCACTCTCTCGTGATTTGGTATTTGAATGGCACTGGATTCCTATGAACAGCTCGCAGAGAATGTAATCAGAAAGCTTCCATTTTTGATTGAGTGATGACCAGCCATGTCTTTGTTGATGTAAATGCTGTCATGTGGTGCGGCCAGAAATGACAGAACTTTCAGTAAGCTACGTAGATTAATCCTGATTGACATCGTGTCATAAGACAATCAGGAACCATTTTTAGAAACCCTCACCTTGGAAATCTGGGACCATAAACAATTAAAACTATCAGTGCGTGATGAACCCTTCATTTTACAAGATGGTTTTCGTTCTGCAGATGCAGCAAGGGTAGTAAATTCCTCTACCAGTTCAGGAAACTGCCACTTTGGAAAGGAGAGACTTTGGATCGCATCTATCGTGCCTGGAACTCGAACCTGCCCTCTGCCGCTGCCACAATTCCACTTCACACCCCATCAAAGTGTTAAATAACTATATCAACTAAAAACTTAAACTGGTAGGTGAGACACATAATATGATTTATATTATTCTCTAACATACCCTTCAAGTGAAATCAATTTGGACTTGAAACTTGCACAGACTCACGTCACCTTGTGTTTGGTTTTATCAAATACAATGGGGTGGTGAGATTCGAACTTGTGACCGCTAAGTCAACAAGGTTTTGATACCATGTTAAGAAATCATCTCAACTAAAAGCTTAAACTTGTAAATAAGGCCTCATAATATGATATATATTATTCTAATATCGTTGCAAATACAGAAAATAAATTCCAGCAACCTTCTGCTCTAGACCTAACATATTGGCATACTCATGGTGTCAAAGTAAGTGCGGGTCTTACGAATTGTCTGATATAATTGCATTCGGGCAAGCCCTAAGCATCGCAACCTCTCAAACACGGTACACTTGAATTCATCCATGCACTAGACCTAATTAAGTATTGGTCCGACGAGCTACCACGCCTAATATATTTACATTAAGTCACGTGATGAGCCATTGTACTCCCTATAATTGAATGTGACCATATATTAAGCCTAAATCGGACCAACGCTATTCATTTTCATTTAGAGAGTTGTTAGATCGCATTCCCATGCTCAACTACATGTCAAACTCAACTTGTTTAGAGGTGGTCATCGTAGACTCATAAGACTTCATTTGTTTATTCTTAAGAGCTATTTATATTATAAATAATAATATCCTTCCTTTTATAGATAAATGTATTGAAGCCTCTCAATTGCATGTTATATTTTTATTTTATTAATAATGTGTAAGGGGTATTTATTTCTTATCGATAATATATAAGTGATTTTTTTATCTATTTTTAATATCATGAGTAGAAAAATAACTCAAGACCCCTTAATTTCTGGCCATCAGTGAAGAAGTTTCAGATATGTTGATTCTTTATTTACTCTTATAACCTTCCACCTCCCTCTATACACACACACATCAAAATAATTTTTTATTATCTCCAACGTCAAATACATTTTAAAAATGCTAAATGAACACCTTTTCAATATAAACACTACCAAATAGATGCTAGGTGAAGAATCAGCTGTCAGCTTACATCTAATTTATTTTCTTTCGGTTGTTTATGGTGCCAAACATGCGTACGCAACCACTTGGTAAGTAATAATATAAATCATATTATATTACTTCACTTATAAATTTAAGTTTTAGATGATTACTTAACATGGTATCAGAAACTTATTAACCCAACAGTCATGAGTTTGAATTTCACAACCCCATTCTTTTTGATAAAAATTAAGCATAAAGTGATGTGGATTTGTGCAAGTTTCAAGTCCAAAAGTTTTTCACTTGAGAGTGTGTTAGAGAATAATATAAATTATATTATGAAACTTCACTTATAAACTTAAGATTAGATTTTAAGTGAAATGTTTACTTAATACCACCATTTGATAAATAAAAAAGGCCCACTAAACTTGGAATCCCTTGTTGATTAATGGCGGGGGATGCAATTATATTTGAGGGGGTGAAATGTGTACCTTAAATGCACTATAGAATATTAAAATTCGAGTTCTGCCACTAGAATTCGAAAGCAATCAGTGTTCACCCCATGAAACGAACGAGGCACATTGAAATTGTGGAGTCATCATCCACAGGAAATAGCGAGCTAGCAGAAGGGATGCCACTGCGACTTTCAGAAAAATCATGATCCTTCAGAAGCTGGGAAAAAAAACTGTGCCGTATTGGTAAGCGTTGACATGACCATAATGCAGTACGATCTCTGCGAAGCTTGCAACAATACTTGGAACCCTAGCATAAAACCATATGATCTTTCTTTTTTAAACCAGCACAGTTTGTTTATAAGAAATGCTAGCATAATAACAAAGAACCAATGAAAAAACATCTTCTTACATTACTGACCTCCTTTATAAATAAATAAATAATCAAATGTTATTTATTTTTAAACATGACAAGATAGTTATTACTCTTTATAATCTCGATATAAAGATCATAAAAACTATAATTTTATTAATTTTCTAAATATATTTTATAAGTTAAAAAATGGTAGATCACTACTGTCATTAGATATAAATAAACAAATGCATTTCTCACAGGCAATGCTGGGAACAAATTAGCAGTGACGAGCAACAATCCTCGGCATGAATCCATGCTTCTACTTCATATTTTTCGACAGAACAATCTTTTTGCCCTCAGATTCGGCAGCTGGAAAGGAGAACAACGCACCGCAGTAAATAAATTAACTCAGTCGCAACGATTTGGCATCTGGGAATCAAGATCAGATATTCAAACATGGCGAGGGCTACAGAATATGTTGATTGAGGAAGCCAGTGTAAATGACTGGAAGAAAAAGAAAGGAAGGAGATAGGATACAGACAATAAACGAACCACAGGACGACAAAAGCTCGTGCAAGTAAACTGCCGAGTACATGGTAACATGAGGGCACAATCATGATGAAATTCTGTTGAATAAAAGGCCATGGATCACATATTTTCTCAGATGAAAACAAAGCGAGATGGGTTTTCAAATGATCAAATCAGATCAAATCACACATATCTCAGATCGTCAGTATATTCCAAAATGAAACGCGTGCTCCAGGCATCCCATGTGCTCTGAAAAGAAATAAATGCAAGAGAGCTTAGCAATCAACAGTTAAGCACAAACCACAGAGGCGTTCCAAGCGAACATTCCCAGGTAAAACTCCACAACACTGATAGGATTATATGGCATATTTCTCTGGCTCAATGTAGATAAAATAAAACCGCCACCAGCCAGAGAAAATTCTGCTAACCCGATCCCGCCACCGTACACATGGTTACCGCATCAAAACCATGAACAGAACTTTTGCACTCTCACCCTGCAGCGAACTGGATGTAGACATATTGCAAAGAATAATCTGTCACCCGACAGGCACTACGCAGTCCGAAACCCTAATCACCTAGTCCCCCCATGTTTCACTGGTGCAAAGAACAGCGCAAATCACCACATGTCTGTGACAAGGACATCTTCAAAACCAGTTGAAGCCTTTCCCTCCAAAAACAGTGTTCCTAACTAATTTTATCAATCCAGCGGATTGAGTGTATATTTCAGTCAGTCTTCTTCCTTCTGAACACGGGCAAGGTACAAGGACAGACTGAAGAACATGATATGTTCTTACTGGAGGGTCAAAACATACGGTTAACAAGTAAAAGTGGACCTTCTGTGATTATAGCCGGACTTAAAACACAGTGATTCTTCCATTAAAAATAGTTATGCGACGCTCGACTCGAGTGAAATTGACAGATCTGCTTTTTGCAAAACAATTGTCATGATTCTATTCAGCAAGGAATGTCAATTAAAAAATGTAATATTCACAAGTATAGAACCCAGGCGTTATTCAATACATAGCCCCTATAAATGGCATTTCAAAATGATAGTATTCAGAGGAATTCCCAACATGGATAAATAAAGTATATTTTAGAAAAAGCTGCACAGCCGATCGATGGAACGAAAGAATTTACCAATCCTCAGCAGCATAATAGAGTTTCACAATATACCATGAAAACAATACACCCCGGTGGCCATATTAATGTCCGATTATTGAAAAACAAACACAGGCTCACATATCTCGAGAACAAACACTTGATCTTTCAAACAAAATGCGAAAACAAGGGTATGTTTCAGTTCACAGGCATAATATTTCCAACAGCAGTTTATATGAAGTGTCTTGAAATGTATAGCATGAAAAAATCTCCATGGGACTGCCCTTGTTCCATCCATATTGATGGTTTACAAAAGCGGCATGCAGTTCATCGAAAAACAGCAACAATAAATATTAAGAACATGGAAAGAAGAAATTATCATAACGATCTTCACAACAAAATCCATTTATTTATAAACTATTCTAAGAGATCCAAAGGGGAACACAACATGTCAGTGGGCGGAAAGGGAAAGGCCAACTAAAAAACGAAAAACTTTTATTTAATCCCGTATCAGTCAGCATATGCACACAAGATTATAGCCAGAAGGATAAGCCACATGTATCTGCAGCATCTAAAAAAACAATCTATCATTACAAGCCAAACAGACATCCCGACAGTAATTATCCCGGTGGGCAGAAATGACACGACCAGCAGATTGACAGCGCTGAAAATCCAGAGTTGTCAAACTATAGATTGTATATTTTCTTAAAACTGGTCCAGTAAACAGCACGAGAGAAAGTAATCAAGTTAAGAACACAGATCAGCAAGCTCAAGTCACTATTCTACGGTTTTAATAGCACGAGAGTGCATGAATGTTTCCACAAACAAATGCAAAACTTCGAAAGGTTAAACTCAGAATACAAGAGTTGCAAAAAGTTTCAAAATTCTAATAGAGTGGGGATGCATTTCAGATACTAGGATAACAGAGGTAGAAAATACACGATAAATTCTTGAGTTCATGCGATTCGATGGTTGTCCGTATTACGAAAATGTTACATGAATAGAAGTGGGCGGAAAAAGACATCTATGTAATGCTTTCTTGTTTGGCAATAAATGATGGTGACATAGCAACTACTTCCCATACTAAAGTCTAAAGCAGCGCAATAATGATGAATCCCACATTTACTTGTAGTTGATGGAACCAAACCAAACAAAAGGAAGAAACTGGTGCAACAAAATGGCAGCACCGTAAAAGTATAACATTGTAAGAAAACAAGCAACGCAAAAAAAAAAAAAAAAACAATCACATATATGGGGAAGCTTTAGAACAAGTTATGATCCTTTCTACTGTAAAGTCCGACTGGCACAGTGGATCCAGGTAAGACAAATTGCTAGACAGAAAAATGAAAGTCATATAAGAACGCTTCTTGATGATGCATTTATACTTTATACTGTAGATCTCACCCAACAAAAACTTGCAGCGAACCAAAAAGAGAGGGGCGGAATGATAAAAAGGAAGTCTACAACTTCAAGAAAGCAAACAGATTCTTATTTTATTTTTCCATCACAAAGCTTAAGAACTAGTATATCTGGTAGAACAGGATTTTTAGACTTTACTATCTTTTCTAAATTTTGATACAGAAAATGCTCTAATAGTGGGAAAATGCAGCTTCTTTGGCATATGATGACCCTCATAGTGCTATTACAGAAGGCGAATCTAATTAAGCAAAGGATACTGATACCAAGACGCTGAAATTTGCGAAGATAGCAAGGTTGATAAGATACAGATCAAGGAGCAACTTACCAAAACCCTATCGATAACAATTAATTAGTGGACATGAGAAAAGTTAGACAGAATGTCACTCCTAGATGAACCTTGGTAGTAACCTCAATTAATTGGATTGCCATAGCCCGAACCTCCAAGTAACCCTCCGGCGGAAGCACCATAAACATCTGAAGGATCGAGAATAGGGGAAGAGGCCCCATTTCTCCCTACGCCATTACCACTACTGCTACCACCACCCAAATGCAGCTCAGATATATTAGGGAACCCATCTCTTGTTTCAACTCCTTGATCGTATAGAAACCCTTTGAAAACATGGCCACCAATCTTCACCACAGCCTGATACGCAAACTCATCTTCACCGTCTTCCACTGCCGTAACTCTAACACACCTGAAGGTTGCTGGTGCAGTTACTTGCCCCGGTAGTCTCTCTTTAAAACCTGCATCTGCAAACACAATTCAACAAAAACCCTACTCAAAGTTTCACTTTTATATTAACAACCCTAAAATTTTACTCACAATGCGAAGCAAGTAAATAAGAGAATGATAAACAGATAAATTCAAAACCTTGATGACTAGAGCTCGTGTCGTAGCTCCTTGTAGTGTTAGAAGTGGAAGTATGAGAAGTTGTGGTTTGTGAGCTTATAAGTCTAGGTTTCTTGACACCAGAAGTAGACCCCGTAGAACCAGCACCGCCACCTGCAGTTGCCATAAGCTGACGCTCTCTCCTCCTCGCAGCCGGTACCCACGTGCTCTTCACATGAGTAACACAATCAAAACCACGGCTTTTGCAACATGTACGACACCTTCTATGGCTACAATCTTTCTTCGCTTGGTTTCCACAATCCTGGCACGTAGTTGTAGCGGACGATGATGAATTCCCTCCAAGACTTCCACTTCCATTCCCAGCACTATTTCCACTTTGCAGTAGAAAATTCGCTGTTGAAGAATTGTTGTGATGATCAAGAATCGGAGTGGTATTGGAGGCTTTCTTGATATATTGAGAGCCTTGGTTTTGCCAAAACTGATGAATTCCGCTAACCTTGTTTCGACCATTATTCAACAAATCTTGGTCATCCATGTTTTGTGGAGCAAGACAAGGCGCCGCTGTAAGGAGTGGAATAACACCAACACCAAGAGCTGTAGCATTCGAAGCATTGATTGGATCTGCTGTTGAGAGGTTGATTTGCTCATGATGCTGGTGGTGGTGGTTAAAAGCAGCAGGAGCCACCACGAAGACATCGCGAAGGCCCACCATGCCCATTTCTGGAGGGATGCCGTAGTTAATGGGCCGAGCTGAGTTAGGCCATGTTGTGCCGGATGTTTGGCCGCCGCCGGTGGGACCGGCATTGAAGCCGAGTGATAGGTCGTCTGGACCAGCGGTACGTATACCGGAGGAGTTTGAGATTGCCCAGTCAGCGAAGGCACCAGTGTCTGATAGTAGCTGCCTGCTCCTTGTAGTAGCCACAACTGATAATTTGGTAAAAAAACTATCAGGTTGTATAATATAAGAGACAGAATCTTTATATTTACAAGTATATATAAAACACGAGTGTTTGGATGATAATCGCAGAAGAGAGGGAGGGGTGTGTGTGTTCAGAAGAAACTAAATCTAAGGATGTGTGTATGTAGGTGTTATGTGGGTGAAGTGGGGTCGAGATCTCTGAAATTGTTCAGAGAAAGGGAGATTTGTAGAGAGAGAACAAGAGTGGAAAGAAAGAGATCCTGTTTGTTGGGGTGGGCTTCGTTTCCGTTTTTATCTTTCACTAGATAGGACTGTTTGCTGCTGCTGCCGTTGCTAGGCTCTGGGTTTTTTGTTGGTAATATACAATAGAGATAATATGCTAAACACAACTGTCACTTTGGCTTTTATGAAATCATGAGAGCAAAAAATATAAGTTGGGATTGAGCGGGAGAGATGACTGAGATTTGTCTGGAAGATGGGGCAGTGAGAGAGAGGAGCAGATGAGTCTGGTGAGAAGGAACAAAGACTCCCTCTTTGTTGTGTTGTAGTAATTGTTGTCTTGCCGACCTTTCTATGTATCTCTCTCTCTCTTCACGATCATCTTCTTCTTCTTCTTCTTCACTCAAGCTTTATCTTTCTTTCAAAATGGTTTCCTAGAAAGCAAAAAATGTGGTGGGTTCCCCTCCACCTCTCTTCTTTCTGCTCTCTCAATACAATAGAGTAATTGCAACTATTATTGGGGAGGGGGGAGTGCGCGCGCGCGCGCGTGTGAGAGAGAGAGAGCGAGAGAGACTTTTGTTCTCTAGTTACTGTAATTTTACGGGGCTCTAAAGTCACATGACACCTTTCATTAACTTTGGGCAACTTCTTCTCTGCCCACGTAGTGGTAAAAGTACTGCTAGGCCATCCATTCTCCACTCTCCCTCGCCGCGCGTGGCAAGCCCTCCGCCATGAATGTCATGAGTGAGATTGGATGTGGAGAGCAGGATTCTAGTCCTCTCGTCCACCATTGACGATGGGCCGAGCCAGGTTTTAATTCATATGATCGATCCATTTGGGTGATTGGTTGCGAAATCTGCACTTCCGATTGAGGCATTTGTTAAAACTTATTTTGGAGAGATAAATTAATAAAATAGTTTTTTAAATAATATAAATATAATTATTTTTTATATGATTTGAAATATAGTGCAATGTTTATTTTTTGGTGGAGAATCACTTAAGCTGAAGGCGCCCTTCGTTTCACGGACAAATAAATCATCCTTTATAAGATCTCCCATTCCTTCCCTGTCGAGCCACCTCTCTTCACCGTTCGGGAATCATTGAAGAATCATTGAAGAACCTGCACGAATCCATTTTGAAAAGTACCACGACACACCAAGAAACCCGCAACATCATCCGTTTATGTCAGGTCAGCCGCTCCTCTCCTCCTCCTTCACCTCCTGTGTTTGTCATTTTTCTTATTGGATTGTGTTCCATCTACGAGCCGCCACAAGGGAGACTTGGGTTTGCGATCTTGATCTGCCCGCTTTCATAACCCCCGGTTCACTTGTGTCGCACGCGGCGGTTCTCCAGGTACTGGTAGAAGATGGAAGCGAGCAGAGAGAGTGAGTAATTGAGCCATGAGTTGACCATAAAAATTGGTCTTGAACTCGTGGCAGGCCGGATTCCCCACAATGCTTTCAATGCTCGTAACCCAATTTTGATTTATTTTTTAAAATTATCTGAAAATAACAAAAATAAAATAAAAAAGATAAATGTCGGTAGAAAAATTAAGGTATAAATTTTGGATGTTTTCGAGAGCTTGATTTTACCTCTTTAGTGTCTAGAAATGAAGATCAATACAGATTTAAGGCTTAATTAATTTATTATTGGATAAATTTGCATAAAACTTGAATCGAAAAATATAATTATATTTTTATTGGCTAGTGCGATTTAATCGTTGATAAATTTAAAAGTGTAATTATATTTGAAAAATAATTTAGGATTCAATTAAGAGATTTAATTTAGCGCAATGACTTAATTACACTATAAATGGGTCAAATTAATTTTATAAAAGGCTTAGTCGATGAGAAATCAAGTTCTTGAAGTTAATCCTGGCTCATTTGATTAGATTAGAATTTTTAAAGACCGAATTGAATTTTTTTGAAGCCTAATTATGCAAAATCGGGGGTCAAATTGAGCGAATTGAGAGTCTAATGGTCAATTGAGGTTGAAGTCTCGCAAATCAAAAATCAAGGACCGTGGTAAAAAAAGGGTGCAAAGCTAAGATTGCTCTCGAAATTTTAACGGGATATAATTGCATAAAATCATAAGTTAAATCCAATTGGGTGTGCAATTAGAGCAATTGTAAATCGAGGGATCAAGTTGCATTTTTTTCCAAATCATCTACGCTTGTAGGTGTGCCTGCTATTTGCAGTTTCCAAAATAGCATCCGGCATGCCCCCTGCAACAAAACCTATTACCGGGCAATGCAGAGGAGTCAACCCTTCACTACACGTCATGGGCAGCCGAAGATTTGCCTTCCCTGCTATAGATAATGGCATACGGGGTAACAAAAAGGGGAGGAGAAGAGACAGATAGAGGGATAAAAGAAAATAAGAAAGAAAGGGAGGACTGAGAAGAGAAAATATTGGAAAAGGCTTAGAGCATGGAGAAGAGGAAAAAAAAAAGAGATAGAGAGTAAAATGGGGAGAATTCCCGAAACAGAGAGGAGAGATTTGAAAAACACAAGGAGGGAATTCGAAAAACAGAGGAACGAACAAATAAGAGAAAAATTCATTAGCCGAAGAGAAAATTTACGTTGAAGTCAACCTGTTTTCTTCCCCCACTAGAACCGGTCATAGCCTACTCCTCCCTCCAGGCGCAACCCCATGTTTCCATCTCTCTCTAAAAAACAGTCGATCGACGTCTCTCTCTCTCTCCTCCAAGATTTGGTTGCAAGCCACCAAGTTCCACCCTCATCACCACCTTCAATCGCCCCTCCACGCCTTTAGCCTAGTCGTGGCCTCTAGGAAGCAGTAGCAAGGGCCGTAGTAGCCGTTGCACCGACCAGCTTTTGATGCCCATTCCGGCCACCACGGGCCACCATCTCCGACGCCACCATGATTGGAAGAACAATCTTGATCTTCTCTACCCAACGGTATTAGCAGGTGCATTGTTTATCACACTCGAAAATCTTTTATTCTATTGTAGATCTTCATTTTGCATGCGGGGAGTGAATTAATCGAGTCGGGCTTTGTGCCTGCCTGACCCCTGATTAAGACGAGCTTCCAGCGCAGTCTAGATGGAGTTTGGGCTGACATCCCTGCTCGAATGTAGGCGGGCTGAAAGCCAACCCACTGAAAAAGAAATAAAAAAATATAAATTTACAAATAAAAAATATTTTTTAGAAATTATATAAAGACAAAAATGTGTTGTTTTGTGCATATGGCTAATACACTAGCATATTTTGAAAAAAAAATCTTTCAGAAAATATATATTATCTCAGAATTTGAAGAAAAAATATTTTTTAGCATGGATTTACTAAAAAAAATCATCTCTTGCTTTTTTGGATCTGACAACATGTTTGTCAATCCAAAAGGTATTGTCCAATATTCTAAAAATATAAAACCTTATTTTTGGTGATTCATATTATTCATTATTGATATTTTGATAAATAAATCCCAAAGGAGTTAATGTCGAAAATATTGACGGAGATAATTTGTAATTATTTACTGTTGATATTTAGATAAATAAGTCATAAAAGAATTAATATCCAAAATATTGACGGGGATAATTAGTTAGTATTCAATGTTAGTATTTGGATGAATAAGTCCTCAAATGATTAATATCCAAAATATTGGCGAGGATAGTTCGTTATTATGCATTTGATATTGGATAAATAAATCTTAAAGGGTTAATATCCAAAATATTGGCAGGAATAATTCGTTATTATTCACTGTTGGTATTTGAATAAAAAGACTTTGAAGTGGTAAATATCCAAAATATTTTTACAGGAATAATATGTCATCATCATCTAACAAATATATTTTTGAAAGATCAATATCATAGCAATCATAAGTCAAATAAAAAAACACTGAGCAACTTACCTCAGGTAGGACGCATTAGGGTGTTAAAACTCTTCTATTTAAACAATATGTTACTTGCTTTTGAATCTCTAAAATACTAGTTTTAGATTTTATTAACTATAATCAGTGGTGACTCTATTTTTTACGAAAATAAAGATGAAACCCCAAATTGAATTCTCCCGCTCACGATAGGATTGTTTTAGGGGATCTTTGGGGGAAGCACAATTATTTCATGTTAAATTGATTTTGAATTAAATTTTATATTCTGATATTGTTGATATTGTACAAGATGTAAAAAATAAATTTAACTCAGTTTTATTGATTTAAGCAATTAAAAAACTCCATGATTTAGCATCAAACTGAAATAAATATTCAATCTCTTATTTTCTTCTAAAAATCAACATCATAATCTCAACTTCTCACTTTATTTTTCCTATCAATACGTGTGGAAGCGTCCTTCGAGCATAGGAGCTTCCTCAGGGACGGTGAAGGTTATTTTCATGCACTTATTAGGACTCGGTAATTGTTTTATTTTTATTTTTATTGCTATTTCCGTATTATTTTTTTAGTCGAGGAAGGTTCAATTTATTATTTCAAGAGTTTTATTTGTTGAAGACGTCACGGGATTTAAAATTTACTAAATTATATTTTTATCCACAGATGTAATTTAAGGTATGCGAAATTCTTATTTCTTTCCTATGGTTTAGATTTACGTTTACCCTACTCGATGACAGCAAGTCAAAGTCAATGTTGTATGTTTGGTTTGTTTGGTTTCTATTGAAATGGTCAAAACATTTTATATCAGCTAAAAAAATAAGATAAAATAATATTATTTTTATCTCCATTAAATTCTGGTCCGTTCTGGATTTTTCAGTCAAATACCTATCAAAATGTTCCAGTTTTGTTTTACTGGTTCTGTTTTGGGCAAATAGTATTTTTTAAAATAATAAATAATTTTACAATATCAATCATATCTCTTAATTCGATTGTTAGATTGAGATGAAATTTCACGAGGAGTCTCTTGACATATTTATATATACTATGTTAAAATTTTAGAGCAATCAGATAATATAATAATCTGATAAGATTGATGATATCATTCTCATAATATTATATATGCTCATAATTTTGCTCAGACAAATTATTTTTTATATATTTTATATTAAATTACACAATTCTAAATAATTTTATTTTTGACTTTGAATTATTTTTAAAAAAATTAATATATTTAATTATATACATACACAAATCTTAAAACAACATGCTGAAACATTACAAGATCTAAATATTTCATTTTAATTGAAAAAATAAAATATTAATCGAAACGAATTGAAAATCTTATTTCAACGAACGAGAGGCCACGGTAGTCGTTTGATTGAACCTCTCTCGATTGAAGGTTTCTTAATTTGATTTAACTTTCCTTGTGCCAGGGCAAATGTTGGGATGTTTCAACTCGAATTTAATGCTAGCTTGAGATGCATGTGATTTATATTACTTTTTAAAATGATTATTTTCGGTTTAAAAATTAAACGTGTAAAACTCACAGGCTTCATCGTCATTGGAAGATTCAATATCACACTATTTTATATTTAATTTTATTAATTATAGTAAAAATTGAAAAATAAGAATTCTAATCACTATATCAATAAAAATCCAATACGTGTGAAATCACTATTCCAGTGTAAATAAATAAATAAATGTTAAAGTAAAACCTGATATAATTTACACTTTTATTTAGCCGTTATTTCACTGCATTAGCCTAAATCTTTAATGCATCACCATGTTATGTAACCAGAAGTATAGTTGCCATCCCTACAATCAATATGATAATAATTATTTTTTATAATATTTGAAAATATATATTAGAATATTATTTTTATTATATTTTTTTAATATGATCACGTTAAAACATGTGAAAAAAATTACCTTAAATAAAAATAAATAAAACTCTTTCTAACTGCATAAACAGATAAGAGCTTAAAGATATAAGTAAAAATTACCTGAACCTCTCAAAATTTAGATGGGTTAGAAAATAAAAATAAAAAAATAGTTGTTTTATTAAACTTCCTTGTTATCACATTTATTAATCGTTTTTAAATTCATTTGAATCTATATATTTTTATGTCCTCTCTCTCTCTCTCTCTCTCTGTGTATATATATATATATATATGAATGCATTGTTGTTAGATATACTAATACAACTCTCATAATCTTCATTGTTTTTATTTACTACTTGAAATAAAACGTACCATGTAAATTATAAGATGTGAAGTGTAGTTGTTAAAATATGACCGTTAAAATATGATTGTTAATTTTTAGATATGAAAAATTATGTAAAGTAGGGATAAAGTAGTTTTTATCTTTAGCTATATTAGTCTTGTAATTACTCTATAAATTCAACTCTCAATTGTAACGGAAAAACTACTCTGAAAAACGAATTTATACTTTTAACATTAGTCTTTAAAATCACAGAAAAAGGTGAAATTTAAATTAAACTAAAGTCATCCCTGTTAAATTTGAGATACCAAAGGGCTATATTGAAAAAATGTATAATTTAAAGGGATCCATGTGGTGTTGAATCTGCAGAGACTAAAACCATATAAAACCATGGATCTACCTCTCATTTACCGTTCGTCAGGGCGTGTACTGCACGTTCTTGCAGAATTCGTTTTTCAATCACAAATAAATAAATAAATAAATAAATAAATAAATAAATAAAGATGTCAGTCCAAGCTAGAGTGTCTTCATCGCCCCCTCCACAAATCCATATACCTGATTCGTAGAGTTGTCTGAGAAACGGGAGAGATTTTCAAAGCTGTTTTTCTGGACGAAGCAATTTGCACACGCAATTATAAAGCCCGAAAATACAAGTGCATTAATAAATAGTATTTTCAAAATCCACTGCCTCCAGTCCACTACTTAATTCATATTCAAGTCGCTTTAAGAAATTTAT
The DNA here is from genome assembly GCA_032356905.1 of Salix exigua. Taxonomy (NCBI): domain Eukaryota; kingdom Viridiplantae; phylum Streptophyta; class Magnoliopsida; order Malpighiales; family Salicaceae; genus Salix; species Salix exigua. The sequence goes on from CM063596.1 coordinate 7,309,267, forward strand.
ATCGTGGCTGAAATTGTTTTCTTGCTTCGTCCTCACGTGGAGCATGCAGTGTATTGTCGTGTCAGATTCACTTCGTGTCGACGAGTTTGGGATCGATGCATGATTCGTTTTCAAAGAACGTTCTGCAGGCCCCTTATTCCGCCGTTCAGGATGATTATCATACCGGGGGCGGAGCCAGGGATTGTATTTGGAGGGCCAACGACCGGAAAAAATTGTCCGGGGGGCTAAGATAAGATTGGAGTTGTGTTCACGTTCTGAAATGAAAAATATATAATTTCTATCCAGGAAGACGGGTTCGATCGTAAATACATCCATGTTCACAGACAGGTCATGAGATAAAAGCAGTCTAGCTATCATAACAGCTGATTAACGTAGACATGAACGAATAAGATAATTCACTTTTAACAAATAGAGTAACTTCAAAGCGTGGTTCGGTGTATAGCTTTTGTACTGTAAGAAAACGTCAAAAATAATTGAATGTGTTAGGGCACGTGAAAGTGAAAAGCGAAGGTGTTTGGGGCCTCCGGCATGCCGTATGGGGCCAAGAATCTCCTCTCAAGTCTCCTCCTCCTCCTCCTCCCCCTCCTCCCCTGTCACTTCTCTTCTCTCAAGGTTTTCTCTCCTTCGCTCCTTTCACCTCACTCATTCTTATCAAAGACTCCTTATAAGCGTGTTGTTAATAAAGTTGTCTCTTTTTCAAAGCACACTCATGCTTCTCTCTTCAAAGTGTTCGTGGATTTGAAAAGCACTTCCACTCATTAGCATGCTGGGTTATGGAGTTAAATTAGATTTTAGAATATAATTTATATTATTTTAAAATATAATTTATATTATTTTAAATCACCGTGCTAATTACTTCAATTTTAACAAATTGGTATTTTCAGCATAGAGTTATTTCAACTCAAATCAACTCGTATATGTTCATGCTTGGGTGTTGTAACCCAATTTTGGGTCATACCCCAAAACTATCGTAAAATAACAAAAAATAAAATAAAATGGGGATGGTGTCGGTAGAAAAATCGAGTTAAAAGTTTGAATATTTTGGAAAAATCGATTATAACCTTTTGTGCCTGAAATGAAAAAACGCGGATCCAAAGCTAAAGTAATTTATTATGAGATAAATCACGTATGAATTAAGTCATAAAATATAATTATATTTTTATGGACCAATTTGATATAGTCGTTGGTTTGATATAAAAGCGTAATTATATTCAGTAATTTAATTTAGGTCCAATTGAAGAGTTTTAATTAAGCTTGACGACTTAATTATACTTTAAATTGAGCAAGTTAATTTTATTAAAGGCTTAGTCAATAAGAAATCAAGTGCTTAAATTTAATTCGGGCTCAATTGATGATATTTGAATTTTCGTTGATCAATTTGAATTTTTTCAAGCCAATTAAGCGAAATCGGGACCCAATTGAACAAATTAAGAGTTTCATGGTCGAGTGGGGAACTATATCGCATGAGATAAAAATAAGGGCCACAGTAAAAAGGTGCGCGAAATTTTAAAGTTAACTTTGGATTTTTTTACAAGGACCAAATTGAGGGTGCAATTAGGGGAATAATAAATGGAGGGACCAAATTGTATTATATTCCAAAAATAAAAAAATAAAATAAAACAAAAAAAAATAAACAACAATGATTGAGCCACCCGCCATTGCCATGAATTAGGGAATGTTGCTCGCTAGGAAATGGGCATGTCTGTAGGCCACTAACGGTCAGAGGCCCATGAACCGAAAGAACCGAAAGAATGATAATGAGGTCGGAAAAAAGAGAAAAAAGGAGTAAAATGAAAACTGAGAAGCTGGGGAAGAGGGACGGGAGAAAAAATTTGAAATTTTTGGGTTCCTGTGGGGGTTCATTAAAAGAGCATTCGTCTCTCCTTTCCCCGGGGTCTTCTTCTTCTTCTTCCTCCGGACGTTTTTTTTCTCTCTCAACTGAAACCGGTGACTAGCCTCTGTCTCTGCTAAAAAAATAAAAATTTTTGGTTCCTAATTCTCTCCCGCTCGGTTGAAGAACAACATCGACGGCCACCCCTTTCATTTCGGCTCCCACTCGTTCGGCTCTCTCTCTCACGGCAATCAGAGACTTCTCTCTCTCTCTTTCGCCTCTGTCTCTCCCTCTTAGAACACAAAAAAAACCTGTGTTCTCATCCCTTTCGGCAAGCTCTCCCTCTCGGTTTTAAAAAAGCAGACCACCACAGAACCTCTGTTCTCTCTCTCGCATCACCATCGCATCTCCTTCCCTCTCGATCGTTGTTGGTTGCCTCACAAAAACAAGCGACCCGCTTCGGTTCTCTCTTCCCCTGTTTTCTCTTTCAAAAAAGGGCCCTCAACCGACGCCTTGTTCTTCCCCTTAGCTACCATTTCAGTCCACCAAGAACCACCTCCAGAAGCTCTCCACACTCCGGCGACCCTAAGCTCCATCGCAGGTGAAGAACAGTGAAGACAAGCGACCATATCAACCACCCCTGTAACGAGTTCCGGCAACTTCCATCGCCTTTTCCGGCGAGCTCAGACCACCATTCTCGATATCGTCACGACCAAAAGCACCACCTCGACATCCTCTACACCCAGGTGCCCACCATTTCCCCATTCTTTACACTTGAAAAACTCGCACATTCATAGCACTGCTACACCATCTTACTCGAAAACGCCTGACTATCGCTGAGAGTAACCGGGTAGAGTCTGCAGTCGAGTACGGGCCGCAGCCCAGCACCGTGAACGTCGGGCCACGCCCAGACCAGAGAACGTCTGGGCCACGGCCCAGACCGTGAAGCGCTACCGCGGCCACAGCCTGGACCACGTGAACGTCACGGGCCACAGCCTGCACTGTCAGAGCTCTGGCCGACCAACTGATCGAGACTGGTCGGCTTGCACTCAGATGACCAGATGACAGTGAGCACCACCAAATAATATAATATATATATAATAATAATATAATAAAATAATATGAAAATATATAAAAATAAAAATAAAAAAATAAAAATGTTTTTTTCTTTTATACAAAAAAATCTAAAAATGTGTTATTTTTCTTGCATAAGGCCAATACACTAGCATATTTTAAAATTGTTTTCTTAAAAAATATATATATTATCTTGGTTTTTAAAAATGAATTTTAGCATGGATTTTGACAAGAAAAATTATTTCTTGCATTTTGAGATTTTACAACGAGTTTGTAAAATCCAAAGGGTATTGGCCAATATTTCAAAAAAATTTAAAATCTTATTTTGTTTTGGGATTTTATTATTCACCGTCGGTATTTGGATAAATAAATCCCAAAGAGGTAAAAATCCAAAATATTCGTGGGAATAATATGCTTTTATTCACTGTTGGTATTTGGGTAAATAAATCCTAAGGGTTATTACCCAAAATATTCAGTGGAATAATAAGCTATTATTCATCGTCAATATTTGGATAAATAATTCCTAAATAGGTAAAATAAAAAATCCAAAATATTCGGTGTGAGTAAGGTGCTCGTATTCATGGTTGGAATTTGGACAGATAAAACCTAAGGGTTATTATCCAAAATATCCGGTGAGAATAATAAGCTATTATTCACTGTCGATATTTGGATAAATAAGGGGTTGATATCCAAAATATTCGGCGGGAATGATATATTATTACTTACTGTCAATAACTAAATCTCAAAGGGGTTTAATGTATATATAAAAAATTCCCTTTTCATGTTTTGAAAGTTCAAGCCCATAACAAATCATAAGTCATCCAAAATGTCAAGCAGCTTACCTTAGGTAGGGCGTACTAGGGGTGCTAAAACCTTCCCTTTACGCAACCAGTCCCTTACCTCTAGAATCTCTGAAAGACCAGTCTTAGGTTTCCTAGTAACCATAATACTAGGTGGCGACTCTCTTTTTACAAAAATAGATAATCCCCCCGACATTTTAATTTCCCCGCTCATGGGGACAAGTCGCAACGACGCCGCGCTCCTGCCATTTTTGGGGTGCGACAGAATGGCGACTCCACTGGGGACCTTGGACTAAGCTTGATAATTTTGTTTGTTTATGATATGTTAATTATTTGTGTTTATTCATTCATTTATTCTCATGTTGCTGTGAATTGTTTATTTGTTTAAAAGCTTTAGCATGTATTTTTTTCATTATATCATCATAATATGCCTCATCATGCATCACTTTTTATCATTTTTGAGAGCACACACGAGACTTTAAGTTAAGTGGGGGAGTAGCAGCTTACCTATGACTTGAGTCAAGGTTGAAGTTTGTGTAAACCCTAACTCTTTGCTGAGAGCTTAGATGATAATGATTGGTATACGAGCCATCCCATTATCTGCTAAGACCCCATATTGCCTTTACGAGGGTGATCACTGGGACAGCGAGAGACCCTTTTTAGAGCCCAAGTAGTAAACCTACCCTATGTCTCACGTAAAGAAACTAGAACCTATCGTTAGGATGTATGCTCCGAAATGTCTTTCACATTAAATAAACCTAAAAAAGGCATCTTTGCTTTACAGGTCTTGTGAACGATATGGCCACAACCACTAAACTTTCCATCATGGAATATGGGAGAAATTCTGAATTGTCACAATTGACTGAAGGAGACTGCCTTAAAGGTGATGCTATGAGACTACCACCAATCAAGAATATAGATTGCATCATAAATGAGGTGAACAAGTTGACGATTCACTTTCAGGATGTGGACAAAGACACATTTTTCAGGAAATACGGACGCATGATGGAGATTGCAAAAGTGGACGTCTTAAGCCCGGCAGTGCGAAGTCTAATTCATTTCTGGGACCCTAACTACCGTTGTTTTTCTTTTGGGAACATAGATCTATGTCCTACATGTGGAGGAATACGGAATGTTGATCGAGTTCCCAAATGACCTATATAGGATTTATTTCCTTCGAGATCCGATAAGGTCATTCCTGAACTGTCGAAGCTGCTTAGGATCTCCAACGTTGAAAGGTTTTTAGAAAAGAAGGCTGCTGGTCTAAGATGGAAGATGCTGGAGTTGGAACTAGAACAAAAGTCTGGGTCAGAGAAAGAAAGATTGATTGCATTAGGCATATTTGGGCTTGTGTTATTCCCAAGCCGGACAGGTATAATAAGCTTAGAAGCTGCTGCTGCATATGTAGGATATGAGACTACACAAATCAACCCGGTGGCTGCTATTTTGGCTGAAACCATCATGACACTTAACCACTGTCGAAAAGCTGGGAAAGGGGCAGTGAGATGTTGCACGCAGCTGTTATATATTTGGATGGTTAGTCACATTGAAACGAAAAAACCTGTCTTCAATAATTTTTGGTGGTTCAACCGAAGACCATTGAGGATAGTGGAGGAAGAAGAATGGGGGGATTTAGACAACCAAGGATGGGTAGAAAAGCTAAAAGCTGCACCTAGTGGTGGTTTGAAGTGGAAGGCCCCTTGGGCCAAAGCAATGGATGTCCTAATGAGTTGCGGGCAAAGGTGTTGGGTTCACTGGTAGGGATTACCGGTTATGTGAGTTATGCTCCGACCCTCGTGGTAAGACAACATGGGGGCATGCAATTCATTCCAAGAACCAAAGGGATTGCTCAATTTTTTGGTTTGTTTAAGGATCCCATTGCACAAGAAGTCATGCTAGCCATCAAACAAGACTGGAAGCATCTTGTTTTGTTAGAAATAAAAAATTTGGGGAATCCTAGTGCAAGCGAAGGGTATTCAAAATGGAGAGATTCAGTTGCCTCAACCTCGGCCAATGGAGAAGTGAAGTCGCCACAAACTGAAGAAAGGTCCGTTAAAAGAAAAAGAGTTGACAGTGAGGGAGACTTAAGGAGACAAATTGAAAAGCTTCAGATGGAATTAAACAAGACCCGAAGGGATAAGATAATGATGGAAGAAATGGTGCTGGAGGGTGATAAAAGGAGAGCATTTTTAGATGAACAATTACAGTCTAGAGATGCGAGATTAGCTAAGCTCGAGTTGAAGATGGTCGAGGAGAAAAATGCTAGATTAGGAATTGAGAAAGACTTAGCGGAGATGAATCAAATGTGGAAGCAAAGTTGCTCTGAACTCGGCACATTGAAGACTAAACATAATGAATGTCAGGAGAACGGAGAATATTATCAAGAAAAGTTTGCAGAAGTTCAGTGCGAGCTGATGGATAGAATTGAAAATTATGAGGAATTGTACAAGAAATATGTAATGTCGGAAAGTCGTTTGGCGGAGCTTGTGAAAGATGAAGCTGTTGAAGCAGAATTGGTAATTAAAGAAGATGAGATAAGAACTTTGAAGATGGAGCTCGACAAAGAGAGAGAAAGGGTAAAGCATTTGGGCGAAAAATTAGCATTGATAGAAAAACATAAGGACCATATTGATGCTAATAATACTTCATTAAACAGAACCAACTTGGTGCTTATTGAAAAATTGTCTAGGATGGACAAACAAATGGATGAAGCTGCTGCACACGCTCGGGTCATTAGGACCAATGCTAGAAATGTGGGGGGAAACATCATCCGTTACCGTCGAAGTTTAGCTGAAACCGATGCTTTCTTGGAGTCGATCGAGAACCGGGGATTTGCTTTCCTGCCTTTGATGGAAGACGCGACGGAAGAAAGATTTTAATTTGCTTTCCCTTTTCGAGTTTTTCAAAAATGTAGCAAACTTATCCAATCAATAAAAAAGGACGTTTCTTATGCAAATTCTGTCTTTTGGTGAATATGACTTAAGCAAATGACCCGAGGCGCAGTACTCCTAACGGCAATGTGACAAGAAACCCCTATTCTAGGAAGTGTTTGGCCATTAATTGTTCACAAGAGAAATCCGTTGCATTACATATACATTCATACTCATCATACCACATACATTTTACATTCTCTTATGCATTCATGTAACAGCTCTACCACGAAACATAGGTCCCCCTGTTAAAGTCCACAACACCCGACTGAGAAGAAGAATGGAAAACAACGACAGGGCAGAACTAGAATCCAAGTACCAAAGGGATCTTGAAGCTATGCGAAATGACGTAGCACGCTTGACTAGTTTGCTAGAGAAGACCTTAAGAGCAAGAGATGGAGAGGGCACATCCGCTCAAACCGAGGAAGCACCACCAGCAGTCCAAAGCCTGGGGGCACCCCTTATTGCGGGAACTAATTCGCCAAAGAGGCAGCATGAATCCACTCGGCCCATCCCAATTCCTATTACATTAGATTTAACAGACGAGGACCCACACAATGCCAGAGTTCCGGAACACACTGGATATGACAAATGGTCTGCACTAGAAGAAAGGATAAGAGCAGTGGAAGGGAACGATCTATCCGACCCAATCAGGGCAGCTGAAGCGTGTTTGGTACCAAACATTGTGATACCACGGAAGTTCAGGGTCCCCGAGTTTATTAAGTATACTGGAATAGAATGCCCAAAAACTCATCTTCGTTCTTATTATAACAAGATGGCGGAGGTTATACATGATGACAAATTGCTAATATATTTCTTCCAGGATAGCTTGACGGGTTCTGCGCTTAGCTGGTACATGAAGTTGGATAATATCAGGATTCGAAAGTGGGCTGATTTGGCAGACGCTTTTTTAAAGCAGTATAAGTTTAACCTCGAGATTGCTCCTGATAGGACCAGCTTGATGACAATGGAGAAAGGAGCTCAAGAGTCTGTAAGGACTTATGCTCAAAGATGGAGGGACCAAGCTGTCAATGTGCAACCTCCATTGATAGAGTCTGAAATGGTGGCTCTGTTTGCCAACACGTTCAGGGCTCCGTACTATGAGCACTTGATGGGAAGCTCAACCCAACACTTTTTTGATGCGATGCAGATTGCTCTGAAAGGATTGAGCGAGGAATCCGGAGTGGAAGAATTGTGGAACCCAGTAGAGAAGAGAGGTTTCATCGGGAAGAGAAAAGAAGTTGAGGTGAATAATGTGGAAGAAAGGTACAAGGGGAAAGAGAAGAATTATAAGAGCTACCAAACACCTACCCCCCAAACCACCAACATCAACTTTTCCAAACCCACCACTCCAAACCAACCTTTTTACCCAAAATTCCCCGCACATAATCAAAATAACTACCAAAGAAGAGACTATCCACAAGCTGAAGAACAACTACCACCTTTGCCCATGACCCTAAAAGAATTATATGCTCAATTACTAAACATTGGACATATTGCTCCCCTACCAGTACCACCAGCACGACCACCTTTCCCTGCTTGGCATAATCCCAATTTGACCTGCGAATACCATGCTGGTAATGCAGGTCACAGCATCGAGACCTGCGTAGCTTTTAAGAGAAAGGTGTTACAATTGATCAAAGTCGGATGGATCACCATTGAGGACCCACCCAATGTGAATCTGAATCCTTTGCCCAAGCATGCTGCGGGAAGTAGTGGGGTGAATGCAATAGAAACTAATAACAAAGTAAGGGCTCTCAAGGTGACTATGGCCAGATTATACGACATGTTGGTGTATTCTGGACATTTGATGGGATCGACTAAGCATGACATTGGCAAAAATGACTTTTGCCCATTCCATGAACAAAGAGGGCATCACATTGACGAATGTATTGAATTTCGTCAAAAGGTCACTAGGATGGTGACTCTAGGAGAGTTAATGATTGAGGATAGAGAAAACCATGAGGAGATAGCAGGGATAGAGAAGTGTAGGATCCAATCAACACCTAATGGACTCTCGAGATTGGTGCTATATAAGCCTTCATGTGCAAAGGAGGTGGACTATAAAGCAATGCCAGGAAATTATGCTGCTACCCCAAACGTCAAATTTCCTTTTGTCCAAACCGAAATAGGTGGTTTGACCGGAGCGGTCGTTGTTTCACGCCCGAGGAGCTAGAAAAACAAAGGAAAATCAAGGGTAAAGAGTAGTGGGACATGAAAATGAGTTAGAGGTAAATAAGCCGGTGACAGAGGAAGAGACGAATGAAGTCCTGAAATTGATGAAGCATAGTGAGTATTGTGTGGTGGATCAGTTGAAGAAAACCCCTGCCAAAATCTCCATCATGTCATTAATACTAAGTTCTGAGCCTCATCGAAATGCCTTGCAAAGGTATTGAACGAGGCCTATGTGCCTCGTAATATTGAGCAAACGACCATGGAGCACCTGGTAGGGAGGATCCACGCATCGAACTATTTGTATTTCATCGAAGATGAACTCGGTGCCGAAGGAACCGGGCATAATAAGCCTTTATATATCACGATCGGATGCAAGGATTGTCTCATCGGTAAAGTTCTCATTGATAATGGCTCGCCTCTAAATGTGTTGCCAAGACACATGCTCGGAAGAGATGCCGATGAGATCCTTCTCACATGCATCCAAGTGGGATTACGGCGAGAGCATACGATGGTGCTGCCGAGGCGGTGTTGAGGGCAATCGAGTTGAATTAGCCATAGGTCCCCAAACCTTCTTGGTAACCCTTCGGTGATGGACATTCACCCTTCCTATAGCATGTTGTTGGGAAGACCATGGATACACGCTGCCGAGTCATTACTTCTTCATTGCATCAACGTTTGAAGTACATTGCCAATGGTGTCCTCGTCATCGTAAAGGCCGAAGAAGCTATATCCGTGATGAAAAATGTAGCGGTCCCATTTATTGAAGTTGAAAATTGTACGGATGGAAACCTGCATGCATTTGAAGTTGTGAATACCGAGTGGGTGCCGGAGAATACCATAAAAAGGAAACCTAGGATCTCAGGGGCCACTAAAATGGCCGCTAAAAGCCTCTTAAAGAACAAGGTTCCTGCTCGATTTGGAGCAACGAAAAAGAAACTTGATTGGGTTGGGGTAACAAGGCTGAAGGCTGCAGAACAAAGGTTTGGTTTGGGATATAAACCTAAAAAAGAGGATTACCAGCGGGCTGCCATAGCAAGAAGAGAGAAAAGAATGGCGAGGATTGAAGGAAGGAAGCCTGAAGAAGAAGATTTAGTCATTCCTCCGATCAGAGTCTCATTCCCAAAGGCAACATATGTCGTACAGCCTGATCCAAGGCACGAGAGCTTTCTTCAGAAAATGTCATCTATGAGCATAAATATTGTGGAAAAGGAGGACGTCCAAGGAATTGTCAAGAAGAATCAGTCAGGGAAAATAGATGAAGAACTACCACAGTTGACCATCTATGTTGTAGAGGAAGTCACTGCCCGTGCATGCATTCGGAAATTGGCCAAGGGAGAGAAGTTCCAGAATTGGGAAACCCAAGAAGCTCCGTTGGTTTTCAGAATGTAATATACAATGTTTTCTACATTTGTTTTTGTTTTGTTTGTTTTAAGGCCTAACAGGCCAATCGGGTTTTATCTTTGTTATTGTGAACTGAATTTTTATGGAAATCATGCATGTTTGTTCATCTCTCTTCTTATTTTTATTTGGTGCATTTACACTCATTTTCCGCTTTCAGGAACCCTGAAAGCGGAACTTCCACAACACCACTTGCACTTTGCACTGAGAATGAATGGCCGAATTATAAAGAGCACATAATAGTCGTAGAAGAGGAATCCGGTGATGAAAATAGCATTAAAGACTTCACAAAATTGTGAGAGCAACACGAACAAGTTTTGAAACCCGCTACAGAGGAACTTTAAACCATAACTGTGGGTACTGAAGAAAGCCAAAGAGAACGCAAGGTAGGAACTTTGATCACGCAAAGGAAAGAGAAGACTTGATTGCACTGCTTCAAGATTATACAGATGTTTTTGCTTGGTCTTATGAGGATATGCCCGGTCTAGATACAAATATTGTAGTCCATAGGTTACCATTGGAGGAGGGATGCAGACCAATTAAGCAAAAGCTAAGAAGAACTCACCCAGAAGTTTTGATCAAAGTAAAGGCGGAAATTGAAAAGCAATGGAATGCTGGTTTCTTAGAGGTGGTCAAATATCCACAATGGGTGTCCAACATAGTAGTGGTACCCAAAAAGGAGGGCAAGATTCGAGTCTGTGTGGACTTTAGGGATTTAAATCGGGCTAGCCCTAAAGATAATTTTCCTTTACCACATATAGACATGTTAGTTGATAATGCAGCTCGTAGCTCCGTGTATTCCTTTATGGATGGTTTCTCAGGTTATAATCAGATAAAAATGGCGCCGGAAGATAAGGAGAAGACGACGTTTGTGACACCATGGGGGACTTTCTGCTATAAAGTCATGCCATTTGGGTTAAAGAATGCTGGTGCCACTTATCAAAGGGCTATGGTGACTTTATTTCACGACATGATGCACAAGGAGATTGAAGTATACGTGGATGACATGATCGCTAAATCGGGAAAAGGAGAGAATCATGTCCAAATATTGAAGAAATTATTTGAAAGGTTAAGGAAATATAAATTGAGGCTTAACCCTGCAAAGTGTTCATTTGGAGTGAAGTCTGGGAAGTTGCTAGGTTTTGTGGTGAGTGACAAAGGAATAGAAGTAGATCCTGAAAAAGTAAAGGCTATTCAGGATATGCCCGCTCCGAAGACTGAGAAGGAAGTAAGGGGATTTTTGGGAAGGTTAAATTACATTGCTCGATTCATATCTCAATTAACCACAACTCGCGATCCTATTTTTCGCTTGTTGAGAAAGAAGAATCCTGGCATTTGGAACGCAGAATGTGAAGAAGCTTTTGAGAAAATCAAGCAGTACTTGCTGAAACCACCTCTATTGGTTCCCCCTGTACCAAAAAGGCCATTGATTTTATACTTAACAGTAACTGAAATAGCGATGGGATGTGTGCTTGGGCAACAGGATGAATCGGGAAGGAAGGAAAAGGCCATTTACTATTTAAGCAAGAAATTCATGGAGTGTGAGTCTAGGTATACTATGATTGAGAAGTTATGTTGTGCATTAGCATGGGCTGCAAAAAGGTTGCGACAGTATATGTTGTCTCATACCACGTGGTTAATTTCTAAATTGGACCCGTTGAAGTACATCTGTGAAAAGCCCTATTTATCCAGCCGAATCGCTAGGTGGCAAGTTCTGCTATCCGAGTATGATATAGTGTACATGACAAAGAAAGCGGTGAAAGGGAGTGTCATTGCTGATCACCTGGCGGACCATGCTATGGAGGACTATGAGCCGTTAGACTTTGATTTTCCTGATGAGGATGTGTTTTCAATAGAGGAAGGAAAACCTGGATGGTGGACTATGTACTTTGATGGTGCTGTGAACATATGTGGTAACGGAGCCGGGGCAGTGATAATATCTCCTGACAAGAAACAATACCTAGTGTCAACCAAATTGCAATTCGGGTGCACTAATAACACGGCCGAGTATGAGGCTTGTATTCTTGGTTTAGAGACTGCATTGGAGTTGAACGTAAAGAAGATAGATGTATATGGAGATTCGATGCTAATTATTTGTCAGGTAAAAGGGGAATGGCAAACCAAAGAAGAAAAGTTGATACCCTACCAAGAGTACCTATCTAAACTGGCTAAGGAGTTTGAGGAAATAGAGTTCACACATCTAGGAAGGGAAGGAAATCAGTTTGCAGATGCTTTGGCTACTCTAGCTTCTATGGCTAGGATAGACTTCGGGCAACACTTGCAGCCGATACACATTGACATCAGGAATAACCCATCTCATTGTTGCTCAGTTGAAGGAGAAATAGATGGAAACCCTTGGTACTATGATATCAAGAACTTCATCCAAAATCAGACTTATCCCATGGGGGCATCCAACATCGAAAAGAAGACCTTGAGAAGGCTGGCAATGGATTTTTACCTTGATGGAGAAGTTTTGTATAAGAGGTCATCTGATGGGACTTTGCTGAGATGCCTAGACGGGGTTGAAGCTAGAAATGCATTGCGAGAAGTGCATGAAGGGATCTGCTCGACCCATGCTAGTGGACATATGATGGCGAGGAAAATACAAAGAGTCGGCTACTTTTGGATGACATTAGAGAAGGATTGCATTGACTATGTCCGCAAATGTCATAAGTGTCAGATCTACGGGGACAAAATGAGTGCCCCTCCGATCCCTCTATTTAATTTGTTATCTCCATGGCCTTTTGCGATGTGGGGGATCGATGTGATTGGACCTATCAACCCAAAAGCCAGCAATGGTCACAGGTTCATTCTCGTGGCAATTGACTACTTCACAAAATGGGTAGAGGCTGGGTCATTTGCTCATGTAACACAAAAAGTGATAAAGAAGTTCATTGAGCGAGATTTGATATGCTCGGTATGGGCCACCAGAAAAGATTATAACCGATAATGCCCAAAACTTCAATGGGAAGTTGATAACAGAACTTTGTGCTAAATGGAAGATCAAACATTCAAATTCCTCTCCTTATAGGCCCAAGATGAATGGTGCTGTAGAAGCTGCTAACAAGAACGTCAAGAAGATTGTTCAGAAGATGGTAGTCACCTATAAGGATTGGCATGAAATGTTGTCATTTGCTCTTCATGCATACCGTACTGCAGTTCGGACCTCAACAGGAGCCACTCCATACATGTTGGTATATGGGATGGAGGCAGTAATGCCTTTAGAGGTAGAATTCCCATCACTAAGAGTATTAATAGACTCCGAACTAGATGAAGCAGAATGGGCAAAGGTCAGATATGAACAATTGAATTTGATCAGTGAAAAGAAGTTAGCCGCAATCTGTCATCATCAATTATACCAAGGAAGGATGGCCAAAGCATATGATAAGAAAGTCCGACCTCGAAAATTCCAAGAAGGCGACTTGGTGTTAAAGAAGATATTGTTTGTACCAGGGCAAGATCAGAGTAAATGGGCCCCAAACTATGAAGGCCCATATGTGGTGAAGAAGTCATTCTCAGGAGGAGCTTTGCTATTATCTAGCATGGATGGAGAAGATCTAGCTAGGCCTGTGAATTCTGACTCTGTAAAGAAATATTATGCCTGATATGTTGTAACCTTCCTCAATAGATAAAATTCGGCCATGAATTCTTGTTGCAAGAAATCTTTTCCAAAACACATGATTTTATAATATTTATTTGCATTCTATCATTTATATTTGATCTATTTTGTGCACCACGCTGGGGGCAAAATTATAAAATAGCAATTTGAGTGTCAATTTGTATTTTGATCTATTTTATGCCCCACGCTGGGGGCAAGATTATAAAATAGCTATTTGTTTTAAAAAGTGTCAATTTGCAAATAAAACAATGTTTTGAAATTCTTTCAAGTATATGTCGTTTAACTACAATGGAGCTAGAAAGGGTCTTATCTGCATAAAGATCCTATGAAGGAAACACTTCCTATGAAGGAAGACTATCACGAAGAAGAGGGGACCTATGTTTCTAAAGAGGTAACAAAACATGCATATTATTGTCATAAAACTAACTCGACAGAAATAGATGGTGAAAGATGATGTAATTTCGAGTCATGAAAGATATGAAGAAACAAAATCTCAGGTCGAGAAACCACGGAGGATAAATTGAGAATCGATGCTGTTTCGTTTTGAGCCGGGTCGGTCACCCATAAAAATGAGACCATGCTAGCCGGGTCGGTCACCCATAAAAATGAGACCATGATAACCGGGTCGGTCACCCGTCATAATCAGACCCGGGTAAGTCATCCGTCACTATCGAGACTCTAACTCGGGCAGGTCACCCGTCATAATCAGACCCGGGTAAGTCATCCGTCACTATCGAGACTCTAATCCGGGCAGGTCACCCGTCATAATGAGACCCGGGTAAGTCATCCGTCACTATCGAGACTCTAATACGGGCAGGTCACCTGTCATAATGAGACCGGTAAGTCATCCGTCACTATCGAGACTCTAATCCGGGCAGGTCACCCGTCATAATCAGACCCGGGTAAGTCATCCGTCACTATCGAGACTCTAACTCGGGCAGGTCACCCGTCATAATCAGACCCGGGTAAGTCATCCGTCACTATCGAGACTCTAATCCGGGCAGGTCACCCGTCATAAGCAGACCCGGGTAAGTCATCCGTCACTATCGAGACTCTAATTCGGGCAGGTCACCCGTCATAATCAGACCCGGGTAAGTCATCCGTCACTATCGAGACTCTAACTCGGGCAGGTCACCCGTCATAATCAGACCCGGGTAAGTCATCCGTCACTATCGAGACTCTAACTCGGGCAGGTCACCCGTCATAATCGGATCCGGTAAGTCATCCGTCACTATCGAGACTCTAATCCAGGCAGGTCACCCGTCATAATCAGACCCGGGTAAGTCATCCGTCACTATCGAGACTCTAACTCGGCGAGTCACCCGTCATAATCGGACCGGTAAGTCATCCGTCACTATCGAGACTCTAATTCGGCAGTCACCCGTCATAATCGGACCGGTAAGTCATCCGTCACTATCGAGACTCTAATTCGGCAAGTCACCCGTCATAATCGGACTCGGTAAGTCATCCGTCACTATCGAGACTCTAATTCGGCAGTCACCCGTCATAATCGGACCGGTAAGTCATCCGTCACTATCGAGACTCTAATTCGGCAGTCACCCGTCATAATCAGACCCGGGTAAGTCATCCGTCACTATCGAGACTTTACTAACTCGGGCAGGTCACCCGTCATAATGAGACCCGGGTAAGTCATCCGTCACTATCGAGACTCTAACTAGGGCAGTCGCTCATCATAATCGAGACCTGTAAGTCATCCGTCACTATCGAGACTCTAACTAGGCGGTCGCTCGTCATAATAAGACCCGAGTAAGTCATGCGTTGCGAAGCGACAATTTTCCATGTTTTTCTTTACAACACTTACTAAGCTAAAGTCTTTTACAAATACTTTAGTCGTAAGCATTGTAAAGAAGGGGCAACTCATTGTAACCCAATTTTGGGTCATACCCCAAAACTATCGTAAAATAACAAAAAATAAAATAAAATGGGGATGGTGTCGGTAGAAAAATCGAGTTAAAAGTTTGAATATTTTGGAAAAATCGATTATAACCTTTTTGTGCCCTGAAATGAAAACGCGATCAAAGCTAAAGTAACTTATTATGAGATAATCCGTATGAATTAAGTCATATAATTTTTATGGACCAATTTGATATAGTCGTTGGTTTGATATAGAAGCGTAATTATATTCAGTAATTTAATTTAGGTCCAATTGAAGAGTTTTAATTAAGCTTGACGACTTAATTATACTTTAAATTGAGCAAGTTAATTTTATTAAAGGCTTAGTCAATAAGAAATCAAGTGCTTAAATTTAATTCGGGCTCAATTGATGATATTTAAATTTTCGTTGATCAATTTGAATTTTTTTCAAGCCAATTAAGCGAAATCGGGGACCCAATTGAACAAATTAAGAGTTTCATGGTCGAGTGGGGAACTATATCGCACAGATAAAAATAAGGGCCACAGATAAAAGGTGCTGAAATTTTAAAGTTAACTTTGGATTTTTACAAGGACCTAATTGAGGGTGCAATTAGGGGAATAATAAATGGAGGGACCAAATTGTATTTTATACCAAAATAAAAAAATAAAATTAAACCACCAATAAGCCACCCATATTATTGAGTCACCCGCCACTGCCATGATTTAGGGAATGTTGCCTGCCAGGAAATGGGCATGCTGTAGGCCACTAACGGTCAGAGGCCCATGAACCGAAAGAACCGAAAGAATGATAATGAGGTCGGAAAAAAGAGAAAAAAAGGAGCAAAATGAAAACTGAGAAGCCGGGGAAGAGGGACGGAAAAAAAAATTTGAAATTTTTGGGTTCCTGTGGGGGTTCATTAAAAGAGCATTCATCTCTTCTTTCCCCGGGGGTCTTCTTCTTCTTCTTCCTCCGGACGTTTTTTTTCTCTCTCAACTGAAACCGGTGACTAGCCTCTGTCTCTGCTAAAAAAATACAAATTTTTGGTTCCTAATTCTCTCCCGCTCGGTTGAAGAACAGCATCGACGGCCACCCCTTTCATTTCGGCTCCCACTCGTTCGGCTCTCTCTCTCACGGCAACCAGAGACTTCTCTCTCTCTCTTTCGCCTCTGTCTCTCCCTCTTAGAACACAAAAAACCTGTGTTCTCATCCCTTTCGGCAAGCTCTCCCTCTCGGTTTTAAAAAAGCAGACCACCACAGAACCTCTGTTCTCTCTCTCGCATCACCATCGCATCTCCTTCCCTCTCGATCGCTGTTGGTTGCCTCACAAAAACAGCAGCCCCGCTCGGTTCTCTCTTCCCCCTGTTTTCTCTTTCAAAAAAAAAAGGGCCCTCAACCGACGCCTTGTTCTTCCCCTTAGCTACCATTTCAGTCCACCAAGAACCACCTCCAGAAGCTCTCCACACTCCGGCGACCCTAAGCTCCATCGCAGGTGAAGAACAGTGAAGACAGCAGCCATATCAACCACCCCTGCAACGAGTTCCGGCAACTTCCATCGCCTTTTCCGGCGAGCTCAGACCACCATTCTCGATATCGTCACGACCAAAAGAACCACCTCGACGTCCTCTACACCCAGGTACCCACCATTTCCCCATTCTTTACACTTGAAAAACCTGCACATTCATAGCACTGTACACCATCTTCTGCAAAAGAAAACGCCTGTCATCGCTGAGAGTAACCGGTAGAGTCGGTCGATCGGCCACGCCTGCACTGAACGCACGGCCACGCCTGACTGAACGTCAGGCCACGCCTGCACTGAACGACGGCCACGCCTGCACTCAGAACGTCTGGCCACGCCTGACCAGAACGTCTGGCCACGCCTGCACTGATCAGAGCCTCGGTCGACACCAGATCGATTGGTCGGCAACCAGATGATCAGGTAGTCGGCAGGCCACCACCCAAATAATATTATATATATATAATAATAATATAATAAAATAATATGAAAATATATAAAAATAAAAATACCAAAATAAGAATGTTTTTTTTTCTTTTATACAAAAAAAAAATCTAAAAAATGTGTTATTTTTCTTGCATAAGGCCAATACACTAGCATATTTTAAAATTGTTTTCTTAAAAAAATATATATATTATCTTGGTTTTTTAAAAAATGAATTTTAGCATGGATTTTGACAAGAAAAATTATTTCTTGCATTTTGAGATTTTACAACAGGTTTGTAAAATCCAAAGGGTATTGGCCAATATTTCAAAAAATTTTAAAATCTTATTTTGTTTTGGGATTTTATTATTCACCGTCGGTATTTGAATAAATAAATCCCAAAGAGGTAAAAATCCAAAATATTCGTGGGAATAATATGTTTTTATTCACTGTTGGTATTTGGGTAAATAAATCCTAAGGGTTATTACCCAAAATATTCGGCGGGAATAATAAGCTATTATTCACTGTCGATATTTGGGTAAATAAATCCTAAAGAGGTAAAAATCCAAAATATTCGGTGGGAATAATGTGCTCTTATTCAATGTTGGTATTTGGACAGATAAAACCTAAGGGTTATTATCCAAAATATCCGGTGAGAATAATAAGCTATTACTAACTGTCGATATTTGGATAAATAAGGGGTTGATATCCAAAATATTCTAGCGGAATGATATATCATTACTTACTGTCAATAACTAAATCTAAAAGGGGTTTAATATATATAAAAAAAATTCCTTTTCATGTTTTGAAAGTTCAAGCCCATAACAAATCATAAGTCATCCAAAAAGTCAAGCAGCTTACCTTAGGTAGGGCGTACTAGGGGTGCTAAAACCTTCCCTTTACGCAACCAGTCCCTCACCTAGAATCTCTAAAAAGACCAGTTTAGGTTTCCTAGTAACCATAATACTAGGTGGCGACTCCCTTTTTACAAAAATAGATAATCCCTCGACATTTTTAATTTCCCGCTCATGGGGACAAGTCGCAACGACGCCGCTCTCCTGCCATTTTTGGGGTGCGACACTGGGTAGCTACTCGTTGTATAGTAGCAGTGGATGCAGTGAACTTTCTAGTGTACTTCTCAGGGCAATACATTCGCACCGGAGAAAAATGAAAACTGCTATCACTTGTAATTTTTTTATCTTATCATCAAGTCACGGGTCTCATTAAGGAATACATTTATTATTATTATGGAGGAAAATCCAGAGACGCAATGGCCTGAGACCAACAACGAATAACACGTTCTCCATGAATCTCTCATCATTAATGGAGGGGGAGATGTATAAAGTATAAACTGCGGGCCAATAACTATTTTTCTATTTTTTAAAAGGAAATCAATCCTTTTTCTTTGTTGGATAAATGAATATAAAATGTGCAAGGCCCTTATGATCGATACAAAAAGTGGAGATAGGTGATGAATATTATAAAGCTAAGCGGTATATTTGTTCAACAAGAAAACGAGTTTTTTTTTAAAAAAAAAATTGGTAATTAGAGAGAGATAGAGAAAAAAAGGGTTAAGCTATCTGCTCATAGGACAGTCAAGGAAGAAGATCAAGTACTCCTCCTATAAATACTCTTAAATTAATGGAATGATAGCTGTCCTGGCCAGCGAGCTGACAATAAAACTAGAGAAATTTAATTAAAGAGCTTATGAAGATATAACATGTGACAAAATAAAACAAAACAATGAAGCTGGTTGGAACAGCATTGGAAAGGGACACGCCCAGGAGTTGCTTGTGCCTGTAAATTAATCGAAGACCGAGAGATAATGATGAAGGCGATAGATACCCATCAAAGTCTGAAAGTATTGCTGCTAATTAAGGCAAAATTAACTGCGATCAAGACTAGTAGCGTTAATAAAAACCTAGCCGTACGGCTGCTTGTTAGGCAAATGTCCCGTCATCATTTTTTAAAATGTATAATTAACTTAGCAACAGTGAATTCTCTAGCTACATTACGTGAGCATTTGCTATTTAATTTATAATATTTTTTATATTTTTAAACTTCTCTCAACTATATTATTTACTAATTTGATAATAAATTTATTTATAAATTAATAAGATACGGTGATCTTGTAAGACATTATACTAATTGATAGAGTTGTTTTTATTTATATTGATATTGTTAAATGGGAACGATAACAGATCATATAGTTGATGCTTAATTGACCCAAATTGAAAATTACAAAACCAAAGTTTTAAAAATAGGGTATCAAAGGTTGTGTACTAAAAAAACAACAATTTAAATTATTTCGTAATTATTTGAAAACATATTTTATACTCAATTGAAATTGGAACAGATCATGGATATGTATATATCATATATTTTTATATTTTCGATGCAGATTTAATTTAGAAAAATATTATAAAATTATATTACATGATTTCATCATTTTGTAATAAAATGTCTTAATTGAAAGGAAAAAAAACATATAAAAGACTCATAAAGTCTTGCACTTTAAAAGACTCTGATGAGGATTGATCTAGCAAGGATTTTATTTTCCTCCTTTTTACTTTTTTGTAAAAAAATATTCAATACGCTGCGAATTTATAATTGATTTAAATGGGAATAATAGCAAATCATGCCATAATTGATATAATTAAGTCCAATGAACCTCGTCCCTTACCTTCTTATTTAACAATTGATCATGATATGAGTTTCTTGCTTTCATGTATGGAAATGTTACCCTTAGCTTACAAGAAAAAAAAACATATTATTTGACAATCACACGTCGTGTAAGAATTATAAAACGAGATGGGGTTTTTTTATGGCATTTGTTAATATAAAAGGCTAAAAATAATTAAAACAAAAATTAAGCTTTCAGGGAGAAATCTTCCATGCATAAAAAAGAAAAGGGTCGGGTGGAAAAGAAAAGTAAAGGAATTAAAGCTGTGTTAGTATTCCTGATAAAGAGAAAGCATGTGCTATTACTCCCCCGTCAACAATCAACCAAGGGCGTAAAATTACATCCCATTTCTTTTAGTTTGCATCTGTTTTTCCAGCATCTGGGTGTTTTATTTTAGAAAAGCGCATCCTTTTCTTTCTTCAAAAGCAGAAACTTAAACTCGACTCCTTTGAATTTGATCATCTCTTGCAAGATGTACATGTGTCAATTTTAAGTGTTTTCCACTCGAAAAATTAATATTTTTCGCCTTTTCCAATTCTAAATATCTGATTCCACCCCTGTAAAGCATAATATTGTTTATTATTTATCCTGTAATCCAGCTTTTCCAAACCCCCGTTGCCTTGCTATGGAGTAAACTAAGCATCGATCTCCAGAGAATAAAAAAAAGTGCCACCATATAACCGGTGCTTCGTCAACGTAATCGGAAAATCAAGAGGCAGCGGCTGGTCGAGACCAAGTGCCATTGGCGTCGCCGAGGGACATGGAGAAATAGAGAGAACGAAGGCAAGCGAGGTACACTGAACATGCGACTATGCTTCAGCTGATTCTGTTTGGATAGTATATAAACTTTGGATAGTATTGCATATAGAGGGTAGAGCTAGCTAGCCTAGGCGAACAAGTGAGTTAAGCCACTCACGAATCCTCGTTTGGCTCGATGCGATAGAACAATAATCTCAAATGGGTCCCTGCCACCTTGCAAATCAAACGGCGAATTAACCTTTTAACTTGCTAGCTAGCCAGACAGGTCCTCCCATCCTTATTCCTTAAATCCATCCTGTACGTCCAAGGGCAAGTACTGTCTTCAAATTAGCTTGCAAAACCCCTTTTTCCTTCTCACCTTAATTCAAATGCGAAGGTGACAATCTCCTTTTTTTATTGGATTTTGTTGAGGCTGCTCATGTGAACCACATATTCCTTCCATTGTCAAATATCCAAAATTAGCTTCGCTACTAGAAAGGGAGGTGTTCGTCGCTAGAAATCGAATTTCTCCAGATGGGAGTGTCTGCACTCTGCACTTGGAGATAGTATCTTAGATCACGAGCGTGTTAAATTGATTGGCATGCGTGCACATAAATAACCTCAGTGTATCTCAAACCAAATCTTCTGTTGACTGCGATGCCTGCATCATGATGATCTTGGGAAAACATCAGTGTCATGGACTCGCAAGTGGCGCCCGAAATCCTTTTTATCTGCATTAAGGTTTCCTCCGACTGGCCAGAGTCAAATCAGATCGAGTAAAAACTTAATCAGGTTTACCTGGGATCTGTCGATGAAGGATTCATTTGCTGAACAACCCTTGTCTGATCTGACATCTTTATTATTTTATTTATTGTATAGTCATTAGATTACAAACAAATCTAACTATCGAATCTGTGATTTTTAAATTTTCTCGATATGACATTCTGAATCCCCTAGTGTACCCATTAAGTATTTTATGGTTGATTTGTGTTAAAATAACACAAACAATTATTTAAATAAAAACCAACATGTTCATTAAAGACATTGAATAAACACAGATAATATTTAAAAAAAATATAAACAAAAAATACCGTGATTGATCACAAGTATTGAATACAAGGGCACTCCTGCTATGGAAAATAGAAAAGAATCTAATTCTCTTAACTTTGTTTTCCAAGGAGGGATCTACCATCGCTTGTATGGTCAAAAACTGTGGATTTCATTTGTGTCGTCTTCTATGTGATGCACCCCATCCATTATTTCTTCGAATCTTACCAACCCTACTTTGATTATACATTATCTCTCTACCTTACCATCTACACTCAGATTGAATGACTCTCATTAAACTAATTATTTGATCGGCAAGATGATTGTTGCTAGTGAATTTGATCCTAGGTATGAAGCAAAGAGCAAGGACGATGCCATTATACAAGGCTGGTTGCTCTAAATTAACCATGGAGCAGCGTTTTCAAGCCACAAATAAAAAAAAAATAAAAATGAAGAGGTCGACCGACTCCATTATATTTTGCTAACGTGAAATGTCTTTAGTAGGAATTTGACCAACGCCGTCCAATTAAAAGGACATGTACTCGAGATCTCAAGCTTCACCAACAAGAGATCACACAAGATTGTATTTATGACTTTCTTGTAGGTTTAGATGATGTTTTAAACAAAGTTTGTTGTCATTTTCTACAGACTAAATTGTATTTACGACCCTTTCCAGCAATGACCGTAACCTAATTTTGTTACCTCGATCTCCCTGTGTTCTCCATCGGTGGACTTTTTAGAAAAATATTTGGAAATGCAATGCTCATTGCACCAAAATTCAATTACTTAATTAAATTTTGTCAAGTCGGTAAGAAAATCTAAATAAATATGGTCCATGCATAATTTTCTTTAAATACGGCAAGGCAAGCTTCTTCGAATATGGTTTTACTGACGTGGGTGCATTGTAGAGATCGAATTATTGTATGTTTGGTACAATGTTTTAAAATGTAGTTTTTTTTAGTTTTTATCTTACTATATATTTTTAATATTTTTAAATTATTTTTATGCACTGATATCAAAAATAAGTTTTTAATATATCTTGTAATAAAAAATAATTCTAACTACACCCGAAAACATGGCATGTATGGGTTGCAAATTACTGTATCCAAACCCAAACGAAAACTGAATTCCAGTTAAGAACAGGTTAATGGCGGAACCAAACAGCAGGAGATGTCGATGCTTGCAGCAAAGACATGGAAGGGAGCCAGTTGGCCATCACATTCAACCTAGTCACATCAAAACGTTAAATCGAAAACGCCATCAAATTCTCGTCACCGTCCACTCCATGTTCACCGTTGACCATAAAACAGTTCCGAGACGAGACAAATAAAGAGAAAGAATCGAGAATAATTGCCACCATCTCCTTGATATCTGTGACATTCCTCTTTGATCCTCTGGAATTACAAAACTCTGCCTATCTACATCATGGATTTTCTTCATCGCTCTGCTACCATTGATCATTAGGTTCACATGCTAGCGACAAAAATTGTTTTCAGAATTCTGCTAAAATAGATTTAAAAATAGAATACAGTTTGATAAAAGATGTACATTTTTAGTTTAAAATGTTAATAATTATAATTAGGATAAACCCTAAACAGGAAGCCCTTTAAATATAGTTTTGTTAATCAAGTTTCCACATCCAGGTGTCATCAGGATAAGGCTTGTATCTTGTTTATGTAAATTTGATCCTTTTTTTTTTTTAATTTCAGATGGTTTGTGTTTGATAGCTACAAATAGAAAAATGTAATTACATTTAAAGGGGAGATTGAAAATAAAAATCTAGCAAGGAATTCAATTTTCAAACCCTCTATTTGAAGGAATTCCAAATATATATATTAACCTTATTCCCGGTATTTTTCTTTGTCATGGCAACAGTTGTTCGAGGGAGTCTACACTTCCAGAGGATGAACAATAATGTGGACTTTATCTTTTCCTCCTCTCCCTTTTCCCACCCCGGTGAGCTAAAGGCCGGAAAGAAAGAAAAGCTAATTCTATTTTAAAAAGTAAATTATAAATCATTTCTTCTATTTTTGTAAAATATATTAAATAAATTTCTACTTTTAAAAACTAATTTACTAGTCGTTTAATTATTACCGAGAAAGCTTAGTTTAATGTTTATTTATTTATTTATTATTGTAGCTTTTCTATTTCTTTGGTTTTTCTAAAAAAAACTGAACAGGGCATAATATTGATGAAATGGACTAATTAATTGTTTTATAATATTAAAAAAATAATATAAATTGTTTTTTTGTGTGTGTGAAACATAATAATTTATTATTCACTCCTATTCAGAGGAGGAGTTTGAGAGCTGAGACCAGAATACCTCACCTACATCTTCTGCCAAATCACCCCTTCGAAGAGAAAACGAGGTGTTCATGAGAATCATTCCGAACACCATCAAAATGGGGAAAGAATAGCTTTCCAAAATTAGAAAAGATTAGAAGCCCACTGGCCAACTTTTTTGTGATTTTTCAGATAATCACAAAGGTTTATGTAATGACATTTGCTAAACTGTAAAGTGCAATTTCTTAATCTACGATTTGATATGATATGTTCACGTCTCCTTCCTCTCGGCTCCAACTTGAATTAAACAAAACTTCCTCATTAGAAGCAATCATACTTAATTATTGCACACAAATCAAATCCTTCTAGAACTTGATTAGGGTTACTTTTGATTCCTAAGCTAGCTAGAACATGCCCAGCTTGAGAGAATCCCTGCCCTTTTCTTTCCTGGCACATGGGAAACAACGCTACACTACAATTTAGAATGATGTTTGTGTGTGGTGTCGTGGTAGTGGGACGTGTATTTTAAATGTGTTTTCTAATTTGAAAGCTAGTTATGCTAGTACATCAAAATTACTCAAAAACGTTTTAAAAAAATATTAATATTTTTATAGAAATATAATTTTAAAAAACAACCTTGAACATTCAAACAAACACTCACGAAACCAGCTATATAGACACTCATACATTGTGATGCTGCTGTGATCCCTCGCCGACAACCTAACTAGTCTCCACCTCCATGTAACTAGAGCGAAAATGGCAAGAAAAAAAAGAAAAAAAAAAACATTTTTTCCTCATTAGATTTGCCTACGAGAGATATCTAGGGTGTGTCGAGTACAAGAAATTCTCTGGGTCCGTGGTCCTAGTGACATCTTTGTAACATGCAAGAACAGTAAACAATCCCACTTTATATATTATAATAAAATAATTTTTTGTGGTTTTAGGGTTGGAGTTTTTAAAACCTTCCATGTTTTGTCTTTCATGGCCTCACGAATGCTGTGATCGCCGATTTTCCATCATCATGTTGGCGCCGAAAATGGAGAAAGATAGACAACAAAGTAATTAAAAGATAATAATAAGGAGGAAAGGTGGTGGGGTTACTTATTTATTAATTAACATGCAGGGTGGTGTTTACCAAGAGGAAATTATTGGAGGACTTGAGAGGTGAGGCCGGGACCCACAAAATGTACGGCTTGGTGGAGACAAGATGCCACCTCCGTTAATTTTGGCTGGGGTCCCACTCTATTATTATTCCTCGCCTTTCTCTCGAGCACCGTGCCCTGTCCCTTGTCTTCCCCCGTCCTTCTCTTTTTGCTTATGAATCATATATTATCTGTTAATTACCATCACTAATTACCTACTTTACTGGCCATCCAGGCAATTAATAATTCATTTCTTTTGTAGTTTTGTTTAATTTAAGATATTTTCAATTAAATTAATTGAATCACGTGCATACAGCTTCTTTGGGTCGCTTCTATTAAATTAATCGCCGACCATTACCATGTCCTTACACATGAGCCAAATCTATTTTATCCGCTGGGAATCATGTCCTTTAATTTTATTTTTAATTTTTAATTTTTAATTTTTTGGCCCTCTTTGTTGTTATTTTTCACTTCACTTTGAAACTTGTTTTGCAGATGCAGGCATCTTTTGGCTTTCAACAGGGGGGATGCATGGTAATATTTGGAATGCAAATAAAAATATTATGCATTGTCTCAGACAAGCTAATTTTTTTCCCCCTAAAGTCAAGCTCAGATATTCCTTTTGATACTTCGCTTATAATCAATTAAAATAAACACGACATGACCACGCAAACCAGACAACAAATCAACGACGCAAGCTCTTCGAATGTTTTTGGTTTTAACGAACACCAGATGATGTGTTATTCAGTAATCTCAGACGTGAACCATGAATGAGATTAATAAAAACGACCGAGCTTGATCAGTAGAGTAGAATTTTCCCACCGGATCCTCAAGCACGTCATTGCTTAGGCTTGAAATCAATCCTCCAAGAAAATAATAATAATAGAAAAAAACTCTTGCCTACCCTCACAAATCTCTCTCGTTTTTATTTGTTTTTTGTTGTATTTCCACAGGCAGTATGCTCTTGAAATAAAACGTGATCAAATGCAATCGCATTTCAAGCTGTGACCAACACCATTTCTCATTAAACTTCCATCCTTTCTCTACTTTCAAATGGGCAGATGTTTAAGAGCAGATCTAACGAGGAATTCTGGAGACAGAAAATCGAGGGCTTCCTCTGTGGTAGCGATGGTTAACTTTTCACGGCTGAAAGTACAAATACTAGAATGGCTTAACTCTTGACAGAATGGTTGCAAAGGGCTGACACTCGACTCGATATTCAAGTATTTGTACTCTCTAGTCTAAGCTGGACCCTCTAATAAATTAGATTAAAGGTTGGGCTCAGGTAATTGGGCTAGCTAGCCACATGGTTCCGTTTCAAGTACATCCAAAAGGGGTTGCTTCCTGTTCTCGGTCACACATTCGGCCTACCTATATCCTATCCCTTCAAGGCTAGGAGCGCTGGCTGTTCAGCCGAGAATAGATACCGATAGGGTGTTTTGCGATAGACGTGGCAGCAAAAGAGAGATTGTCAGGAAGCCCAAAGTGAGGACGACTTCTACGGCGGCATGTGGCGTGGGAGAGAGAATTAGAGGTGGAGAGAAAAGTAAACGGGGTGAGAAAGAGGAGACACGCAAGCTATTTACAGATCACAACTCCATACAGAGTCATCACCCTGAAGACCCAGCACGCACAAACACAAATATACTCCATAATAATAAATTAATAATAATAGTAATAAGCTCGCTTTTTTCAAAAAGAAAGCGGCGCTCGCAGATCCTCTCTCTATTCACGCCACGCAGCGCCTCCTCTCTCCCCCACTCTCTGAATATTTTCTTCTTTTTATCTCTGACAGTAGCTATCGTTCATCAATTTCTTCGTTACTATTTAATATAAGGGCATGACTAGCCAGCCAGCCAGCCCGTCACCCTCTCTCACTTTCCAAGTATTCAAAAAAAGAGAGGACATCTTCTAAAACAGCTGCACTGTCATGCAGTGGGTCTTCTTGCTTTTCTTTTCAGCTGTTTCAACATTTCAGTCCAAAAAGATTGCTTGATTCGATCGACCAGATCCCCCCCTATTCCTCTAAACACACTATCTAATACAAAAACAGATATATTACAGTGTTGCTTAAGTATATTTGATTTAAAACATAACCAAAAACAATTCTGAATAAAAAGCAAACAGAACGAGATCGACGAGTGGAGTGGTGATATTAATGCAATTCTGGAGAGCAGGGAAGTAGGGAAGTAGGGAAGAAGCAGAGCAACAGCTTTTAGGGAATAGGTCACACACATGACGAGGGAGCTGACACTTAAGTTCTCTCGAGCCCTGTGTTTCTGAGCAGCAGTAGTGGCCAGGCTAAGTTAACCACTAGCCTCACTACAGTTTTGCCGTTTTCTTCTCCCTCTCTTTTTGATTTTTTCTTCCTCAAACAAGACGATGAGTTACAGACCACGCGCACTTGTTCTCTCGGTATTACACGCTCCCTGCCTCTGCTTTCCATGCCCGGCTTTGTTAATAACCATTGCAGAAATAATATGTAAAAAGCCGTTTTTGTTAGAGATAATTTCAACGAGAACTGACTCTATATATTGTGTTCTGTTTTTGTAAGAAATAATTTTGATCGACTTCTTATCGTGACCCGACAGACAATCCTGGGATGAGGTTCGGCGCGTGGGTCTAGAAGATTTCTTTTGGGTTTTGGAGTGAAACTAGAAGCCTAGGATGATCCACAGCTCAGAGCCCCATGATAGAAGGATTGGATACGCACGTGTTTCGAGACGAGGGGTTCTGTAAGAAAAAAAGGGCGAGTCACGGACGGTTGCTCCAGATTTGGTAGTTCTTGACATTTCTAGGGCAAAGTTATGAATCACAGTGGCTCCTTTTCTATCCACGATCATGGTTTTTTCTCTCTTTTATCCAAGATAAAGATTCTGTCCCGTTCAATCTGTCTTTCTTTATCAGCATACCGAAATAATATGACGAAAATACTAAAATAAAATAAAACAAATTATTTTTAAATAAAAACAAGAATGAACAGGCTCTGTAGTATCTTAAAACCTCACCAGCTGATCTACTCCTTGGATAATCATGAATCATTTTTTTTAATTTTTCTCATTGAAATTAGGAAGTGGTGGTAATTGTTTTTAGTTTCTTTTAAGAAGCTTTCATCCTATAATTCAAGAAAGCCCATCTTACCTGTGGCCAGCAGTTTAGTCGCGCTCTCTTTCTTTTGAATTTCGGTTTGAGTTTAGTGGGAATGGGACTGGAGGACTCCCTCATATATTTTTAGATCCTTTCTTGCATGGTATGTTTGTCACTCCAGCGGTATCTTACCTGTTTATTTTAACTTGCATGATGTTCAAATGAGCTCGAAAAATAATCGAGATGCGCGTAAACTGAACCAAATATCCCGGTTATAAAAACAAAAAAAAGCTCATCTTAACATAATGTCACCCAGTTTATTAAAAAAGAAAAATTAACATTACTCTCTAGTCTAGCATCATGATTAAGGGTGAAACGGGGCCCATATTACCCAGCAGAAAACAGACCTGGGCTTAATTTCATAGTTTCTTTATGGTCACATGGTTTACATTTTTAAATTTAACTAAGAGGGTGCTAATAATTAGTAGTGTGGTGATTTTTTTTAAAATTATTTTTTATATTAAAATAATTTAAAATCATAAAAAAATTAATTTAAAATAAAAAATAAAAATATTGTTTTTCTTCAAAAATACTTTTGAATTGCATTGCAAAACAAACAATAAGTCATTACTTGGTCCGATATCGAATAAATCCTCTATGGTGTCTCTCTCACTTTTTAAAAGAGTGTTTGTTTTTAAAATTTCTCTTATTTTTTTAAATAAGAAATTTATATATTTTTTTAATAATTATAATGTGTCAATTTAAAAAATAAAAAAAAAACCTATTTCGCACTACCTGCCATCTGTTGAAAAAACAGAGGGTCCCCTGCTTGAATAGGATGGGTCCACCAATCGTACATGTATCTCATAAAATGACAAGCATCTGACAGTTGATAGGGATTTGCTGCCTCGCAGGCTAAGGGGAAGCCATGCCCCCCCGACCCAACGAGCTCCAGAGTTCTCGGTGGCAAACTCCAAAATGAAAAGCACGAAAGCATGAAGATGACGGGCAGAGGGAAGGAGAAGTACTTTCGGCTTTCTTGGGCCCGTTTTGCTTTTCAGTTTTAGTCTTCTATAGCCCACTTGCGACAAAATAGTTAGGCACGATAGATTTTGTCAGAAGATATTTAAAATAAAATAATTTAAAATATTGTTTTTTAAGGAATCATATATTGGTAGCATCCTCAAACCATGGTTTTAAATGAGGAATAAGCTTGTTTAGAAGAGTGATTATGATAATTTTTTAGTGCTGAAATATATTAAAATGATATTTTTTTTATTTTTTAAAAAATATTTTTGGATATCAGCCTATCAAAATAATCTAAAAATATCAAAATATATTCATTTAAAATAAAAAAAATATTTTTTTTGGAGGCGGTACGGGCAGCACTTTATGTATGTTAAACAATGGTCTTCACTATCGCTGTAGTGAACCATTCTCGCATTTCTTCATGAATTTCATGATATTTTCATTGAATACAGAGAAAACCACTGCTAATAGCAAGGGGTAAATACATTGTAACTATTAAAATAAAAAAGAAATAATTCTAGTGGTTAATTTTTCACAGCAGATACTGGTGCTATAGCTGATATCAAACAAAGTGGTGTGATGGCCCTAAAACATCCATCGTCCTGTCATACAATGATTGCCATTTAAAATTAGGGCTAGGCTAGCAAATCGAAATTAAACTCCTTCCTCATTTAGGCAAGACTCCATGTCCTAACACCGATGCAAACAAACTCTGCTCCTTACAAGTATTCAAAGCAACTCACAAGAGCTTACGGAGCTCATTGATGAAGCAGACAAGAATTTCTTGAAATGTTCATTTCTCTTGCGCTGTCTGAAACTAGAGTGATATATGATGACATACTACTGAAGACTGTATTTTGATGATGCAATGTAAACCGTAAAGGGATTTTTTTCAATCATGTGGTGCCGTCCTGTTTTGTTAAAAGCATTACATTGAGTTTCCGATTATTATTTTGTTATTCCCCCCGTCAGGAAGTTCTAAAGTGCTTTACCAATTCCTTTTGGATGTGAAATAGGCCCCTCATTTGGATGCTTACATTGAGGTCTTTATTGGGCCAAAATAGTAATTTGCTAGAACAGCAATTTGTTGTTCCGGAATGAAATTCGTTGCGGCTGGAATGGCTCGAATACCTCGAAGGCTGGGAATCATTCAGTCCTACTCTTGAGATCTAATGGTTAATCCCACTAATTTAATAACCCCGTGTGCAATTATCCAAAATAATAACAGTACTTGCGTGAAATTATGCAATTGTAACATTTTTTTTTATACCAGCTGCATGTGCGCCGGAGAACTAAGAAGGGTCAGCAATATCTGAAATAGAACTTTGAAGGCCTGATCTCAATAACATTTGATCATCCAAGGGAAAGTATCAACTGGCGTCCTAAATGTCCAGTGAGATGACTTTCAACACCAATAGGATACAAAAAATAAATCGGTCATAGAGTTGGCAGAAAGGAGATAACCAATCTGAACATTAGATGGCAGAAAACACTAGCAAGTTAGCGAGAAGGCTAGCATTTGCATTCAAGGGATGAGAAATAATCAAGGCTTCACGCCGCACTTGTGTCCAAGAGTGTGAAAGAACTCCCAAATCCCCGTGGTTTTAGGCAATCTACTTGAAAGAAAACACATCAGGGTGCCATTTCTCAAGTAGTAACAATGGCCCCACACTGTCCATCACATCTGTAAAAGTTTTAGATAATTTACAGCTAGCAACATAGTAACCTGATATCACACTCCTTGACCCTCAATTTCCAGTACTCCATAACTGCAAGAGAGCCACTTAGTACTGCCCTGGATGATTTGCAAGCTCAGCCTACAAACAAAAATAAATTAGAAACATAATAATTGACTTTTAATAAGCTACATGGAGATCGAGAGAGCGAAGACAATCCTTTTCTTTTCCATTCGAATATCTTGAGATTCTATAGATACAGTTAAATGCTACAAAACTAAACAATAGTTAGGCTTCAACATTAAATCTGTAAATAGTCTAAAGGTGTAATAAACTAATTTCGACCTCTTTTCTTTTAATTTTATTTTTTAAAGAATTAAATTAGGAATTAAAAGATAGGGACCAACATTTATTATGGGTGTGATTTGTCAAACTTTTGGAGAGATTAGGGACTATAGCATGTTTTTTGTTTAAACAAACTACAAGATGTATTCATTTTAAATTTGAAAAAGAGGGTTGTGTTTGTGTTTGTTTGGACCATGAAACTCTTGTGCTATGATTTTATAATCAGGCATTGTAGGAGACAAAAAGGGGCTCAACATTGAGAGCTGATCAAAAAAATTTCAAAGACAATAGTTGTTGATCAATTAAAGTTCTTAGTGACCATAATACTAGGTGACGACTTCTTAAACATGACAGTTCCCCTTAAAGAACAATGTGACATATTTTTGTTTCTTTTTTTATATAAAAAAAGGTCGCCACGACATCTGGCAGCGACTAGAAGATTCAAGTCTCTGAGAGATAAGGCAGAACACTTTATTTCAATACAAAACCATTGAAACAAAGCAACACTAATTTCTAGATGATAATAAAAGGCAATATCACCAACCACATTCCATTAAAAATACTAAAAAATGCCAGTATAAGCCTGGCAAATAACTAGCAGGATATAGTCATGGCCCTTGTCAGGAAACAACAATTCAATAAGGCTAAACTGTTAAACTTATGGGGCATGCCTCATGATTTAACTAAAAACAATTCTTACTAGATCATAAGATGATAAACAAAATTGCTGTGTGGCAAAGGACTAAAAGTGTGAGGTAATGACCCTACAAAGCACACTCATGTAGCAAGCTCGACTCTAATTTCACAGCAACAAACCTGTTCCTAGAACAAGTACAGGTGGGAAAGAAATCTGTTGTCACCATGGCTTACTAGAGTAAACAGGGGCAGGCACATGGCATTTTATAGCAATGGGAGCATTATCCAACAATCTACCATGCAATGTGATCCAGCATTAAGATCAGTTAAAATGAGCAAACCTCCTCTGAAGATACATCTGGATGATGGATGCTAATTTTCTGTATCTAATCAGAAATTGGATCTGTAAAAATGAGCCTGTGCCACCAGCAATACACCCCCTTGTTATTTTGGCTCTATTCAGCAGGCAATTTTGCAAAACTACATTGTTTTTACTATGAAAGTATTTTTAGTGTGGGGAGCAGTAAAAGAAGTACGATCACCCCAAAACAGAAATCTAGGAAGCATATCTCACCAAAAGGATAGCAGATATTAAAATTTCAAAAAGCAACTGATGAGCCATATGGACACCTCGAAATGTGATATTCACTCTACCCTTGCTTTTTGATATTCAATCAACAAGGCCATACATTTCTCTTATGTTTTATTTTTGATAGGAGCAGAACTCCAGACTCCCCTGATGTTTCAAAATCACTTCTCTACCAATCCAATTCCTGGTATTCAAAAATGGCTCCCTGGGATGATTTTCTGTCATGTTCCCGGAATATATACAAGAACACTCCAACCAACAAATATAAAGACACTTAACTTCCAAGGAATATTTTCTCTCAGATGTATATAAACAACCTCGTCACAAAGTGATTGCTCAAATTGACACGCCACCACCTTACACGACCAATCAGCAAAGCTAAAGCCACCATTTCTAAGCAATACCATACCAAATAGAATCACATAACAAAGCTGGCTTCTTAATTACATCAAACAAAGATGCTTCATTACAATTAAAACCTAACAAGCATTCAGACCAAACACAATTCCAGCAAAAATTAAAAACCGAATCAAAGAAAGCCATACCTCAAAAGCATTCTTAAGATGGTCAAGCTCCTTGTCTAGATCATTGATGGCCTGATTATACGCCTGCATTGGCGATGACTGGCTGGTTGTGTGAATCTACAAAAAAATAAAATCCAAATCAATTAAAAATCAAAGCCTCAAAATTATTATATCATAAGAACCCACATTTCCACTACACACACACACACACACAAAAGAGAGAGAGATGCTAAGCTTAGCATTACTGACCCTAACGATAATTTTGTACTTGAGAGGGTGAGGCAGCTTGTAACCAGCAAAAAGAACATTATCATCTCTGTGCAATTGCCTAATTAAAATAATAATAATAATAATTAGAGTTTGATTGAGCTAAAGATTAACGTAAACAGCAAATTTTTTTGAAAAATAAATAAGAAGTAATTTACATGCGAAGAATGTTGCCGATGGTGTGGTCTTCTCTCTCTACGGTGAAAGACGCCGCATTGATAATTTTCGTGTCTCTCTCGTACGAAACCCTAGCAAAGAGAAAGCCAGTTAATGAAACGAAGTTGGTGTTAGAGAGAGGAAGAGGGTGAAGAATACTTTTTGGTGCCTTCAGGGACGACGAATCGCTCATAGCGGTCAGGGGCATTCATGGCTTCAAATTTTTGTCTCCTTCTGCTCTGGCCTCTGAGTCTGAAGAACACTGTTTTTGTGCGCGCAGAGGAGTTTTCAATTCCGAAAGGGAGTCGTCCTTGTTTTTTTATATAAAGCGCTTGCCACAAGAACGACTAGGCACGCAACTATTCGTTTTGGAAAACAAAAACGACAAGTCTTGTAAAGTTATGGTGTATTTATTATCAGAAAAACAAGCTTTCCTATTTTCATTTTCATTTTCATTTTTCATCTTAATACTAAAATATGGTCTCCAAACAAATAATATCTAAAATATGAAAAACAAATCTCATTTATATTTGTAGCTAATGAAAAAAAACTAAGTAATCAAATGATACCCTATTTCTTAAAATGGATATAATTTTCTTAACAAAATAGATAATGGTAGTGTTATTCAATTTTATATTTATTACATTTTTTATTAATATATTTAAATATATCATATATTTAATATAACCATGGAGTATGTTATTTTTACTAAATCAAGTCTTACTGAAACCTTAATTTTTAATTATTAAAACTCATAATTAATTCAAGAAAAAAAATGTATAGTGATTTAATTTTTCAAATTTCCAATTATTTTTATAGTGCTATATTATTCTATTTTTATGTATACTGATGTGAATTTGTTGTTTTTAAAATCATATTTGTTTAGTAGCTTTGTTGACGCCGTTAGATAATGTGTTAAATCCTTCTGCTAGCTCCAGGACATGCTAACATGGTATTTTCCTAAAATGGTCCCTCTGCTTAAGAAATTTGCTTAAGGTAGACCCTTAGCAAGGCTTCATTCTGTGATCTAATCGATTTCATGGAGTGACCAATTATGGCTTTCGAAATTGCATATCTTTAACCCCATCTATAGCCCATTTGTTTTTATGTTTTTATATTTTTATTTCAGTTTAATTTTTTTTAGTGTTTTATGTCTGTTTTGTGATACCAAAAATAATTTTTAAAAAATAAAAATTTATTTTATTTTAATATATTTCTAAAAAACACTCTATCCATTTCTACAGCTTATAGCAATTACTCGTGCTCTAAATAAATAAAAAAGGAATAGATTATAGCAAATCTCTATCTGGCTATCCAAAAACCTTTCCTTTCTTCCAGCCGAAAACATTTTAAGGGTCTGCGTTCCCTCTGACAACTTCCTCCCTGGTCACGTCCCATCATCTTAGGTAATCTTTCCAAGTTTTATGATTTGGTTGGACCAATCACAAAACAAATTCCCAGGAGTTAACACGACTGAATTTCCCTCTTTCTCTGATATGTCTGACGAGGGCCTCATGAGCTCTACAGTACCATGAGGTGCGTTCAACAACAATCCATAAGTGGGAAACTCGTGTGGAAATCTCTTATCGAAGTAAGGCGAAACATCGCCATCACCTTCAAGCTTTGATGAAGAAGATCACCGGTCAGAATCTTCATTTGAATTTGGTTGGAAACCAGTTGTTATGGGATATCAGTGGATTTATAACTGGAGCGGTTACAATGGTTGCTGAAGATCTTTAGAACAACACAACAGAAAATGAGAAGGGTCAGAGCCAGGAGACATAGAAATTGAAGTTTTCTTGGACAAGATCCTCCCTCCATGATGTAAAATAGGCATTTTTGTACTCCTTTTCCCTCTGTGTTTTATGCGTTTGCGTCGGTTAGGTAGGTTTAGATGATCAGAATGACATTGTTCTATGTGAAAACTTCTGGGTTGGCATTATAGTTTGAGTAATGGAATTGGCTTGTGTCTAATTTGGTGAATGTTTTATTAATTATTTACTTTTCATAGACTAGATGTTGGTTTCGTGGCCCGGGTTAGGATTTGCCGTGCTGAGTGACCAACTTACTCCTCCTCCTCCTTCTATCCTAACGATTTTAATTAGGAAAGAGAAAAGGCCAGATGCTTACTTTGAACAGGCTGATTATCAACAGTCTATCCTTAATGTCTTTGCTTGTAATGAGATTGATGTTCTTACATTCCACACATGCATCAATATGTGCTCGTGTAGATGCATGTGGAGAGTGTTAATGATCAGTCGACCAAATCACTTTTAATTAATTAAACATTTTCCCTTTATTAGCAGTTTTTATCTTCTCTATGCGAAGGATTCTTCTCTTTTTAGTAATTCACATAATTACAATTGAGGAACATGCTTTTATTAATTAATCAAGCAATAAAAACAGCACACTCCCACCGAGTATAGAAATGTCTGAAGTACTTAATTAACTAAAAAGCTAATACTTAAAAGAGGATCTTTAGTTTTTCTCACCAAGTTTAGCAGTTAATGTTTCCACTAAAGCATTTAGACAGCATAAAACTGCATATACACTTGTAGTTCAGTTATATAAAACCTATAATAAGGAGTTTTGGTTCAGAAAGGCAAAGAGAAGCAGCAGCTAGTGACGTAAGACTTGATTCGATTAGATAGGGTTCCTTAACAGACTGCTGGCTAGCTAGCTACTTAATTAACCATGGAATGAATAGTATAAGTAATCTGATCGTTACAGTTTACACTGATTCAATATTTTTCATTATCCCTACACATCACCGTATATATATATATAATCAATAATGTTGCCGACGCAGAAAGAACTATAGCCAATATATTTGATCACATTTTATGTACAGTTGATAATCAAATTGCAAAGGGAAAATTACCAATTTTTAGTTTGGTATCAGACTTCTCAATCACTAATTATGTATGTTTAATTAACTCATCTCTATCTTCCAAGTAATTGCATACTCTAGCTAGCTACATGGAATTGTAGAATACTAATTTATGCCTGCTCTTTCTGTTTCCACTCCAACCCTATGAACCTGCAGGGAGAGTACCTTGTTTTGTACTCTGAAATAGTGTCAAGTTTAGGTGACCATGTTTGTTCTTTTGATCCAACCAGCTGTTCATAATGCTTCTTCAACTCTGGAGTGCTACAAAGAAAACTATTGCCAGAGCTAGTACAGCCTGTTTGATCTTGATCCCCGCCTCTGTTTATAAGCCTTGTTATGAATTCCGGCACAACCTTGATCATAACCCTACCCTCAGCACCCTTCATGTACTGGAAAGGAGACTCGCCGAAATTAATAGGGGCTCGATTAGGGCTAGAGCTGAAGCCTGCAAGAGAAGAAACTGACAAAACATTGCTTGCAAAGCGATCTAGTGGAAGGACAAAGTAAGTTTGGCCTGGCATGAGCTCATCATCAATGGCTAGGGATGGAACAGGATGGCCAATGAAGAAAGAATCCGCATGGCAAACCATTTTGTCTGGATTCTGAAACATAATCTCTCCAGCTACGTGTTTGTTGCTGCCCGTTAAAATTCTCGTGGTTCCTTCCCAGAAGATTAGCTTCACCACTGCCGATCTTGAACTTTGATGGAAACATGGAGACACTGCATTTCCCATTTCAAGAGAGACAAAGATAGTTTGCGTGGGTGTCTCTCTCTCTCTCTCTCTATATATATATATATGAAGATTGGATTGTTTAAGTGTTTTTGGGTTTTTTATGGAGAAGATAAGAGAGATGAGGGGTTAAATAAACAGGAAGCTTGATCAAGGATTGACGTAGATAAAGTCTGGGTATGTTTCTTAAAGGGGTTTTGATGGGGTCGGCGGTCAGCCATGGCGGCTTTGACCATCTAAATAAATCGATCCTCTCACTGCTTTATGAAGTATCTTCTTAAAACTTACGTAAGACCTGGTTGTTACAAGTTACAACTCACCTAAAAGTCACCCGGGCCAACCCTAAACAGCCAATTTAATTTCGACTTTAACAACCAAAAAAAAAAACCATAGATTAATTCAAGTCTTGCAGAGCTGGTGAGAAAGTCAATATGATAGCTAGCTCGATCGATCCGTAGTAGTTAATAAATATATAAATAGTATACTTTTAGCATATTTTCTTAGCATCGCATGCATACGTTTCTTCACTTGTTATAATGTTGGGACACGTTGAAAATGTTAAGTTTATTTTATTTGGAAAAAAAACAGATCTATAAGTTCGAGAATCATCTTTTCGTAACATGGAAAAAAAAAGATTTATTTTTATATTTAATTAGCATGATTATGAAAAATTGTAACTTCTTCCTATATATATATAGCTTGGTGCATATGCCACTCACGCCTCAGGTATACGGCCGGAGGGATACTTGTCGATCGGTGATGGTCATGTGGATTTACGTACTAACATTCCTCCTAGATTTATTGAAAATGCAGGACTATTTAATTAGGTCAACATTTTTTGTGAAATGGAAGGTTGGAATATTGCTTAATTTAAAGATGCACTGATATGCATGAAAGGTTGGATTAATTAATTTAAATATTAGATATTCTGATAATTAAGGTACCTCCCTTTGACTGCCCTTTGAGTTATTGAAACTAATGAAATAAACTTTAATTAGTTTCCTGCCTCAGCAGATGATGTTGTCAATGGATACTTGTATGTAAACTGTAAAGAGTCCTTCTGGTTAGTCCCTATACTTGAAGGTTAATTCAGTTTCAGTATAGAGTTGTTTGAGGGTGTGTTTGCTAATGTTTTTTAAAGTGATTTTTACTTAAAAATATTTATATATTTAAAAATAATAATTTTTAATATCAACACATTAAAATATCTAAAAATGCTATATTTTTTTATTTAAAGCTGAAAAAAAAGCACTTCAAAAAAATACATCCCAAACAATCCTTTTTAAGAAGAGGATGGCTATTAAACGGCTTTATTCTCAGCTTTGATTAAAATCCAGCTGCTTTTCCGGTTCTACGATTTTCTGAAACGCGATTTTTGGTAATTTCTTGAGCAATTTCTTCGTTGACTTTTGAAGTATTTTTTGCATGCATGCTTATTAGCGTGCGAATCCTTGAATGAACATGGAAGGGAAGAAGAGAAACTAAAAGAAACTGACTTCTCTGTCATTTCTATGATTTTTTGCAGTCATAAGGATACACACACACCCCATTCATCACCTATATTTAAATAAATAATTGTGTAGTTAATTGCGTCTTAACGGATGCAAAAATGAGTTTTTTTAAAATAAAAAAATTCCTAAAAGTCAACTGTTCAATATATCAAGTACCTAAATATAATTTTAAATATTTAAAAATAGTCAAGGTCAAGATTAAAGATAACTTTAACTTGAATTAACTCAACACAAACAAATATCAAAATATTAGGAAATTAAAATATTTTATTACAAATAAAAAAACACAAACCAATCATCGTAACGAATTGATTTGAGGTTTGAGGTGTAAATTAAAAAAAAAATGATATTTTTAGATCATTTTTATTTACTGACATTAAAAATGATTTTTTAAAAAATAAAAAATTTCATCTCAAAATGTTTTGTGACAGCATTAACTACCATTGGTTGAAGAAATTACAGCTCCTCCGTCAATGAATGAGATTTATTTTACTTTATAAAATGATTTAAGATATATTGGGCGCCACTCCAGCCGTGATGAAATAAAACTAATCTTATAATTTCGGCACCTGAACTCGCCGTAATAATAGGGATAGCTGCCGAAGATTGAATCATAAAAGACTTGGAGAGGGTAATTAGAAAATATTTACAGCGACAAATTTGACCCTGAATCCTGATTCGGACATTGCTAAAGTATTTGCTGGGATACGACTTTGTTTGGAAAATGGGAATGGGCATGTCTTATACACAAAGAGCAGTCCAAAAGTCAAGTTTATGCTACTTCTCAATACAATGAACAATATTTATTGGAAATTTATTTATTTTTATGAATTATTAAAACATTGAACCTCACGGATATGTGGGTAAGAAGATTAATGATGCATTTACTATTTCCAGCTATTGTCAAGTGCAACCCAGTTTAAATAGCATTAACCCGGTTTAAATGTGTTTTTCAAGAGTAAAACATT
Organism: Salix exigua; assembly: GCA_032356905.1. Taxonomy (NCBI): domain Eukaryota; kingdom Viridiplantae; phylum Streptophyta; class Magnoliopsida; order Malpighiales; family Salicaceae; genus Salix; species Salix exigua. The sequence goes on from CM063596.1 coordinate 7,349,208, forward strand.
GGGATGAAAAAACGCATTCGAGGACTAAGAGGATATTTATCACTGCATTTCAATTTCAAAAGCGTTTTATTTTTATTTTTATTTTAAATTAAAAAATTATATTTTTAAATTACTTGTCTATGTTAATGTTAGAAATGATTTCGAGTCGGGACGTGACATGGTGGTAAATAACTTGAGATCTATCCTGCAGGTTTCGAGTTCGAGTCGAACGTGTTCATCTTATAAGAATTTTAGACAGTCAGGATTTTACTCTCTTAACTCAGACCTCTAAAAAAGAGACTAAATTGAATGGGTTTACTTGAATAAAAATATATATTATTAGGCATTGTTGCTGTGCATCGCCATTAGTTTTTTTTTATTGGGAGTGTATGGATCTCGGAACTTAATTTATTTAGTTGTAACCTTAGCCATGCTCCACACAAACTGGGTTAGTTCTTATGGTTGGCCAAATTATCAACCCCTTAATTTTTAAATTTTGTTTGCTGTCCAAAACCACACAAAGCCAACACAGAGCGTCGATGGACCACCCATTAGGTGTTGGTAGTCAAACAAGGTTGGTTGGTCACCGTTGTCATCTATGGAGAAGAGTGGTGCGAATTTCTAACCTAGACGGTGCCAGTTTCGGTGACTCGTCATCCAAGTTGATTCCTTCTAAGTTCAGATACAGTAAGCAAATTAATATTTTGAAACAAGCTTGACATCAACCAAATTGGCGTTTACCAGTATGCATTCAAGCTATTCTAGCATTTAAAACATGTAAAGCTGCTATCAATATCGTCATTCATTGTTTCAAATTCTCATTATTGGCTGTCCAGTTGCAGGTTGACTTGCAAGTTGTATAGATGGAGGACGTGGGACTTTGAAATGGACTTGCAAGTTGTAGATAGAGTACATTTCTCGCAACATTTGCTGTGTTTTTACCATCTATATATCAGCCAATAACACGTAAAATCATGATCTGGCCTTAAGATTTTAATTTGGGATAATTAAATTGGCTAGCAGTCAACGGTGATGGCAAGAACTTAGTCCAGAATTAACTATTCAGTATATGTTCAGTTTAAAGAATTTACTTTCCCTATAATTTTAAATTTAAATCTCATATTTTTAATATAATAATCATTAAAAATTTATATAATCGTTAATTTTAAATCAGTAGCCAATTAACAGTCACCAACTGTCTTTCTTATACTAGCAAGAGAAAGGGCTAGTGAATTCTGTCTCCATCACTACATTTTTAAAAACAAAAACCCAAAATTCAACGTAAATGAATCACTCAACGAGAGGGTCCTACACTGTGGAGAAACCTTCTTTGATATAGTCGTCTAACACTTTATTCGCTTCGTCATCTTTCGAACGTGTTTATCATTGAAAATTTAGACGAGCAATTTTTTTTTTTTTAGATATATAATTGAAGGCGAAAATGCCCATCTTTATCGACCTTGATCTCATTTTTTATTGATAATAGAGACGTGTCTAGTATGTTCTCAAGCATTTCACATACTTTAATTCAAGGCGTAGTTATTTATTTACACAAATCTAGTTTTAAAAATTAAATGCGAGCCAAGTTATATATATATATATATATATATATATATATATATATATATATATAGCACTCTTTTAATTATGTTGGCATTGTGTGAAAGCTCGTGAAAGAATGCGATCTGGAATACATACACAAAGCAGCCGTGGTAGGTATATTATGACAGGCACAGACGATCGGTCGTTTGAAAAATGTTAAACTATTGTGATGTAATTTGTTATGGAGTAGCTCGTAATTCTTATTCAAAGCAGCTCGTGTTTCATGATGAATTGCAATGTAAGATGATCCCATCTTCAAATCAAGCTTCCCGGATTTTTTTATATATAAATATTAGCTCTAGGTGAGCCATTATGCCGATCAGAAAGAAAAACTTGATTATATAATATATTATTTTATTTTAATTTTTACTTTCTTAAGGTCGCAGGGGAGGCCCGAGCAGCCCCGAAAAAAAACATGGCATTCGTGGGATGGAAACTAAAAACATCATTTGCTCACAGATTGATTCATTGATTTTAGACTCTTATAGTATAGCTAGTAACAATAGTGAGTGGAAACGACCTCGTATGAATATACATTGAACTTGCTGCATGCTGCGGCTAATTATGATTTGACATGTGTTTCAAATAAAACTCTTAAAAGTGTTTAATATGCGGAATATACATTGAACTTGCTGCATGCTGCGGCTAATTATGATTTGACATGTGTTTCAAATAAAACTCTTAAAAGTGTTTAATATGCGATGTTTGATGGAGACATGGAAAATCTTCTTGTAGATTTATTTTTTAAGGCTAGTGAGTTTTGGGTTAGAGTTGTATTTATAAAACAAAAATAAGTGTATCGTGGAACAAGAAATATTCTGATATTCATGTCTGTATTTAATTTTTTTAAATGATAGGCGAGTAGAAATTCATAAATAGTACAAATAAAAAATGTGATTTTCATTTTCCTTTTTTCTTGTTAGAAGTATTTTTTGTATAATGTTACTTAAATGAATAACCCTCCATTATAAATAACTCGAATGATCTATTATCCAATATACTATTGTGCATTGTGTGTACAGTCACTATGGATTACAATAAATTTGCTCATTTTTTGTTCGATTCGAGTGTTTAGTGATATTTATCTATGTTTTTACAGTAAGATATGACGAAACACCTGTAGCGCAGATGGACAAAGCGTTTATTTTCTAAGCAACCTAAGCGAAGTAAAGGGTTCAACCTCGTTAAAAGCTCTCTTCTCCCACTTACACTTTTTTTCCCGCACCCTGATTATGCTCTTTTTTCATTTGTTTTTTCCTCTAAATCATTTTTTCCCCACTTATTTTTTTTATTTTCTTCTTATACATTTTTGTTGTTTTTACATCAAATGATTTTTAGCTAATAATTTTATTTTATTTTTATTTGCTCTTCTGTTAAAGTTATTTGTTTTTTTTTTCTTTTGATTGAATTTCCCCCCATTATTAACGCAGTAATAATAATAATAATTTTAGTTTTTTTTCTTGTTTCCTCTTTTGTTAATGTTTTTTATTTTTTTTCTCGGGGTAATTTAAATTTTTTTATTGTTTTAGCAGTAATAATAATTATATTTTTAAATGCCAAGCCTTCGATGTTCCTGCTGTTATAATAGGGTGTGTTGATGTGTTTAATGATATCAAACCTTACATGTATAGATGTTATACTTTATTTGATTTTTTTAATTTTTTCATTTGATTGAAAATGATAATATATTTGGTTTTCATTTCGTCTCTTATATTTTTAATTTTTTATTGTTCTTAAATAGTCCATATTTTTGCCAATGTTTATATATACGTGCTTTTAGTTTTGGTTTTTAATTTTTATTATTTTTATCTTTGTTTAAATAACATTGTTTTTCAAAAAAATTGTTCTTAAATTTTAGTTTGTGTTAATGATCATTTAAAAATTGATATTTTTTTAATTATTTTCACATCAAATGGATTTTTAGCTAATATTTTTTTAATTTTTTGTTTGCTCTTTTGTTAAAATTTATTGGGTTTTGTTTATTCTTCTATATGAATTATATAATATTCCATTATAATCATAATAATAATAATAATAATAATTTTAGTTTTTTTTCTTGCTTTCTTTTTTATTAATGTTTCAAGTTTTTTTCTCCTCGTAATAATTTAATAATTTTTATTATTTTAGCAATAATAGTAATGGTATATTTAGATGTTAAACCTTCGATGTTGTTGTTATTTTAACATGGTGTGTTGATGTGTTTTATTATATCAAACATTGGATATATAGATATTATATTTTATTTTTAAATTAACAAAATTTATTAATTATTTCAATTTCAATAATTTTAAAAAATATTTGTCTGACCGACAATATAATGCTGGCAATTGACCTGTAATATCTAATAAGATAGCACAATCCTCCTTGGGGAAAATTGGACTTATCCCAATATAATATGATGGGAGGCTCTGACCTAATCGCAAGGACAACAACCGTAGCGACTTAAATTGTCGTCGGACTTTCGAATTTATTTTTCCTCTATCTCTCTGTACGTATGCAAGTACATACATACATACATACATAGCCTTTTCTTTTCTTTTTTCTTCTGATAAATAGTTCATTTTCACTTTCTATCTCCTTTTCCATCTGTCTTGAACTGAAAGGAGCCCTAGAACAAACCCAATAAAAGCAGCCTCCTTCAAAATCGATCTCTTTTATACTCACGATCTGTTAAAGAGGAATCGAATTCTCGAAGAACTCTTGGTAATATCTCTTATAATTTTTTCTGTTGTTTTTGGCTGACTTTTATGGATTCAAATCTCTACTATATGTGTTAATTATCAGAGGTAGGAAGAATCTTCTATCACTCATTCATTTTTCCTGTGATTTCTGGGTAATTTTTTCAAGGGCTTAGGCTTTATTTGTTTTTGTTCTAATTTCTGTGTTTGAGGTTGAAATTGTGGAAATATAAACTAATTTAAAAAGAAATGAACTTTTGGAGGAATTAAAAAAAAACTTTGTTCGCAAATTTCGCGCATCTTTCTATTTGATTTTTGGTAATTTGAATGTCCTAGTAATATTCTACGAGGGATTGATAATACCTGGCGCACCCTTTTAGTTTTTAGTTAATTAATTAATAGGGGTACACGACGTGCATATTGAGGCAGCCAGTAGTCGGTCATATGGGTAGGGGTGAAAAAAAAACGACTAAACCGAAAAACCCGGAAAAAATAACTGAAAAACCGAACCGATAAAATTTTTCTGAAAAAGTCCGGTTCGGTCTCGGTTTTGAAAGGCAAAAACCGATTAATCCAAACCGAACCGGTTTGGTTAAAAGAGTTAGTATAAAAGGATTTTTTCTCAGTTTTTGTCCTCTTATTTCTTTTCTTTCCTAATCCTAACTCTAACCCTAACAGGCTAACAGCAGCCGCCAGCCGCCAGCCGCCCCCTCTCCCTCACCCTGCAGCTGCCCCCTCTCACTCGCTCTGCAATTGCATCCGAGCCGGACGATTTTCTCCTCTGCAACCATCCCCTCTCAAACTCGGTAAGTTTTCTCCTCTGCTGTTTGTAGTTTTTTTATAGCAAGCTTACAAGATAAGATGATTGTGCTCCCCATTTTAGGTTCAGGTTTGGATATGGATAGTACCATACCTGACTCTTGGGTACTCGTTGTCATCCTTAATTTTGAGTTTATATCACATAGTTTAGCCACCCCTTAACAACTGGTCGAGTTTCGCCGCTATTTGTTTGTATGCACGGAATTTCCCTTCTACTATTATATTATATTTATTGCCGAATAATTATGTCATAATATGGCATTATATCATTTTCTAGATTCAATTAGCTGATGAGAATGGTATTGCTTAAAGTGTGTGGTTGATGATTTTGTACTTGAACATTTGATGTTGATGGTGTAATGGATTACAGGTCCTTTGCATTTAATTTTCCAGCTTGCTGTGAAGAGATAATAAGATGGGGAGGAGGATACTGAACGATGCATTGAGGGCAATAGTGAATGCAGAGAAGAGAAATAAATCTACCGTGGAGTTACAGCCCATTTCTACTGTCATGTCTTCTTTTCTTAAGATCATGAAAGACAGAGGATATATAAAAAATTTTCAAGTTTTTGATCCACACAGAGTGGGAAGGATAACTGTTGAATTACAGGGAAGGGTTACTGATTGTCGAGCTCTCACTTACAGGCAAGACATTAAGGCAAAGGATATAGAAACTTACAGATTGCGGAACCTTCCTACACGCCAGTGGGGTTACGTCGTGATCACGACTCCGGATGGTATTTTGGATCATGAAGAGGCTATCAGTCGGAATGTGGGAGGTCAGGTTCTTGGTTATTTTCATTAGATGCGTCTTCTCTGCCATCTTTTCAGATTGTGAGAACTTGGAAGCACAAGCGACCATGATGGTTCTGTTTTCTCTTCCTATTTTGGACGGTAAATTAACTTTCAATTGAAGCCCGTATTTCCTTTGTCTTTTAAACCCGTATGAAAAGTTACAGTCAATGTTTCCTTAATCATGTAGTCAAGTTCGAACTTTGCGTCTCTTGAATGATATCATGGATGTGGCAAAGCATGTTGCTCGAGAGGCTCAGTAGGATCGATCCATGAAACACGAATGCATTTTTTTGTCGCTTGGGATAATGGGACTTTGCACTATCATAACGAATGCATTTTGCAGTAAATTAATAAATCCTTGGTAGAATATCAATATTTTCTTGTTCAAACGACGTCATTTAAAACAAAAAAGTCCTTTGCTTTATTTTATTTTTTATTTTGAATAAATTAAATGTTGCCTTGATGTTTTTTTTGGTTATTTTAAGAGCATAAATATCATTTACATAATATAGTTTTGTTTAATCGTTCTAAATCAATACCCCTCCGTGACCTAGCTGGCATGCCGAGTTGGCGGTTTCAAATACCGTTGGACGCAGGTATTTTCTATTTTTGTCGCATTTCCCCCCACCCTTTAGTAATAGTAAAGCAGCGCCAGACGTTCGCACATGGCCTGTTACTGTTGGCCAGATGCTGGGCTTGAACTTTTTTTAATTTGTTACCATGGGCCAGGCGCTAGGTTTGTTTATTTTTCAGCTTTTATATAATTTTCAAATATTATTATATTTTTTTTTGGAATTTTAATAATATATCTTTCTCAATTATAATTTATATGTCATGAGATGATACTGAAAATTGTTCGTAAAAATTCAATTAATTGTTTTTCTATTTTTAAATAAATTTTGAGCATGATATTATAATGTTTTATTATTTTTCGAACTCTTAATAAAATGAACAATAATTTCTGTTAAAAACCTTGAATTTATTAGGATAAACAAGATAAATATTGGTAAGAAAAAAGAAATATGAGATATTTTATGAATTTTTCTCCCCGTTCACATGATGATCTAACTCGAAAATGTCTGAAACAATACTAAAAATAGAAAAGAGAAAACAAGAGTGAAAGTTTTACGTGTTGTGTGCTATAAATCCAAAACTTTAATGTTACAGGATGTTTGAAACTGACATTCATTATTTTTTAGAAATAAAATTTACTTAAAAATATATTTTAAAAAAAATATTTTTGATATTATCAAATAAAAATAATCTAAATACATGAAATAATATTTTTTTAATAGAATAGATGAAATTTAAATTTCTTCAGAATGATTTTAAAACGAAAAAAACAATCTTCCTTGGGAAAGCAAGGCAGTTATCTTTTGTTTCTGACATGGCAAGTTCTTATTGGATAACAAGCTTTCACCATACGTGGCCCTCTTTAAGGAATATGGAAACAACTTAATGACCGGCGCGGTTACTTTTTTATTTCTGAAGTAATAAATTAATTCCTTAGAGCGTATCCATAACGGCCCGTCACGTATTACATCACAACATACAAATAATAACAAGCCACGTGTTCTGCAAGCATTCCTTCCACATAAAACCCTAATCTCATTGGCTTCCAATAAAGTCTACGCGACAGGCATGTAGGATGATCGATGCCAAAAGTTTTACCAAGCAGTTCTTACTTGTCTCTCGTTTGACTCCACATTGACCTGCCTCTTTAGGTAAAACCCTATCGCCCTCTCTTCATTTCTTTCTGCAGATATAATTTTTTTTATCATTTCTTTCTCTCTTCGTGCCCCTCCGATCTGTATCTTCAAGTAACCGTTAGAGAGAGCCTCTTCAGGTACATCTCTTTCTGTCAAACCTTACGTATTTTCGTCTTTAAATTTAGGATTATGATTTTTGATTCTTTTTGGTTGCTGAGAAAATCGAGGAACAGAAATAAGTTTTGGATTTTTTTACGGGGAAAATGGAATTGAAGCTATAAATATTGTGATTTACATCAGCTATTCTTTTTCTGCTTATCGTGGCGGTTTAGCATGGCTGTTGAATCGGGATCAGTATAGCATTTTCTATCTTTAGCTGTAAATTTAGTAACTGAAATAGAGTGTAATTGTTGATCCCAATCTGAAAAAAATAGGTCTCTCTGTCGATTTTTATTTAAATTTTATCAGCCTGTTAAATGATTATTCTGACTTTTATTCTTCTTGACTTAAATTGCAGGGTTTTTTTTATGGTAAAGAGGCAGTAGGTTTTCAATTGATCGTTGAAGTGAAGTAGATTAGCTTAATATTCCATCTCCAAAGTGCTTGTTTAGAATAAGAACATGAAGAACTGTGAACGAATTGCAAATTTGGCTTTAGCAGGTATTGTATTTTTTCTTACTTGACAGCGTACTAGGACTGTGTTGTTCATTGCAGACTATCTTCCTTAGTCAATTCCCATCTTTCGTATAAATCTGATGCACTTGGCAGCACCTTTTGTTTGTTACATTTTGGAAATTTGACCCGATGGTGGGTATTGTGTGTCTGATCTTCAATGCAGGTTTAACATTGGCACCACTTTTTGTGAAAGTAGATCCCAACTTAAATGTGATCTTGACTGCATGCCTGACAGTTTATGTTGGCTGCTATCGATCTGTCAAGCCTACACCACCTTCAGTAAGTATAACAACCATTATCTTTTATACTTTTCTCCTTTGTTTTTCCTGTTCCTCTGATTTAGATTTTGCTTGTCTGAAACTCATCGTGTTTAATCTTGCAGGAAACCATGTCTAATGAACACGCAATGTGCTTTCCCTTCATCGGGAGTGCTATGCTGTTATCATTATTCTTACTCTTCAAATTTCTGTCAAAAGATTTGGTTAATGCTGTGCTGACCTGTTACTTTTTTGTGCTTGGAATTGTCGCGCTTTCGTATGTTCTTTCTGCCTGATCATTACTAATTATATGTTCAAAATATCTAAAGTATTATTTTCCTTTTAATGTTTATATCATTCTCATGTTTTCTTGTTTTCATTTTTTCAGGGCAACACTGTTACCAGCCATAAAACGCTATTTGCCCAAGCATTGGAATGATGATGTCATTTCCTGGCATTTTCCGTATTTCCGCTGTATGTGATGTTCTTATGAATCCTCTAGACATTTCAAGTCCACTTAAATGATTCTGAAAATCCAACTGGTTTCTATCATTATTTTATAACCATGGTTATCAAATACTATTCTGCTGGGTTGATTATTTGTGGCAGCTTGGAATTTCAAGTGCAAATAAATGCTTCCTGACTCAATACTGAATTCCAGTTATTTGTCCTTGCATGTTACTGTCATCATTTTTCCGAACATGCTGCTTTATTTTATGCTTATTTACTGATTTTGAGCTTGCAGTGAAGGGAATGCTCTTTTATCTCTTTTTGATAAGTAAAATCACAGATTAAATGGCTATCTTCTTATTTCTATACATGTGGAAAATAAGGATGAGGAGAAAACATCCTTTCTGCTCATAATGAGTGACATTATTTGGGGTCCCAATCCCTGTGTCTTAAAAATTGGATTTTAACAAGCTAGATGCTTGCACATGCATGATTATGTCGCTGTTAAAATGACACGGTTCATGGTGTCCTGGAGCTGTAATTGTATCTGTACTTTAGGTATATTGATGACGAGTTCTTTTGGGATATTCTTGACCAATTTTTTACATGGGTGCTTTGCAAGTTGTGCATACTTGATTATCTTCATGATAAAGCATTACTGGTCTTCTGTTCCTTCAATTTTTCTTTTGATTCATAGGATGTCTTGATTTTATCATGCAAAATGATGTTTTTCCTTGTATCTTTCTTGCACAGCTTTGGATATTGAGTTCACAAGATCTCAAATTGTTGCGGCAATTCCTGGAACATTCTTCTGTGCTTGGTATGCTTCCCAGAAGCATTGGCTCGCTAACAATATTTTGGGTCTGGCTTTCTGCATCCAGGTCTGGTATAGTTCAGTCGGTAGATTTCTCATTGTTGCTAATGTCTCTTTTTGAAAAAAATTGTCTCCCAGTCCTTTATATATATATATATATATCCAATTGCTTAGGAAGTTATTTTATCTTTTGTAGAATATCTTCTTGGAAATTTCTTGCTTTTGCATCACATCAACGCCCATGTTTTTCACACTAGCCAAAATGGATACTGAATAAAATTATTTATTACAAGCTAGTGTGCCTTGCTTTTGAAGGTTTCAACTTTCCAATTATATATATTCTGGTCACCAACTTGTAATTGCTTAGATCTTTGGGTATGCTTTTTTCATAAATTTCAACCTTTTCCCCTGAATACTTTATATAATCTAATATATATATATATAATAAGGCATTTCACCAAATGCCTTCATGCTAGCAGAATTGTCAAAATAGGAGGTGAATCTTTTAATAGAAGTCATATCCCTGCCTGTACACATTCAACACTTGCTAAGGGCTTATTATGTATGTGTTCCACAAAATTCAAATGTTCTATGGAAATAGGAATTTTTGAGATTATTATGTGCTTATGATCTGTGGGATATTTTTCAGCAAAGTAACTGCGATTGATATAGTTATTAAATATGGACTGCTTTTAAGTGATTTGATTTTGTGATGTTTCTTTTGCAGGGGATTGAAATGCTTTCCCTTGGATCTTTTAAAACTGGCGCCATTCTCTTGGTTAGTAGTCTAATTGTGGAGTCCAGATTTATATTTCCTGGATAACTATTGGTCATACAATTACAGATGTAGCTAGCTTGTTATATTATTCAACTTAACTTATGTCTGTATGCAGCTTGAGTTACAGAATGTAGATATTCTCTGAATTTTACATATATTTCTTAAATATCTTGTCCTAGAGAATTTATTTCCTCAGAATAAATCTGCTTGCATTCTTCTTGTGTGCTTCACTTATGTTGTGTTCAACCAGATTATTTGGTGCGCATTTGTGGATAATATTATTGTGCTGTGCTTTTAGGGCATTTTACTCAAGTTTCAATTGTATGTCAATATGGCTTAGGTGACTCTAGGCAGCCCTGATGTGAAAAGTCATGCTTCATGTAATCTAAAGGATAAGGCCCTCACTCTCAGCATTAAATAGTGTCTCTCTAGTCCATTAAGAGAACACATCGTGGACTCTTATCTTTTATCTTCTTTTGTACAAAAATTTAAGCTGGTGTAGAAGATTACTTTGCATACAAAAAATAGAAGATTAAAGAAGATGCTTTAAACCCTAGAACCATTGATGCATCTTCAAGTTTAGGTATCATCATTTCTTACCTTACTAATCAATTTATTTTGATGAACATATGATGTAAGATACGAAAAATAACAATACTTAAGCTTGAAGATCTATATGTGGTTTATGATCTGAAAGCTTGTACTCAAATCTTCTGGTATTCTGCTAAGTAACATTAAAGAGAGAAGGAAGGTTTTCTATTATTTTTTCTTGTTATCCTTTTATAAGACATAAGACACTTAAATTAGTGTATGAGTTATGCCTCATAATGGGCCAAAGAAACATTATTTCAGGTGATGGAAGTGCCATTTTCCGTTGGACTACTATGACACAATGCATGGCCCTTCCTGTTAAATGTTGTGAATAGCCATGTGACTTCCTTTTCTTTCCTTTTTTCTTTAAAAAGTCAAATATATCAATGAATAAACTGTTCAGAATGGTTGAATGCATAAAATTCCAAAAGTTGGAAAAATTAACATTTCTTGTTCCTCACTCCTTGTCATGAGTTTCAAAACAGAGGTTGATTTTATCATTTATTGCCATATTATATCGTATCTGTTCTTTTCATTGAATACACTAAGGTGGGTTTCTTGATATATGATTGCTGAATTAGACCAATGTGCAAGTGAACCTGTTGCCTTACGAATTAGCTCCTGGCTGTTTTTTCCATGCAAATAGTAACTCTTCTGATATATGATCTTTCTATACTTATTTATGGCAGGCAGGACTTTTTGTATATGACATTTTCTGGGTTTTCTTCACTCCTGTTATGGTTAGCGTTGCAAAATCTTTTGATGCTCCTATAAAGGTTGGATTTTGAGCTTATTTGTCTTGCCTGGTATTAAAATTTCCTGTAAAAATGGTGTTTGTTGATATTGAAGCTTTTGATATGATTCGTTGCAGCACTAATTACATGCCTATTCTATTATTCTGTAGCTTTTGTTCCCCACAGGTAATACCGCAAGACCATTTTCCATGCTTGGACTTGGTGACATTGTGATTCCTGGTAAGGTACCGAGTTAGATCAGCATGCTATTCGCTATGATGATAAACATCTGTATTTGGTCACTGTGATTGGTTGAAAATTTTGTCCATTTGCATTTCCTTTTCAGGTTAAATAATAAAAAAATAGTGAAACATATGGTTGGTCTACTATTGGGTCCTTCCAATGAAAGAAATAGTTTTGAGTCTTTGAAGGAAACTACTTAACTGAAAAAATCCCTGTGCAGTAGCTAGACAGAGAGCCTTACATAATCATTTTATATCAGATGCAAGTATAAAGGTAGCCAATATATCTGATTTTAGCATCAGAAAGGTGAAGACACGGTGTCAAATAGATTTTTGTTTTGGTTACAGAATTAACTGCTAATAGTAAGCATGCTATAGGGTGATCATTGATTGTTTTATATGTTTTTCCCTTCCAGGTATTTTTGTAGCTCTGGCACTGCGATTTGACGTGTCTAGAGGAAAAGACAGCCAGTATTTTAAGAGTGCTTTTCTTGGATATACAGCTGGTGTAGTCCTCACTATTATTGTCATGAACTGGTTCCAAGCTGCCCAGGTGACCCGACTTAATATTTTATTTCGTTTTTCATCTCCATTTTATATGGTCAGGATTATCATCCCTTAATTGCTGCAATGCCTTGGTATTGTTACTTTCAGCCTGCACTTTTGTATATTGTACCAGCTGCTATAGGATTCTTAGCTGCTCACGTCATATGGAATGGTGAAGTCAAGCCGGTTTGTTCAATACCCTTAATGACCTTATTTCTGTCGCTTGCATTGGCTAACATTCTATTCTATTTTTTAAGAAATTTCTTCGCCTGCTAATTCATCTTAAAAATACTTGGTTGTCTGATATAGTAATTTCCTTGGACATCATGTGCAGATAATGGAGTTTGACGAGTCCAAGACTGCTGCGTCATCTGAAGAAGGTAATGAAACCAGCTCTAGCAAAAAGGAGGAATGATTGAAAAAATCGTCAGATACTGAAACTCTTGTAGAGCCAGGGAACAAAAATGTTCGTTTTCAATCAGGACACACAATCCAGTAACTGTCAACCATTTTGCTAACTTATGCAACCTGCACACCAGTGTAACAGATTTTGAAATTAAGCGGAAAAACATATAATAATAACATATTTAGCCTCTTTACAGAAGCACCATTTTAGACACTTATTGTTTCTACATGATTTTACTTGCTTGCAATGTGGTGTTGATCAGCTGGACTCTGGGATATGGGAATTTAGTTTATTGGAATTTGTCTAGCCTTGTCTTCAATCCTTAGACTTGCCATGGTCGCTTCTTCGGCTATATTGGGAATTTAATATTTGGTTCATTTTTCTTCGCCGTGCCCTAGTCTTCTGACCAAAATATCTCATAAGAGCAAGTCATTATATTAACTGGGTGTAGTTTTGTGACTGTTTTTGTTCTTTAGCAAGTGAGTTCTTCGCTTCCATCTTTAAACTAGCTGGGGCTGTGCGATGTACCCGGGGGTTCATGCGTATCTTACAGGGTCTGCATGATAGTTGTAAAACCTTGCCTAAAGGAAAGACCTTTGTTACGGAGGGTAATTTTATGGTGGTTGTTACTAGTTGCATTCTATGAATGAATTGTTTTTGTATTATGTCATTTTCAAGAAAAAAATAGAGGAATCCGAGACGAGAGAATCTAGGTTGAGTGGGTTTGGCTATGTGGTGTAACATGCGGTTGAGATTCACTGCAGAGTCAAACATAATTTTAACTAAACGGGAAAGATCATGAACACAACAATAAGGCAACAATTGTATGGAATTTTTCTAAGGGATCAATGTCTAGTTGAATTATGGTTGAATCAAACTTTCTTTTCTTTTTCTTTCTTCCCTACCTGTTAGTTGGCGGTCTCTCTCTCTACAATTATCGATCACACCCTCTCTCCCCACAGTCATCAACAACTCACAGAGAGCACCATCAGCATCTCCCTCATCACCAGTAGCTTCTTCTTCACGCCAAAAGCTCTTTCGTGATCTCCAGCAGCAACAAGTCTCAGCGTAAGTAGCAGTGGTGACAATTGCGACAGAATGCGATCATACTGGCCATCACAATTTATCATTTCCGATGCCCCACCATATGAAGAATCCCTCGGTCTTCTCTACCCGTCAATATCGGTTGGTGATCCTCTCCTCACAGTCAGTTATGTTACTGTTCACGTGTTGCGTGAGCAATAACTTTGTGAATTAATTCACGATGAACACAAGACATCATTTTGTGTTTTTTTACTCTTAACTCTTAGGCTGGGCTGAACCTCCTCTCGACCCAAACCAAGTCCAAAGAGTCGGTTGGGTCAGACCCAATTTGATTTAAAATATAATAAATAAATATGTAGATAAAGATTAATCATGATGAAAAGAAAATACACGTGACTTCATTTTACTTTACAAACTTGTTGTTTTTTAATTGATTATGAATCAGAAACTTACAACTGGGTTTGACATTGGAATTATATCTCTACAACTTGATTGTAGATGTTGTTACTAATGATATTTTTATCAGATCTTGTTCATCCATCAAATAGCAAGGGATCACAAACATTAACGTATCAATTTAATTCGTAATGAAATTGCAAGTAGTTTGATGGGAGAATAAAAATAAATATCTAATTTACTTGAATTATTAATTATATTATATTGTTATGATTATTAATCTACAATATTTAAAAAATAATATAAATGTGTGTGTGTGTGTATTCTATAAAGTAATTTTACTAGTTGATAATAATATGAAAAACATGATAACCAAACACACAAAATTATTTTTCATTAAACCTTAAACTCAACCATATTTTTAACTAAATACTTCAATTTTAGTTATGAACCACAACTAAAAGTATTTTTCTTGAAACTGTTTTTTTAACATAAATCACAACAACAACTGTTATGCCAAACAAGCTCTGAGAATATAATTTTTGAAGTCTTGAATTGTTATCAAGGTTTGTATTTGAATTTAAATTGAATTGTTATCAAAATTTGAATTTTAATTCCTTCGTTAGTGTCTCGGGATACATAAAACGATTGTATTGGTGTATTAATGCATGAGTGATATTATTTTTTTATCAGTAATTTTTTTTCCTGATCCTATTAATAATTTTTATTTGTAATTTTAGAAAATATATATCTAATTTACTTGAATTATTTCAAATATTTTGTTATTATAATTATTAATAAATCTATGAATTATTCTAACAAAATATTTTTATATATATATATATATATATATATATATATATATATTTAAGGATGTATATGTGTGTGTATATGTATATTTTAAAGTAATTTTATAAGTTAACAACAATATGAAAAAGATGACAACCAAATACACAAAACTATTTTTAATTTAACTTAATTTCAATCATAATTTTAATCAAATACATAAATTCTAGTTATAAATAACAACTAAAAACAATTTTCATAAAACAATTTTTTTTTAAACTTCAGTGCATCAGCTTTACTAAAATATCCCAAAACACGGTGACAATCCTTGGTTGTGAAAGGCAATAGGACAGCAGCCACGATATTAAAGAATTTTAAAATCAGTGACCTCGTAAATTGCCCAGGCCACACACAGCAATTCTAGCCCAACTCTATCCGGCCCACAATCAAAGCACGTCTGGTAAGGAACAGAAGAAATAGGCAGGACAGGACAGGACAGGAGATTGACATTTTTTATTTTATTTTACTTTACGTAGGTTTGATTTTCTGGGAAATAATAAAGAAGTAAGTGACTGGGAAAAAGAAGATAAGCACGAAGAATAAAATTAACAATAATTGAATCAAACCAAAAAAAATGTAAAAAACAAATTGATTTTTTTTTTGTCAGAGAATTTAATCAAATTCTACTTCAGAGCAACAATAAATTAGAGGGAAAGAGCAGTGAAATCAATTCCTTCTTTCTACAAGTTTGCCTTTCCATTTCCTCGCCAAAACCACCCTTGTCTTTCTCTCCCAAAAAATATCAAAGAAGAAATAGAAGTTCCACACAATCGAACAGCCACCCGTTTTGCATCTTCTCCTTCAGTTCGTGCTTTGTAACTTTATTGGTCTAATGGGGTTCTCTTTTTGAGTCAATCAAAGCCACAGGCAGAGAGAATCCCCTGAAATTCAACAACCATGAAAGGTAAACTAGTACATACCTCCCTATCTCTTCCCCAATCTTATGATCATTTCATACACTCGTTGAATTTTATTTTTCTTTTTTGTGGGTTATTAGAATTTTTCTTGCACGGACAACAAGGGTTATGTTGGGATCAGCAAGACAAACTAGCTGTTAGAATATCTTTAAGGATGTTTTTGTTTTTTGAGGAAAATATAATTGTTTGTGTAATGGGATTTTCATTTTGGCCTAGATGATGGAAACTTTGGCTATATGTAGTTGAACTTTCCCTTTTCATTCATGTTCAAACAAAACATGTCGGCGAATTTTTTTCAGGTGAAGCAAGATCTTTTTCATTGTTTCATTCTAGTAAATTTTTTATCGGGAATCTTAAGGTTGGATGCCTGTAATAATGTGTGCTTCGTGTTCCGAATGCTTCTGCGGTTTTGGACGGAACGCGTGGTTCTTCAAATGTGAAATATTACCTCAGTTTGCTGATTGAGAATTCCTTGAATAATTCTATGGAATTGGAAAACATTATATAGAATCCAGCTGGGTTACACCGTGAACATAGAATGTGAGTGTGAATTAAGATTGTTCCAAACGTAACGCGAGAGTTATTTTGAATCACAATTGTTGTGAAAGTGAACCCGTTTTTGGCTACATTGTTATGGCTTGCACCCATGAAATCAGGTGCTTGCTTTCCCTCATTAACAAGCAAAAGCATGGTAAATACCGTTCAAAGGACTCTGAATAGTTCATGAGAAATAGTGGGATTATTTGTTAGTTAAAGCTACATGTGACCTACTCCCTTTGCTTGGCCAAATTTACTCTAGTCAAACTGGGATTCATCGGTCACCATGATTAACCCCATTTACATGACCTCCACAATACTGTGCATTTAATATCCTTTTTGATGAAATATTGCGAATGTAGATATCTACAGCTCACTCGAGTAACTAATTTGGTTTTCTTGAGTTAAGCAGGTGCTGTCCCTTCAGTTCATACACCATAGCATGATTTCTACAGCTTCTTTATTTATCTTTTGTACCTGATATATCCCTACCTGTACATCACTGTTTCCACTCAATGGCTTGATTTTCCAGTACAGCCATTGTAGCTATAGGGAAATTTATACGTGCCATTTGGTGTCTTTACTCTTTACTCATACATGTTCATTTTTTTATTGTCTTGTAAAAAAAAAATTAATGTTTAGAATCAAGTGAAGTGCATTCTGTAGAGAATAGATTTTCTCCAGATAAAAATTTCAAAAGGACAGTCAAGACACCAGCCCAGGTTGATGCTTTGGAGAACTTTTATAATGGTACTTTTGCTTTTCACACATGATTTATTTAACCCACTGATGCTAGTCAATATGTTCTTGAAGTGATTTTTTTGCTTTTTCACAGAGCACAAATATCCCACAGAGGAAATGAAATCAGAACTTGCAGACCAAATAGGGTTGACAGAAAAACAAATATCTAGCTGGTTTTGCCACAGAAGGCTAAAAGACAAAAGATTGAGAGATGAAGGATGCACTAATGGACGGCAAGATCGATCTAGCGGTATTATTCAGGATCGAGGGAGTGGGTTGAGGCAAGATTCATGTGGCAGTACCAAACAAGGTGATTATAGGAATCTTGATCCAAGGGAAGTTGAAAGCCAGAGACCTTATGGTCAAAATTTTCATACTGCTGATCTAACCTATGACCGTACAAGTTGCTATACAGGGCATGATAGCAGCATTGACAATATATCTTCAGGAAGTAGTTCCTCATTGCAAGACAAGTTTGTTTCTCAAAGAGAGGATCCATATGATGCAGAAAACTCAAAGTACCTAGCACAAAATGAAGCTGCCATGCCATTAATACCCAAGGGTACTGATAGTTTTGGGTATAAACCATCAGGATATTTGAAGGTGAAGGGTGAAATTGAGAATGCTGCTATTACTGCTGTCAAGATGCAATTGGGCAGGCATTATAAGGAGGATGGTCCACTACTAGGTGTTGAATTCCAGCCACTTCCTCCTGGTGCTTTTGCATCCCCAAGTAGAGATCCAGCCAATGGTAAGTTCTAATTACCTCCTTCCAAGGAATTTCATGCAATTATGCAGGCAGAAGGAGATGTCACATAAATTTTGCTCTTCTAGTTTATATTCTTTTCAAGTTTTCTCTGATTCTCAGCTTCTTACTTAGAGGAAGGTATTGTGATGAGAAAATAGGAATTCTTTTGATTCCATTTGTATGATTTGATGGGTTCAGTTGCGGATAAGATACCTCTTACTTTTTTAAATACGACATTACTTCAGTAGCATTTACATTAAACATAAATTTCTGATGCGTGCTAATAGCCCATTTGTTTCTGTACCTGCTTAGACTTGCAATATACATTATACATTCTTCATTGAAATGGCTTGTCATGACATTTAGGTTTAATGCTGGGTGCTGTAGTTTATTTTTTGGCTCCCTCTTGATACCCATTTTCTGCAACTGGTAGAGGAAGCATTGAGTCCTCACTTCACTCACATTGTTGGCATATACTCTAGTATAGTTTGATAACAACACTCCTTTTCCTTAGTTATAACCATGTCCATTTGAGTCTTGTTTACTTTTATATGCTGCTTCTTGCCAGCCATATTTCCAGGACCAATCTATGTGGGAGATCTTGCTCGGATGTGTTCTCCTGATGTTTCTGGAGTTCGAAAGCAATCCAGTCTTGGCACTGTGAGTAGATCTTCCAATACATTTTGTTGGCTTTGGAGTCTACCAACATGTTGATATTGTGTTATACATGCTCATTTATCACATAAATCATTACATAAATGAGGGTTAGATTTTTTTACCAGTTGCTTTGTTTAATGTAGTGGGATTGATAGCAATGTGAATTAGTTGGGTTGAGTTATATGGTGCAAAAAATTTGGTTAGCAGTCACTTTTGACAGATAAAAGCTAATTAGGCTGCAGCTAGTTTTACATATTGAAATCTAGAATAGGTGTCATTGTAATTTAATGCTGAACTTGATTTTGAAATTGGAGAACTATGACAAGTATAATATGGTGGTTGGTATACAAATTAGTTTGAAGCTCAAGTTCTGCCAGTCCATGCTGGAAACCTTTATATCCTCCGCCTCTCCGTTACTTGCAATGATGTCACCATCCCATTTTTATCACCAGCTGTGGTTTTCACCTTACTTTTATTAACAACACACCACCAATCATGCACCACCAGCACCACCAGCAATTATTCTCACAACATGTTTCCTTCCTCATTTTGGTATGTTCAAAACAAAGGTCCAGTTAGACCTTAAAATGTTATGGAACAACTTTTTTTCTTTAATATGATTCCCCGGACTCCATTCCACCATCTTCTATATCTTGTACTTCAAATGAGTCCCTATAGTCCCTCTATATACTCACAGTGTCGATAGGTGAAGTTATAAAAGTATTTCTGAAGCTCTGACAAGAGCTCATGGTCACACCTGGAATCACATGGTGCATGAATTGAATATGAAATGGAATGCCATTTTTGTAGTATTTTTCTTTACCTCTTTGATATATTTCTTATTATGCTTGTTTGCTACCCTTGCAGGGATATGAAGTATATGGTACCAAGATGATCTCTCATGATTCATACACAGAGGGAGCAAATTGCAATCCCGAGCCCTCTGATTCTCATGATAAAAAATCTCATCACCGTCCAGAACAGAAGCCTACCTATAATGGTTCCAATTCTAATGCTGGTGGGAACTCTGCCATGGATATGCCCGATGATCTTGCTGGTGAAACATCAGCCTATGTAAACAAAAGACATTATAGGATGAGCTCTAGGCATGGTTTTGAGGGAAGAAGATTGGATTCTCTTTCAACCCATCATGGGCCCAGTGATAGGAAAAATATTGAAAAGACAGAAGCTTGGTTGTATGACTGTGATAATGACAATCCTAAGATAGTTCAAAGGAATAATTACATGTCTAAGCATCCACACTTGATGCGTGGATTTGGAAAATCTCTTGATACAGAGGAGAGAGCACCATGTATGATGATGGAAAAGGTTCTCTTATTACTATACATCTTTCTGTTTGTGGTATTGTAGATTCCATGCTAAAATATTTAGCTTAATATCAAGTTGTACATTGGGTGTGTGTAGGAGGACAAACTTTATGGAGAAATGAAAAGAATGAAAGCCTTTCATGACCCAGTTAGAGTAAGGAGGCATCCAACAGATGAATCAACTGTGAGTTTATAATGTGATCACTAATGGGAATATTTTGAACGAATCCTGCATGTGTTGTACGCTCATTCATCAATATACATCTAAATCACACATTACGCTCTGTACATGTACATTGATTTTGATACCTCCACCTTTTCGGCTTAATATTGAAGGTAGCAAAAAGATTCAGAGTTGACTTTCCACAGCAAGAATATGTGGCAAAAGCATCGTTTTCTGAAAGACGTCGAAGGACAAATCTGACTAAAGGGTTGGTAAACATTTCTATATGCAACAATAATTATATTTTATCTTTATTTTTGTGCGCTCTTATTTATGTTCTTAGTGTAGCGTGTTAAATGTATATGCTGTGCACATTTTTTCAAATTTGATGAACTTAAAATCTTTAAGGAATCTGAAAATTTCCACAAAAGAGAATTATAAGACAGTATCCATGTCTGATGATACATTTAGCTTAGCAAATTTTTAGTTTCCAAAGAAAGTTGTGTTAATTCGGTGGAAAGAAATAACTGTGTAGATGGTTACTGTAGTTTGAAATTTCTGTGTAGATGGGTTAGTGTAGTTTGAAATCACTAACTCTACTCTGATGTAGTTGTGGTGGTTCGCTAAGCATGGTGCCCTGTCTCTTCTGTTTGCAATTTTTTTTTTTACACCTTTCAAGTGAACTGACATGAGTACCTCTAGTGGTCATGATGACTAGCACAGATAGGAAACTTGCTACCATTTTTTAAAACTATTTCAGGGTCCATGACCCCGTGAAGCCTTCCTTTCGAAGAGTTGGGTGAAAATAGAAGAGGGGAGAAGTGTCAGGCAGATTGCTTTTTAATTATGCATAGATATAGTACCAATTATCTATCAACATATATAGAAATGCATTAGAATCCAGAGAACATGGCCACGGGCTTTGCTCTCACTGAATCTGTTGGAGCATTGGATGTGCCAATAGACATTGGGAGGTTATGTATCTGAAACAAAGAACAAATCGATGCTCACAGACTTGTCATGAATGATTGGTTGAATATTTTTTTGTGAGAAACATTGGTTAAGCTTGTTTTCACGAATAGCTTGGCTGATTGTTAAATAAGACATAAGCCGCCTCTTGTAAGATGTAGAATGTTAACCCTCTGATTATGAGACTTCACACAGGTCTCCTGTCACATCGAGGCTAATTATATTGTGTGAAGTTCAAAGTTCAGGAAAGGCTAGGTGTCCAAGCTTGTAGAGGAGGATGCCGTATGCCTTGTTTGGTGCCTGTTTGCAAGTATGGTAAAAGTTGTTTTTCGAAGTATTTTTTTCTTAAATAGAAAATGTATTAAAATAATATTTATTTTTATTTTTTAAAATTTAATTTTGATACCAGCATATTAAAAAAATATATAGTTTGATTTTTAAAAAAAAATATTTTGACAAAAAACAAGTTGAGATTCAATGATAAACACTCCCATTGAGATGTTGATTTGTTAATTGACATTATTACAGTTTTCATAGATATTAGTATTCCGAACCCTATAAACATGCATCTATGTCTCATTTAGATGAATAATTGTCAAAATATTTTTGTGCTTCCTGCACTGCCAACTTGGTGTTATTCCCCTTTTCTGAATCTTGTCCTCAAATTTTCAACTAAAGCTACAGACTATTGACATTCTTCATGTTTTGTGTCTACTGCAGGTCTGCCATGGAGAGGCCATCTAGTTTCAGCGAGGATGAAGCTGCAGAAACCAGTTCTTCAGCAGAATGAGGACCTGACAATTGATGGATTTAGATGGTATAATGGTTCGTGAGTTCAACCCTCAAAAGGGCAACGATTACCCATTCACCTGGTTAAGATTTTACAGTTTGAGAGAATGTATTTCATTTGTTAGTGATGCTCCTTCGCTACGTGGAAAGAAGTTCAGTTCATTGCGGCAACCGATTGGTTTTTCCCTCTGTCGTCTAGTTTGTAGTTTGTACAAATTTTGTCTTCGATGTTAAAATTCTTTCTGGAGATATTCTTGATTTCTGATTGTAAATCAGATTAGGCAGGGTCCCTTTAGCAATGGTAGTCCAGACAGTGTTGATGGCAGCATGCTACTGCACAGCATGCCCGTAGTGCTTTTTGTAAAGGCAAATGATAGCAAGACTGTTATAAAGATGTTTTCAGTGCGTGATGGAAGTACTTTCCAGTTTCTGTCGATCATGCATGAAATGACCCTTTCCCCCCCTGATGAAATGTGAAACCTCATTCATATTTTGTTTCTCCTGAACTTGAGAGATTGAACTCGCTAGCTTGATGCCACCTTTTTAGGTGGTTGAAAATGAAGAAAACCTGTCCTTTGTGCAGATATCAGCTTTCAGAATATAATATATATTGGAAAACCGCAAGAACAACGGAATTTATGCATGCATTGCATGGCCCTAGCTTCCTATCCAATCTCTAGCTATTCTTGACAAATCCCACAACCCTCTTCTTCTCCATCAATCACCAAATTCTTCAATCCAGCAAGCACCGGACCAGTTGTTTTCGCCAAAATCCCAGCAAGCGGAACCCTAACCTGAAGCTCAACAACAGCCAAAACAGTGTGAAAATCACGATTTGTAGCAGTTGCACGCTTCGTTGCTAACTGGTGTAAGAACAAGCTAAGAATATCATGGAACTCACATAAAAAACATCCTCAGTTTTTTTGTTCAAGTCGTGAGCTGGGTCAAGTTGCACGTGCACTTCTTTTTTTCCATTCTTCTTTCATTATCATCATTGCTTTGGTCTGAATCAGCTCAACAAAAACTAAACACCCATTATATCTGCATCCAACTTTTGCTATTCTGAATTTCTGATAACTGGTGTAAGAATCATGGATTTTGTCCGTGCAATGATATATGCAATACAAGTTAATTTATTTACGAGGTCGGCCCAGTTGGGCAGGAGATTGGGATTTCTTGGAAGGTGCCGGCATATCTGTCTTCAACGATTTAATCCCCCGTTTATGGCGCACCCAGCTGGTCCTTGAATTATTAATTAATTATATTCTCCCTCCTAGAAATTCTAAATGGCTGAATGTGCATTGCTTTCAGGACGAGTCTAAAGTGATTGCTTATGATAAAGTCTAACCATGTACCGGTTGTAAAATTTATATTAAAAACTATTTTAAAAGTCTATACCACACTAAAAAAACACAATTAATTTTTTTGAGTATAAAAAACATATATAGAACTTATTATTCTACATTGAAAAAAGAATATTTTCATCAAATATCATCAAATATTTATATAATAAACTTGAGATACGATAATAACCATCAAAAAAATAATAATGAGCTCGCGCATGTAAGATTGAATTGAGTAAGAAGAAAATCTTTGGTTCACGCCCTCCACGCTAGGCAATGCCTACGCTATTTCAAAATTTTTGTTTTCAACATTCAACCCTAAATCATAATATTTCAAAATTTTGAAAATGTATTTTTAACAATCACATAATTTAAAACCTTTTTCTTTTATTTTTTTTTCCAGCAACCACAATCATTTAATTCTCTTAGCAACTATATTTTAAATTGTTGTAATAGCCCTTTTTAATTTCATAAAACATGGCTGTTATATAGGACTGCCAATAAATACTATGCATTTTTTCAAACAAAATACAACCGAAATATTTTATCTTGTGTGTTCGCTAGCTGCTCTTCTCTCTGTTCATGCTGTTTTTGGTTTCCCTTTTTCATTGAGGAAGAAATATATTGTTGAATTCTTAAGGATACCCTGAAAATATATCGTTAAAAACAGTGTCTGTGCACGCCTCAGGTTTTCTGCTTTTGTTTCCGTTCTTTCCCTTACAGTACTTATCACAACAGGAGCTATTATATATATATATGGAGTTCCTATCTTAACCTGTCTGTATATAGAGTTACCATGTTACTATTTCACTATGGCTCGGTTGCTCAACAAAAATGAATATACCAGGATGTGCAAATCAGATGGCACATTAGAAATTCATCATGATATCTATATAGGTCTCATAGTATGAATCTACGAGTCCTTTGATCAGAACCTAGAAATACAACTATTTCGGCCATGTTGGTATGCGATTGGCTCCATTCAGGATTCCTTGTAAAACACCTTTGCACCCTCAGCAGGATTCACAAAATGGATGCATTATCATTAGGAAACGAAATGCGTGGTGGACCTTGTCCGAAAAATACTACTCAAAACTCACAGTATCAGCATCTTGAAACCCTGTGAATGATGAATTCGTTGAATTGATTCATGGGAGCATGAAGGTCAAGCCCAACATGTCTTCCTGATCTTTTCTGGGCTTTTCAGGTGTCCCTAAACTGTAAGGCCATCCAGAAACCTCAAATTATTGAAACTTAATCAATTCTCTAGTGTCCAAAGTTCATTGTGACTTTCACTGCTTGGAAAAATCACGCCAAACCCAAGTAAGAAAAAGAAGATGGATATCCCATCCAGCTTTTATGCCAGAATTTCCTTCTTCCTTTTTTTTTTCTTTCTCTCGACATAAAGCTGGTTATCTAAGCTCATGGGGGAAATTTGGCTGTTTTTATTTATCCAACAAGGCACGTTGCTTGAACCTGATGATCATGTTCTGGTCCTCGATCGCACGATCATGCCATTATTAGCGAGCACATGATTAAATGTTAGAAATGCATGGTTTAGCTTCGCCAATGGAAATCCTGATCTGAAAAGGTAAATTAATCCTTTTTACGCGTTACAGTTCCAAGTTGGCCAGAAAGATGAACCTGGTCAATGAGAGCCCATGCCACACGGTCCCTTGAAAAGATTTTGCATCACGCGTGCGGTTCCTTCTCTACTCCTGATTGGCCATGCACCTTCAATAATTTTGGAGGAGTCTTTATCATTTACAGAAGAAAGCCACAGCGTCTATACTTGACCATTTGAGCGATAAAGGAAGCAAAGCTAAAGCGAAAATTTGTGGATTTTAGCCCGGAGAAGCATGGTAGGGTTTGTTCTCTCCAAAACTGCTGTTATATATATATATATATATTATACGTACGTGGACACATGAGCTCTTAAAAGTTGGGATTCGTATATGAAATCACATGAAGGGTAGCCTCCGATTAGGGCCTGGTCTTTTTGAGTTTCTTACGTGGTTGCTGGGCTTGTGCTGTTAAAGCACGTAATGTCCCACCAGGTAGGACCAATATGGAGACACAAGAAAAGAAGGGGGACCAGAAATTTCTCTGACTTGTGTGGCTAATGGTTTTTCCACCTTTTCTCAAAAGTGCACCCTTAGTCGGGTTGGTCCCGATCAGTAGGGTTTGGAAAGAGAGAGGGGCTGTGGTTTGGACTTTGGAGCATTATGGACGTATACGTGTGAGTTCAGCCCACCATGCACATGCTCTTTATTTAACCAGCTGGGAATGGAATATATTTTTTCTGGCGCTCCTCGCACGTGTCAAATTCCAAGCTGAGCCGGGTCATCTTTGCATGCTCCATCACCCCTTTTTTTTATATTTATTTTTTACTTTTTTTCCAGATCATGCAGAGCACTCGGATCTCGACTTGTAATTTGGAACACGTATAGCCGGAGAGTTGCTAAGATTTACGCCTCGCGTGTTTGATTAAGCAAAACCCTAAATTCTAGGACATTCCTCGCAAGAAGGTGTTCTCTAGTGGTACATGTTTTTTTTTATTACATGTTTAGAGATTTTTTATTAGCTTTAAGATTTAAATTGATATGGTATATTCAAAATTTTATTTTTAAGATTTAAATATATAAAATTCAAAATAAATTTTATATCATTAACTATAAAGACCACCCTTCCTCCACAAGAAACAAAGAACCAAATCAACGGCTACGATCGAGGGAAAAAAGCTCTCAAGAAATCCCCAGACAGACGGCTCTTGGGGGCTTGGTGGCCTGCAGTGGCAAAAAAAGCAAATAAAATAAAATAAAATGTATTGGTATTAGCATGAACCGTGAGGAATTTGGTTTTATCCGCTAAATATTCGTAACATTGTAGTAACTTTTATATTAATAGCATACAATTAGTTTTTTAAATAATTTTTTATTCTAATAATAATAATAATATGTTTTTAATTAAAAAACACTTTCTATTAAAATGTCAATTTTTTTTATGAA
This sequence comes from Salix exigua, assembly GCA_032356905.1. NCBI lineage: Eukaryota > Viridiplantae > Streptophyta > Magnoliopsida > Malpighiales > Salicaceae > Salix > Salix exigua. The sequence continues at coordinate 7,375,769 of CM063596.1, forward strand.
ATGAATATCTAAGTCATCGAGGTCAATTTACACGTGTCTCGATTAATTTCATGATTTACACGTGTCTCGATTAATTTCATGATAAATCATGAAATGAATGATTACCTATAAATCTCTATAAATCTCTAGTGACTCTAAAAATTGTGTGACTCGAGCTAATAATTTCCAAGAATTAAACCTAAGATCATACCACTGAGATCTACCTTCAGGTTACAATTTCAAATACACCAATAACATAACAAAAAAAAATAAAAATATATAAATTTGAAACAGTTGGAAATTCGTACAGGCTATATATTGGTTAAAAAGAAAAAAAAAGAATTGCCAAAGGAAAAATCTACAGGTAAAAAACAGCGAGGATTAATTAACATCCACTTTTTGTGGTAAAGTTGAAGTCGACTAGTAGTTAATTAGCATTAATCCCAGTGAAAAACGGATAAAAAAAGTGGATAATTCAAATTTACTGTTTGGGTAAAATTCTGCTTACTAGCAAAGCTTTCAGTACCTTTTCACTTTATTTTGGTCAATAGAATCCGAGTTTTCACTTTCTCAGACACCAAACAGACAACAAAAAGAAAAGGAAGATGAAAACAAAAACAGTAACTAAAATCAATTAGCAAAAAAAAAAAAAACACTGAATGTCAAATTAAAATTTGTGGGCTTATCCCACTCTGCTTTTTTGCCATTTCTTTACTCTGTCTCTTGAGTCTTCCCTTGAGCTCCATAAAATAGAATAAAATAAAATAAAAACACCACTCCACTCTTTCGAGAGGAAAAAAAAAGCAGCAAAAAGCTTCGGTCCCTCTCTCGCACATAGAAACTTCAATAATCAGATGAATATACATTTTGTTTTCCTAAATTTTCCCTCATTTTCTCTCTCTATCCAAACAGACAACTAGTTTTATCTTCAAGCTCCAAAATCACTGGACCTCATTTTTTTTCTCCTTTTTTTTTATCAGATTGGTCAAGTATTCACCCCATTTGCTGTTATTAACTTCAAATTGAAGTTACTCTGAAGTGAAAAAATTTCTGTGAGTTTTGGACCTGGTTGAACGGGTGACTCAGCGAGTTAGTCATCTTGATGGTCGAGTTGAGTTTGTTGAGATTGGATTTCTGTTGTCCTTAGGGTTTTCAATTGAATTAGATGAAAGGGTTTGGTTTTTTTGAAAATGGTTAATATGAAATACTAGATTCTTTTATTATTATTTTTGGATTTTTATTGCTGGTGATTTAGTGTTGAGGGGTGATAGAATGGCTTCGGATCTTGGCAGAACTGGACCTGTTGAAAGAGACATCGAGCAGGTATTTCTTCTAATTTCATTTTTGTTGTGTTTATCTTTTTTTTATTTATTATTACTATTCTGTTATCGTTTAGTTTATTTAGATGATTAAGGAAAATTTATGAAAATTAATGCTTTAGCGGAAATTTTCGTGGGATCAACTGATATGCTGATTGGATGTTGATGCTTGATAGTTTCTGGATCATGGTTAGATAAGGCTTTGTCTCGTTTGTTATTTGTTTCTAAATGGGGTTTTCAGTGTTGAGGAGAGAGTTTAGAACCCGAATGGTTAAACAACTGTGGGCTGGAATGGTGGTGTTACTCTAGAATTTTCTGCAAAGAAATGCTTTGTTGTTGAGAGCCTAATGAAGGATGAAGGGGCAAGGTATTGGTGGTGGAGTGAGTAGGAAATTAAGAAATGAATGGGTTTTGAAATTAGGATAGGGAGAAGACAATGTAAATTATGAGAACATTTATCGGAAGATAATCTGTTGACATTGAAGGGAAAAAATTGAACTTCTCATCTCTAGTCCAATCCTCCTCTTTTAATCCTTGCTTTTGGTATTATAGAGTGTGGAGTGAAAATATATGTCCTAGGAGAGTAATCCAGGTTGGGTTCAAATATGTTAATCATCTTTATTCAGGCAATAAATGAAAACATATTGATATCCTGAATTTATGCTGGTGCTTTTATATTGATTGAGAGGGTTGACTGGCTAGATAGAATCTCTTGCAAAATGAGTTACTGCACTAAGACTTAGATTTTAGATCTTCGCAAATCATTTTCTGTGCTAATTTTTCTCTCGCTAATTTTTTGAAAGGACTGTGAAGCGCATTTTTGTCAGATACACTGTTCATTTTCGACCTAACCTTATTCAAATCTGTATGGCTTTTTTTACCCATTTAAATATGGCACTTACCATTTCACTTTCATTTAGCTTTCTGCTAGTACTATCATGCTTAAGAATGTGCCGGACATGCATAAGTTAGGTTCTTGAATGATCTTTACAACAGGCCATCACAGCTTTAAAGAAAGGGGCTTACTTGCTCAAGTATGGAAGAAGGGGAAAGCCAAAGTTCTGTCCATTCCGTCTTTCCAATGTAAGTTTGGTCTAAGGTGTACGGATACTTGTCTCTTGTTATTCTGATAGCTGGTGTAAGAATCATGGATTTTGTCCGTGCAATTAAATATGTAATACAAGTTAATTTATTTATGAGGTTGGTGGGAGACTTGGATTTCTTGGAAGGTGCCGGCATATCTTTGTCTTCAAAGATTTAATCCCCTGTTTATGGCGCACCCAGCATGTTCTAATGCATACTGGTCTTTGCCTTATTTTTAATTAGATTCTCCCTACTATAAATTCTAAATGGCTGAATGTGCATTGCTTTCAGGACGAGTCTGTTTTGATATGGATCTCTGGGAAAGAGGAGAAACTTCTCAAACTAATTCACGTATCTAGAATCATATCCGGGCAGCGAACAGTAAGTTCTTGCTAGGAAATTATTGTGGTTTACTAAGACACTCTTCCTTGAATTTGACATTATTTATAGACTGCAGCTACATGCATACTGCTTGTTATAAATTTTAGAGCTACCTGTGAATCTAATGTTGTTACTCCTGCTTCTTTCTTTTTTCTTACTTTGAAACCCTTGACTTAACTAGAGCATTGTTAGATTGTTTAAGGGAACCTTTCTAAGTGCAATATTACTTTTTGTCAAGAACTTATCTTGGTTGACATAGAGCTGGCTATGGTGCTCCAATAATAAATTTCACATCTTTAATCCACATAAACAAATGCTCACTCAACGTAATCTTTTTTCCCCCCATTGATTTTATCCATAAAAGACCATTACCTCGATATTCCAAATAAAATGGAGTCCCATCAGGGTGATCTGTAAGTGGCCCCAACTTCCACTGTATCTCCCTGAAATAACTTTGAGATTAAGGCACACACTTCATGGTTCTGGATTCTTGTCATTGCACCAGAGAAGAAGCCTCGTTTCCTGTGTTTTTCCAAACTAGTGGCCCCATTAAGTATTCTCTTTTCTAACTTGCTCCCCACTTAGTGCACCACTAACAGTCAGCTATGCTTTTCAACCAGGATCACCTGTTGCAGTATCGTGACAATTCCTTCTTCAAGTTTTACTCCCATGCAATTGTTTGTGTTAGAATAGTTTGTTTCCAAATTTCATATATGCCATCATGAATCCACACAAGGATTCCACCTTTTGTTTTGTACTGATTAACATGGTCCAATTTTTCCAGCCAATCTTTCAGAGGTATCCACGCCCTGAGAAGGAGTATCAGTCATTTTCTCTTATTTATAATGACAGAACACTGGATTTGGTAAGAATTTGTTTGCTGTAGTCATTATCTTTTTATTTATGAGTTAATTTCCTCTTCTATTTATCCATTTGTTCGTTTCCATGACTTGTCATGACAGGTAGGAACTGTTTTAAACAGTTTTTTAGTTGAGTTTATTGTAAATCTGATGATATGATCTTTCTTTCCAGATTTGCAAGGATAAAGATGAAGCTGAGGTATGGTTTAGTGGTTTAAAAGCATTAATTTCACGCAACCGAAAATGGAGAATGGAATCAAGGAGTGATGGAATTCCATCTGAGGCAAACAGCCCTAGGACATATACTCGCAGAAGCTCCCCCCTGAGCTCTCCATTTGGTAGTAATGACAGTTTTCAGAAGGTACACTTCTCTACTTTATGTCTTCCCCGTGCATACCCACCTTCAATTTGTTGATGACACAAGGGATTGTCTTTACCTTCATTCAGGATGTGGATCACCATCGCCTTCATAGTCCATATGAAAGTCCCCCCAAGAATGGTTTGGATAAAGCTTTTTCTGATGTGGTATTATATGCTGACCCTCCAAAAGGTTTTTTCCCTTCAGACCCTGCTAGTGGTTCAGTACATTCTTTGTCATCTGGAGGCTCAGACAGTGTACATGGTCATATGAGGGCAATGGCAATGGATGCTTTTAGAGTTAGCCTATCAAGTGCTGTTAGCTCATCGAGCCAAGGTTCTGGTCATGATGATGGTGGTGCACTGGGGGATGTATTCATTTGGGGTGAAGGAACGGGGGATGGTGTACTAGGTGGTGGAACTCATAGAGCTGGAAATTATTTTGGTGCAAAGATGGACTCTTTGTTGCCTAAAGCTCTGGAATCTGCGGTTGTACTTGATGTCCAGAACATTGCCTGTGGTGGACAACATGCAGCCTTAGTGACCAAGCAAGGAGAGATTTTCTCCTGGGGTGAGGAATCTGGGGGCAGGCTTGGGCATGGTGTAGATTCTGATGTTTTGCATCCCAAACTTATCGATGCCCTCAGTAATACAAATATTGAGCTCGTTGCATGTGGGGAGTACCACACATGTGCTGTAACACTTTCTGGTGATCTGTACACATGGGGTGATGGAACTTATAATTTTGGTCTCTTAGGACATGGAAATGAGGTAAGTCACTGGATTCCAAAAAGAGTGAATGGACCCTTGGAAGGCATACATGTCTCTTCCATCTCTTGTGGACCCTGGCATACTGCATTGGTGACCTCTGCTGGGCAACTGTTCACTTTTGGTGATGGCACATTTGGTGTTCTAGGTCATGGAGATCGAAAAAGCATTTCATTACCAAAGGAAGTGGAATCGCTCAAGGGGCTCCGCACTGTCCGAGCTGCCTGTGGTGTTTGGCACACTGCTGCAGTCATAGAAGTTATGGTTGCAAATTCAAGTTCCAATTGCTCTTCAGGGAAGCTGTTTACTTGGGGAGATGGAGATAAAGGTCGGCTTGGGCATGGTGACAAGGAAGCGAAGCTAGTTCCTACATGTGTTGCTGCTCTTGTTGAGCCTAATTTTTGCCAAGTTGTATGTGGACATAGTCTGACAGTTGCACGAACAACCTCTGGCCATGTGTATACAATGGGCAGCCCTGTTTATGGTCAGTTGGGCAATCCACAAGCTGATGGAAAGCTCCCAACTCGTGTTGAAGGAAAACTCTCTAAGAGTTTTGTTGAGGAGATTGCTTGTGGGGCTTATCATGTTGCAGTTTTAACTTCAAAAACTGAAGTTTACACCTGGGGCAAGGGAGCAAATGGAAGACTAGGTCATGGGGATACAGATGATAGAAATTCCCCATCATTGGTGGAAGCCCTGAAAGATAAACAAGTAAAAAGTATTGCATGTGGTTCTAATTTTACTGCAGCTATCTGCCTTCATAAGTGGGTCTCTGGTGTTGATCAGTCTATGTGTTCTGGCTGCCGCCTACCATTTAACTTCAAAAGGAAGCGGCATAATTGTTATAATTGTGGACTAGTTTATTGTCATTCATGCAGCAGCAAGAAGTCTCTCAAGGCTTCAATGGCACCAAATCCAAACAAAGCTTACCGTGTCTGTGATAATTGCTATAACAAACTAAGAAAAGCAATGGAGACTGATTCTTCTTCTCAATCATCTGTGAGTAGGAGAGGCAGTGTCAATCAAGGGCCGAGTGAGTTTATTGATAAAGATGAGAAGTTGGACTCCAGATCTCGGGCACAACTAGCTAGATTTTCATCAATGGAGTCCATGAAGCAAGCAGAAAGCCGATCTAAGAGAAACAAAAAACTTGAATTTAATAGCAGCAGGGTGTCACCTGTTCCAAATGGAGGCTCCCAGTGGGGAGCACTTAATATTTCTAAATCTTTCAATCCTATGTTTGGTTCATCAAAGAAGTTTTTTTCTGCTTCTGTTCCTGGATCAAGAATTGTTTCTCGAGCAACATCACCAATATCTAGACGACCTAGCCCCCCTCGATCAACAACGCCGACCCCAACCCTGGGTGGACTTACCTCACCAAAAATTGTTGTGGGTGATGCTAAAAGGACAAATGAGAGCCTTAACCAAGAGGTTGTTAAATTAAGATCACAGGTATGTACTTATTTTCTTTTCAATCACATATCTGTGCAATTTAGTTAATTGCTAGGATATTTCTTATATTTTTCCTTTGAAATTTGAAAAAACATTCTGGAAGTGTATGAAAGGACATGACAAAGGGCATTAGTTTCAGTATAACTTTTTTATTTATGTTTTGTGCTAACCATATGTACGAGATACTGTTTGAAAACACAAAGGACTGCGTGTTTCAGTTTTATATTTTTCTCAATAGCTAATAATCATCAAAATGGCACAATTTTTGTACCCAAACATACTCTATTTAATGCATATATTTTTTGTTTGACTCTGTATTGCTGAACCCCAAATTTTCATCCAACTGTATGCCATTGTGTAGTGCTTAACTTGGCTATGTGCTCTCTATCACTGGTGAAGGCCAAGAAAGACAAACAAGTTACATTAAATGCTTGTGGTTTTAATTTCACAGCAATTACCTGCCTATAAGTGATCTCTGATGTTGACCAGTCTATGTTTCTGGCTGCTACCTGCCATTTATTTCAAAAGGAAACATAGCATACAATTGCAGACTAGTTTATTGTCATTCATCAAAAGGCATGACAGGGATTGACTTGGTTGTTTCTGTTGTGCCTAGACTATCAACTATTAAAGTTTAACATCCTAATTATGATATATTGGCATTTCAGCCTAAGAGCACCTAAGATTAACACCTCTGGTATTTCAGTGTTTTCACTTGCTTGGTTGTTTTGCTTGTTCATTATTATACCTTAGCGAATTGGTCTCTCAGGTGGAAGGTCTTACTCGAAAAGCCCAGCTTCAAGAAGTTGAGCTGGAAAGAAAAACAAAAGAACTGAAGGAAGCAATAGCCATTGCAGGAGAAGAGACTGCTAAATGCAAAGCAGCAAAAGAAGTGATCAAGTCTCTTACTGCGCAAGTAAGATGGATTTCATCTCATGAATATGATTGACTATGGATTGCTTAAACATAGCTGGATTTGCTTTTACTTGGTTTATGTTCTCTTTGTTCTTTTTAATCAGGCATTCTTATTTCCTATTTGTAGTGATCCAACCTTTCTTTATAGGAGGTCGTGGAATGCAACTTTGAACTCATGAAAATGCAGATAAAGCTGTTTTGAAAATACCTTTTTGAAAATCAAATACTCGCATGATTTGCTTTATCTTAAGTAGCATGAAAACGATTGTCTATTGTACATGCAATAAGAAGTAGTTTAACAATGCTCAGTTGGATAGTCGCTAATCATGCCCACTTGTAGCAACTTTATGTTAATAGTGCATCTTTTACTGATGATTAATTTTCTTTTATATGCTCAATAGTTAAAAGACATGGCTGAAAGGCTACCTGTGGGAGCGGGCCGAAGCATCAAATCACCTTTGTTTACTTCATTTGAATCCAGTCCTACTTCCAACAGTGTTTCTACTATTGACCGTTTGAATGGTCAAATCACATGCCAAGAACCAGACACAAATGGATTGCATAACCATTTGCTTTCAAACGGTTCAAGCATTGCCAGCAACCGCAGTTCAGGTCACAACAAACAAGGCCATCTGGAAGCAACAACAAAAAATGGAAGCAGAACCAAAGAAGGTGAATTGCGACATGAAGCTGAATGGGTTGAGCAAGATGAGCCTGGTGTATATATAACACTCACCTCCCTACCTGGAGGGATCAAGGATCTTAAGCGAGTGCGCTTCAGGTGCGTTTTTCTCAGGCCAGTTTGGCTATCCAAATAATGTCTCTGATCGATTGGATTGTATAGTCAGTGGTTACATGCTCAGACTCACACTTCTAATATCATATTGCCCATTTGTCTCTATTACATTCTAATTTGACATTAAGCAGGCTCTTGTTTTAGTGCTGTTGCTTAATTCAGCTTCTTGAAAACGACTTTGATAGCAGTCTCAACCCACAATTGAGTTGTGATGGAAAGACATTAGACCAGTTATGGTCCTATTAACCTTGCATCCTTTTCTGGCATATGCCATGGAACAAATCTGGATATCCCCTCATGTTTTTTTTTTTATTATTATTATTATAAAAGTCATAAACATACAGTTCCCAGTAATTTGTGACACCTGAATTGAGTTCTAGAATTGAATTCGATCATGATTCCAGTGGTGAAGTTTTAAATTTTGATCAAATTTATAAATGCAGTCGAAAGCGGTTCAGTGAGAAACAAGCAGAACAATGGTGGACAGAAAATAGGGCAAGGGTATATGAACAGTACAACGTGCATATGATTGACAGGTCAAGTGTTGGTGCTGGGAGTGAGGATCTGACTCGTTAGTATGCACCAAAAATCTCAGTAGATGAAACCCAGATTGTTTTTCAGTTCTGCACTTCACTTAAAGGATGGGCATCTCCAAACTAATTAGATTTGTCTTCCATCCTTCTGACGAGTTTAGAAAAGCAAGCTGCAAGTAATTGGTGTAACAGAGCTCAAAAAAAGTTGTCTTTTTTTTTTTTGTCTTTTTCCACTCTGTTTTGATTTTTTTCATGTTTCCAATTTTTTCCCTATGTGTACGTTGTTTGGGGAGTTGACGTTGAGAAATGTAAATTCTTAGTAGGTTGCTGCTCATGTTTAAGATAAAAAGCAGATGCCATGTAAATTCATAAGAGAACGTACTACAGAAAATTTCTTTTAACTGGTTCATAAATTCAGTTCAGGTTTGTTGCAAGTAGATGCCATGTGCACATTCATATTTGTCTTCTTTTAGTTGAATTTTCTAAGAATCTAAGATCATGATTCATTTTAGTTATGTTTTTTCATTGAACCCTGTTGCCTGCACTCTTCTGTTTTATCCAAGGCTTCTACTGCCGGATGCTATAAACTTGAACACGGTTGCTAAATCTTTGCTATTGCGCCGCCGTTTCATCACTCAATCAAGCCCGTCTCCTATGCAACCCGGAAGGTAAGCTTGAGATTTTGGATTCTCGAGATGCTAGCAGGTATACCCTGAGTATCCCTCCTCTAATTCCTCCTCTGGTTCCCTGTGGTCCTACCCTGGAAGTCTTCACGAGCCAATATATCCAGTTATTCATATCACAAAACTTTAAAGATAAAACTACAGTAAATTCTTAGAAGGTACGAAACTATTTAGATTTTGAAAATCATACATTTTAACTTAATAAATACTTAGAATATCTACTTATAAATAACTGTTTATAAAATAAGATGGCTCGTTTTATTTTTATAACACATTTATTTTTATTTTATATCACATTATCAGCATGATCAAACCATATCAAGGTATAAAACTTATATATATAATCTTTTAGCTTCTAGAGGAATAAATATCTAACAAGAAATGTTGTCAATGCATTATTAATTAGATGTTTATCTCCCTTTATTCGGTGATCTATCTTTACTTTATTCATTCTCTTTTAAATAAATTCATGTACATAGATGTATTATCCATGTATTTCTGTAACCTATAAATAAAAATCATTTTAATATGTTGGAGTAAAGATCTTTTAGCTTCTCTTTTTTTTTCTTTATTTACTTTGTAGCTCTTTCTATTAATTTTATATTAAAAATATTATTTAATAGATGTATTAGATATAGTACGATCACACTGAAATGAATACATATATATATTAGTCGTTTACAAACCTCTAAAAGGATTCACTATCTGCCTATCAAATTCTTACATAAACAAAAACACTCGCAATCCTGAAATGGCGAGGGATAGCTGTCTGGCTCGGGTAACAGCTGGCGTTGCTGTTGGGGGTGCTATTGGAGGCGCTGTAGGTAAGTTCTTCCATCATAAACCCTAAAAAATCCTCCTGTTCTGGTTTTGATTAATATAACTTTTTCTTGTTATCGGCATATCGTTTCTTCTGGGGGCTTTAATTTGTTGTTATTTTCAGTTTCTAAAGTCTACCTTAATATCTCCTTATACAAACACACGAAACCCGTAAAGCCAACTGACCTATACCATCCTGGGGTTATAAATGAATTAAATTGAGGGATTATTCTCTGTTAAAAACTTTACCATCTGTATCATTGCTTGATGCTGGGAAGGAGGATTGATGGGTTGTTTCCTGATAATGTGTGCAGAAGTTTATTTTAATGTCAATTGTTTCACTATTCTTTGGAATGTTTTAGCGAAAGAAGTCCTGAACCAGAAGATGTAGACTGGTTTTAGGTGTACTGTGAAATGCATGTTTGTAATGAAAATACTGGTTTTAAGATACCGAGAACTGCGATCGAGAGGACTTGTGATTTCGGGAGTGTGGAAAAGCTTTAGTTCATCGGTGCAAGTTAAAAGTGTTCACTTGTATGATTTACATTATGTTTTTTTAATTATCTTGGTATTTACTTTTTCACACCATTATCATCGTCATTATACCTTTGGAATTCCCCCTTAACCCATGACCATTGATTTCCTCATGGATATGCTGTAAAGAAATATATTAACTAGTGGACAATCTTAATAAGATAGTTCAATTCATACAGATTCTGTCATATATATTTGTGCTTTTTTGTTGAAACTATAGTTTGGTTTGCTTCAACTATCCATCTGATATATATAATTTATTTGCAGGTGCTGTTTATGGAACATATGAGGCAGTCAGGTATAAGGTAGATTGTCTGACTTAATACCAAAATTAACACTCTAGTGTTGAGACCCTGTTAAACTTGTGCTTTTAAACATTTAGTTTTTTTGTACTGAAATAGAAATATGTACCCTGATGTTGTCCTTTTCTTTTGAGATATAATCTGCGGGTGAGATTTTTTATGCTACTTAATGTGTTTGCGTTTTGTGTATGCTAACTTAAATTAGATTGTTGAAGTATACTTGTACAATGAGAAAGAGATGGAACATCAACTTGAAACTTGAATTTTATGACTATGGCTTCCCTTAAGTTCATGTTTCCTTGTATGTGTATTACTTTGGTCTGCTTGCATCCGCATCATCCTCTGCCATAAAATATGAATCAAAACTGAAAGTATTAAACAGCCAAAAGACAAGTGGCGTGTTCTGGTTTTTTGTACCCTCATTTTTCTGTCAGCTGGGTTAGAGATTTAATTAGCCCTGAGATGCTTAGAAAGATCCGTTTCCTTGTGCCAACACTGGTGTTGGGTGTCTGTTTGCTTTTTGGGGTAGACTTTGTGAAACCCACATGTCTCAAAGGTCATCGATAGTCACTAGTGGTATCATACGGTCCTGGTTACCTTAAAAAAAGTCTCCACTGCCCAGTTAGTGAACAATCAGTGTTACCTGCCAATTCTTTAGATTTAAACACTATTTAATTTATTTGTTTATTTTAGATATGCTGTATTAAAGGAATTTAAATGTAACTTGTTTTTCTTTGCATTCCCTCGTAAGTGTTCATTAGTTAATTATTTAGTTTGGAAAAATGCAGGTGCCAGGACTTTTGAAGATCAGATACATTGGACAAACTACACTTGGTAGTGCTGCCATTTTTGGTCTTTTCCTGGGTGCCGGGAGCTTGATACACTGCGGGAAGTCATATTAATTTGTTGAACTAAGAGCATGAAGAAATTGACTTTGTTCTCGTCACATGGATATGTGGTTCAACTTCGTTTACCTTTGAGCTGATGGATGGAACAAGGATATGTGGTTCAACTTCGTCTACGTTTCAGCTGATGGATGGAACTTGTGGTGGCGATTAGTTCTTTCTCTCAAGTTAAAATTTCCCACATGATGTTTTGGGTTTCAGAAACTGCTTAACAAGTAATCTTGTGAAATTTCTTGGTTATTGTCACTTTCACTGGTGTCTGGCACCTTGATGGTTGCATCTTTTATTTATTTTTCCCCTCATAGTAGTTTGCCCATTCTTATATATAAAACTGCCCTTCCTATTATCATTAAGATATCAGCACTCGTCTCTACAGGCCAATCCATGATTTGATTTGCATGGCTAAAGCGGTATCAGCATTCGTCTTTTACAGGTTAGAAGAAAGCAAATGAAGAAACAGCTAAGGTGTGGGAGCTGACCCCACCATGGGCTCGTGCTCGTCCTTTTGTTCGTGGTTTTTCATCAGCATAGCACTTTCTGGTGAAGAAATGATGGTTGGATTCTATACCAAGCTCAAGCTGCAAAGAGGTGCTTTTTTAACTATTCTCTTGAGCAATGGGAGTATACTGATTTTAAGTTCAAATCCTGAAATTACAACCTTTTGATGGAAACTGTTGAGCTACGATTACGAATTCCGTGACCTCGATGTGCTACGTAATTGGTGCTCAACTCAAAGCTCCCTCCACTGTCACATCACCCAAAAGATTAGTGAAAGCATAACTAAATAGCACACTGGCGCGCTTGATCTAGATGCTAAACAGAGACTACTCATTTTATATAGGGAATACAGAGGCAAATGCGAGATTTTTTTTTTTTTCCTGGATCAATTGAGATTAAAGCTCTCCTCAAGTGATCTTAAAAAGCGCGTACATTTATATATATAAAAAAATTCTTCTTAAAATATATACCAATATTTGAACCAAGAAAACAAAAACAAAGCAAACCTTCTTACCATTAGATCAATCCCTATAGGTTAAATGCGCTATATTGTATACTTGGAAAGTATAGCAAGTTAAGAAGTGGATTTCATCAAGGGAAGAGGGGGGCTGAAGGAAAACAAATTGCATTTGCATGGTCCTGGCAATCCAAAATGACAATGACCAAACACATTAATCATTAGCCAGTTTGAAGTCTTTGTTATTACACGGATAATACAGCCACCAACTAAGACCGACTCTGGTTACCATTGTCTCCTGCAGAAAAGAACCAAAAAACTATCATGGATAAAAAGAACATAGATCATTAATCTGTACCAAGAAAAAGATGAAAACAGTAATTCTTGATTACATCTTGAGGACATGTAAGGGAGGGAAAATGTCACTTTCAAACATCACTTTCTGGCTTCAGCACATATTCAACTGCGTCAGATTGCCATGAAAAAGGGGAGCATGGTTGAGAGTCCCAGTGAATAGGAGAGCATGGAGGAGAGTGCCGCTGAGTTGAAGACTCAAACCAATCAGAAAACACAGGCATCGGCAATTCTTTTGGTTCCGGACAGAAGCGGCTATCAGGATCAGTCTACAGGATGGAGAGAAAAAAAAGATGAGCAAGAACATAAAAAACGCTAATCTTGATGAGGCAACTATGCTAAGCAGGTCCGATTCGATCAATTATCTGCGAAAGAATAGACAATCTTAACAGTTCACCGACATTTAGCTCGACACAACACGTATACCATTCTCAACATTGAATTATCATATATATTTATTGATCTTTGTAAAAGCAAAACCATTTCTAGATCTTATACGAGGTCGATCAACTTGACATGAACAACAGCCTTCACCTGCTTAACCCCAGGATTTACAGCAGTAGATGATACTGAATCTGCGGGCAAACAAAAAAAAGTTCAGAAACAAAAACCGGGATAAATCTCAAATCAACTACACTTAAAGAGCATGGCTTTAAAATAAAATAGATATATAGTAGAGTCAGTTTACTAAGAAAAAAACACTCAATGCTTTCAACCATTGATGAACACATTTAATCAATGACCTTGAATACTATAGAATAACCATTATATTCCAAAAGGGGAAATAAATATAGAAACTACAGGCAGAGAACTTTCGCACTCTTATTTTTGGTGGGAAGAACTTTCACAAGGTTGAAAATTGAAATGAAATTGAGCAAATGTTCATGATGATTGTGCATATCGTAATATAGTACCATGACCAGGAAGGACCAAGTCTAGGAAAGAAGAGATCAATGTAGTCTCTTTTTCCTCAATGCATTTATTGTGATCATGCAAAAATCTTTCCTCAGCTACATTGTTTATCTCTTCCTTTTGCACATTCTTTTTCCGAGAAGATGTTTCTTGACGAACAACTGCTTTGTTTGTAATATCATTGAGTGCCTTTCGATTTCCCAACGCAAATCCTCCACTTTTTTTCGTCGCCGTTTCATATTTCTTAACACTTACATCTAAACCAACCTCTACAAAAAGAAGAAAAAAAGTAAATTATTCCCCGACCTAGGATACAAAAATCATACAAGTTCTATTGTAATAACAAAAAAACACCCGAGGAATACTTTTGCGACTGACTCCCAAATTCTCATCCTGGATTATCAGGGGCGTCTGCGTTACACGGGTAGCCATCGCCCTTGTCTTTCTATTTCTTCCAAATCCCCAAGTGAAATCACAAAATCAAGATACCAGTTTCTGCATTCCAATACTCTCATTAACAAAGAATACATTATTGAAATTAAACTTTCAAGAAAGCAAGAACAGATATTTATGTTGCGAGATCCACATGTACCAAAAAAATAGAAACCCATTCATGCCTATCAAGTGATTTTTATGAATAACAGTACCTTTAATGCGAATCGGAAGAAATTGGCCTCTAAAGTGCAAGTTGAAAAGAAACCGGCGCAGTCTTGTGAGTTTGAATTGAAACGGGGGAAATTCTGGTTACAATGGGGTCTGTTCGGGAAGGGGATTACTAGTGTTGTTGTTTGGGGTTAAGCTCTTCTGCTCCTCGGTTCAGGATACCCTACTTTTTACTTACCATGTGACCCGTTTTCCACCCATTTTTCCAACCGAGTAATGCTATTTTTATGAAATGAGATTATTATTTTTTAAATATATATATATATATATATATTAATATTTTCAATGGTAATGAGGTGTTTAACACTGTGTTTTAAAAAAAAAATTTAAGAAAATGAATTTTTTTATTTTTATTTTTATTTTAGATTTTAAATTATTATTTTTTATAATTTTAGATCATTTTGATTTGTAGATGTCAAAAATAATTTTTAAAAAATAAAAAAAAAATATCATTTTGATATATTTTTTAATAGAATAACTTTTAAAAACAATCACAATCACACTCTCAAACACTCAGAAAAGACACTAAATGGATCCCTCATTTTCAACTTCAATTTATAATTAATACTCATTCATGAACCTTATGATAAAGGCTAGAAGGGACAAGCACATGAAGATTCATCAACTAAAAAGAGACTTGGAGCTGATCCCACTTTGACCTCAATCCTCTTACATGTTCTTTCGGCCATGTCTCTTAATCACTGATGGGATGGAGTTAGCTACCTGGTGAGCCCAGACCAATGCAAGGCCGCAACCCTAGCTACGAACCGTGAACTTGCCTTGTCATTACCGCATCAGCAATATTCTAAAATTTTGGCATTGGCAATTCTTCAGGTTCCGGATAGCAGTGGGGGCTATGAGGATGAGTCTACAGTGGAAAATTTTTTGAGAGAAAACATAAGAAAAGCTAACCCGGACAAGGAAATTATACAGAATCACGTAAACAGGGCCAATTCAATCAGTTCTATCATGAGAGAGAAGAGAAAACGGAGATAACCCCAACAATTAACTGATCATATTTAGCTCGACACAATATGTAAACGACGTCGTCAAAAGTTCCATAGTCCATGCTCTCTTTTGAAATTTCAAGGCTCGTAGTTATAATTCTTATGAAGTCCAGGCATTGATCAAGCAAGCTATACCGCCATTCATCTGAAAGTTGAAACAAGTCCTATGGAACTGTTATGAGAGGAGTGTGGATCTTATTATGTTTTTCTTTTTGATTATGACAATCTTCTTTGAAGTATTTGCCCGCGTGGTACAAACAGCCACTAACGTCTTCTTTTAATATTCACAAGATAAGAATATAAGCTCATAATGAACTTGGTTACATCTGATTGCTGCTATAGACCCGAGTTTTTTTCTTTTTTTAAGAAAAAAAAACATGGAAAAGCACGACCACGACTCCACTGGGGATCGAACCCAGAATCTCTGGTTCCGTAGACCAGCACCTTATCCATTGGGCCATGGAGTCATTGAACAATGTAAGACTAAACAAAGGTGTAATTAACCAAAACCTATTCTAGTTGCTTTTGAAGACTTTTCCCTCGGTAGTTTCATAGCTTGGTTGAAACTTTGTGATATTCTATTAAAGGAATTTTATCATTTAGGTTGAATAGACAGGCTAAGTTAACGAACCTAGTAATCCAGATTAATGTCCGCGTAAACAGACGGAGATGCCGTAAATTTCAAGTGATCAATTTGTATATTGGATAATTTAATTACCTAGAGTTGACACAATTCTTCATATTTTACGTATTAAATGTTTTTCATCGGTTTTGACCACACATGGTGATGAATTTCATCATTTGAAGCAGCCGAAATGTATCGTATTTTGCACCATAGGCATGCAAAAATTATGGCTTAGCTATTATCTTTTGCCACATAATTATTATTTTAAGAAAAAAATGAATTCAAATTTGGAAAATTTGAAAATTGAAGAAAATGAATAAATAAATTCAAAAAAACTGGAAATTAATAAATTTTAAGTAAAGTATTAATTAATATTAGAGATAAAATATAAATGACCATCAACCAAAAATCGTGTTCACGAAAATGGTATTTAATTTGTTTTGATGGGCTATGGGTGGTATGAGTGGTGGACATATGTTTGAGACAGTAATAATAGTTATTTTTGGAGTTATCAACAAATTAACAATATAATAAATATTTTTTACAAAACCCTGGTTCAACCACAACCAAAAAACCCTTCAATCTACTATGAATTTAGGTTAATGGTGGCATGAGTGGTGTGTGAGTGTTAAAATAATATTTTTTAAGTTTTTAAACTTTAATGAAAAATATCTAAGAGCATTAAAAATAAATACAAAACTCTGGTTGAACCACGACCACCACCATTGCCGAGCATGGTTGTCAAAATCGTGATTTTAACACGACACGGAAAGGGGTTGGGAAACTCGGATCGATACAACATAATTATGGTTATAAAACTTCATTAGTTAAGGTTCATATATAATTCAAAATAATTTAAAAATACATTACAAAACAATTATGTCCATAGAATTTTATTAGGTAAAATCTAACAAATTTAAAATAAATATTTTGATGATATGCTATATAAATTAAAATCAGTCTCATGTCCGTCATTTTCCTCTTTATTATTGAAAGGATTATCAGTACTAATACTGATATCAACAGTTAACATCGATATTACTAGTACTAGCTCCAACTCCAACAAATTATTTCGACATCAAGATATGAAAATAATTTAAAAACATCAATTTTTTTTAATTTAAATTAAAAAATATAAATTTTAAAGTTAATATTACTGATTTTCAAGAGCGATTCCATGATATTTTATTTTTTATAAAATCAACACAACAATTTTATTATTTTATAATATATATTTTTTAATATTATATATATATATATAATTTGTCCAGCAGAATGCTGGACAAATTCAATTTGTCCGATGTGGGACAATGTAATTTATCCCACATCAGACAAATACCATTTTTTTTCAATTCTTCTCCTGTTAAATACTCTTCAGTCTCCACTCTTCAGCCGAGACAACAAAATTTAAATGTTTCCTTCTTCAATTATCCCAGATCGGATAAGTAATGAGAATGTAAATTTTTTTGTGTATAAATATAAGAGGTGAATCAGTGAATGATTTGGCTTTAAAATGATGAATCAGTCGGATCGTAAAATCGAACTGATCCGGTTTGATTTTACGATTTTGACCAAGTTTGGTCGAGTTTGACCAAAATCGATTTTCTACCCGAGTTGACAAGGTTCCGATTTTACGAGTCAACTCACAATTTTGACAACCATGTTGTCAAGGCCATGATATTATCTAATCATAAAAAAAAAAAAAAAAACATGAATCGAGTCAAAATAAAACTCTTACCTTGTGCTAAACATGAACCACATTTCCTTGCTAGCAATCAACCTCCGTTATTTAAGGTTGTTTCTCTTGCGAAAGGGCTGTGGTTAGAGAAGCAATACAATACGATGGTAGATAGTGAGCTAGCTAGGGACAAGAACTGATGCAGAGAAGAGCATGTGCAACACCATTAATCTTGGAAAATAATAATAATTGTTTGTGTGATGAGTTTTTTTTAAAAAAAAATAATCGATGGTAGCTAGGCCTGAGTGCCCGTACTGGACGCGTCCGACCCCAGGACTTTGAACTCTCTTTTTTAAAAAAGAGAAAAGGTCCTGGGGCGACACGTCGTTCCTAGGCCACCACCAGCAACGACACTAACTTTAATGCCACGATTTGCAACTTTCAACGATTATTTTGATGTCACAGAAAATGGTGAGTGTTTGTCTTTGGCTCTAACACGCCTATTTCTTACATTATTTTTATCTAAAACATTACACGTAAAAATTCATTTTGAAACTAAAACCATGTTCTAATGGACCTTAAAGAATAATAAAAAAAAAATCCTTTCTCGACATTCAGGGGCGTTGCTGTAATATAAATGCATTTCAAGGATCATTTCATGATAAAATTAGAACTCTAAGGATCTAAGTGTAAAAAAAAACACAAAAATTCCAAAAAAAAAACACTTACTTCTAATATATATAAAAAATGATGTATGTTTCATGCCAAAAAACTTAAAATGATATGTTTTGTCTCCTCAGTAGAGACTTAACTACAAGAAAACCTTTTTCTAATTTTAGATTCTTTATAATGATACCTTGTAATCAAAGATTCTTTTCTCTCCACTCATGATATGTGAAGTCATTTTAATTAGAATTTCGAAGGGTGAAAATCATAAGCTCATATCATCTACGATCCAATTCGTGAGTGAAGCGATGTGTTTTAGTTTTCTTAAAACGAATCTGTATGACTTCTTCTTTTTTATATAGTATTGAGGTAGGTATTGAATAAAGCGGTTGAGAGCTTGAGATACAGGTGAGCACTATTTTTTTTTTTTCTTGCAGAAAAAAAAAACAAACTTAGATGACAAGTCGTTAAAGTAATAGAGTCCGATTTACGATTGGACCCCTTCTCCTAATAACACGACAGTCCGTCCACTCAGAAGAGATTATTTCATATACCATGGATAGACTGTGAGGATATTCTTAATTATTTCTTAACATTAACGTTTGATCAGACTTGAAGCTACTTAACACGACACAACTACTTGAAAATAAGAAAGATGACAGGTAAATAAGGAAGCAAAACCTTAGAGAATACAAGTTTATAAACCAGCTCCCTTCCCATACAAAACGTGAGCCTGTGTTATTTATTCAATATATATTTAGGTTGGTGTCCAAAATACTGAATAAAGAAAACATCATGGAATCTCTCAGCCTTTCCGGCCACCCCGGTTCTTGTCTCTGTGTGAAGGATCGTGCCCACTGTTTGCCATGGGGTCACCGTAATCGCTCAGTGTCATCTTCAAGGACCTCCCCTTTATAGCCGAGGCCATTTCATTGTCTGCATACATATAGTAATGCTTAGAAACCATCAAGTCAACATTAGGCTCCAGTTTAAAGCAAAATCTCTTCATTTCTCAGACTTGTATTGGCATAAATTAAATAAACTTCTATAATAATAATAATAACAATAATAGTTGTTGTTGTTGTTACGAGTGTTTCTTTGACAATTAGTGTCGCGTTCATATTAAATAGATGAAGGCTGTCCTGTGTCATCTAGTTGGTCTGTTATGAAACAATTAAGGATGTTGTCTCTTACGAAAGTGCTGTGATTAGTTAAGTAATAAATTGATGATAGACAGCAAGCAGGGACAAGTATCGATGCAGAGCCAGCCATGTCCACAGAATCTAGCTGGCCTACTGCACACACTACAATAATATCAGCTTTATTAATTAACCATAGATTAAGATGTAAATAACGGGTATCCCTATGATCTTAATTTCCTGGAATCTGAGTTGCTGTGGACTTGATTAACTTCTGTTCAGCTTAAACACAGGAAAGGCCCTGTGGAGTTTTGCGTGCTGAGGAACTGGAATTCACGTCATGGCTCTAAATTGTGGATTCACGTGTGTGCGCGTGCGTGTGCATGCATCACATTGAATCACCAGAATGGCATTACAAATTGCATTCTTGAAGATCTTTCATAGCTAAAGAATAAACAAGCTTTCTCTGGCCAAATGGCCCGTATCCTATTGTTGTTCGGATATCCGATCAAGCAATCTAGTCCACTTCCGAATATCTAAGATATCCGGTCAAGGTTTAGACCTTTGATTTCAACCAAAAACGCTGCACGATGACTTATATTATATATCTATACTCCATAAAAACATATCAGAAGAAACATACCTGAGAATGAAATGGTGTTACGAGCCGAAGATATTACAGCAAAGACAAGCAAGAGACACAAACACAAGCGAACTCCAAACGCCATCTTTTCTCTCTCGAGTTCGATGTTGAACTCGTGACTGCTAAATGGCAAGCAGACAATGCTCTCCTTTTATAGAGCAATGAATTTCGCATTATATCCACGTGGCAGATAATGATTGCAGGATGAGAGTTGACTTTTTGCAAATCGTGGATGCCGCTTCTGATACCTACTGTGGATGCATCCGAGCCGTTCAGCTTTTAGTCAACGGGGTGCTGTCGCTTCCTGTACCAGAAAAGGAAAAGGGTTTGCTCGCTTATTGAAGTCAAATCTGTAATTATTTCTAGATAGCTAGTTGTCATTTAACAGTATACTCATCTTTTAATAATAAACAAAATTAAAAGAAAGCCAAATTGTATAAAGAAATACTGTATGATAAACAGAAAGTAATCTTTAATTCAAGAATGTCCTGAGTAACACCGTCCATCGCAATCATATAAGAATTGTTTGTATTGCATTATAATTTTATTTTATAAAAAAAATGGTTCCAAAGTTTCAATAGCACCAACTCAACATTGTTAACTTGATGTAAACATCAATTTATGTCATCAAAAATAAAATTATCATGATTTTTTTTTTATTCTCGATGCCAACATCATGTCTTTAATTAAATAAAAAAAATACATAGATTTAACCTTAACATAAAAAACATAAAAGAAAAACCTCAAATCGTGTAGTACATTTGTTGAAACTTTGGAGGTAACCGAGTCCGAGAGTATTTCTAAAAAAAGAACATTTGTTGTTGCAATTAAAAAAAAAAACCAGTGTTGAATTTAATACCAAAATATTTGTTATTTTTATTGCTTATTTTTCTTTAAAAAAATAGTATAAATATTTTTTATATTTCAATTTAAAGTACCCTTTTCATTAAAGATGACATGAAGAAGTTAGAATAATTATCTTAGAGAAAAAACAATGGAAATAACAGTATTTATAGCAAATTCAGCACCACCGATACAAATTAGCGTTGATGTAGTTTCCATAACTCTGTTTTGAAGTCAAAGGTTTGACTTTCATAGTTTCATTGCCATCAATGTGATTTATGAGGAAAAAACAGGTTTGCAAGCAAATAAAAAATTATTCGCATGAATAAAGCGCGCAATTACCATAATTCTGCGATTTTAATCATGGGAACTATTAGAACATGTAAATATGTTATTTAACTATTACCTGTGGGCTGTGGGCTTGTGGGGTAAGGGTAAGGAGGCGTGGCCCATGACTGACAAGGCCCAACCCAAGGAGAGGTCCACTGCTGCTGCATAAAAGGAGGCCCATTCGGGCCAAAAACGCGAGGACGTCCCGGGGAAGAAAAACCAGAGGTGTTCTGGTACCCCTGCCGTTGATGATGGCCACGGCCAGACTGCCTCCCTCAGTCCGCTTTTACTGTTTTTTCTCCTGAATTATGGCATAACCGTTTAGGACATCCCGGAGCTCCTGTTTTAAGCTCCCTTCGTAAGAACAATTTAATTGTTTTCGACAAATTTCCGGATAATTTTCTTTGTCAGTCATGTACTCTTGGAAAACAAATTAAATTACCATTTTATGATTCTCTCTCTTGCACTTTATTTCCTTTTGATATTGTGCATAGTGACCTTTGGACTTCACCTACACTTAGTTCGGGTGGTCATCGGTATTATGTTTTATTTCTTGATGATTTCACGAATTTTTTATGGACTTCTCCCATTGCCTCCAAATCTCAAGTGCATTCCATTTTTCTAACCTTTCGCAATCATATTCACACTCAATTCGAAAGACAAATAAAATGTTTCCAATGTGACAATGGAACCGAATATGACAATGGACAATTTCACAAATTTTGTCAAACTAATGGAATGAGCTTTCGATTTTCCTGCCCTCATACATCGTCCCAAAATGGCAAAGCCGAAAGAAAAATTCGATCCATCAATAACATCATTCGCACCCTTCTCGCTCATGCCTCCCTACCACCCTCTTTTTGGCATCATGCGCTTCAAATGGCTACTTATCTCCTTAACATTCTTCCAAACAAAAAGCTTGCTTTCCAAACACCCACCAAAATTCTATATCAACGAGACCCATCATACTCTCACCTTCGTGTTTTTGGGTGTTTATGTTATCCTCTTCTCCCTTCCACTTCTATCAATAAATTGCACGCTAGGTCCACACCATGTGTTTTTCTAGGATATCCATCCAATCATAGAGGGTATAAATGTTATGATTTATCGAGTCGTAAAATTCTTGTTTCGCGGCATGTCATTTTTGATGAAACTATTTTCCCTTTTTTCTAACTTACATGCTCCTCCATCTTCCTCTTACGAGTTTCTGGACACAGGTCTTCTCCCACTTCCTTCCTCCACTGCTCTGTTCCTTTCCGCCACTCCCCCACTCTCTCCCACCGAAACCCCACCATCTCCACCACTCGCACAATCCCCTTTTTCCCGTCATCATTCTCCAGTTCCGTTACCCTTACCTATCCAGTTAAGTTCTCCTACCGCACCACTCTCTTCTCCCCACCCATCTCCACCACTAGTAACCTCCCAACCTCCTCCGCTTGCTCCTCCATCTCACTCTCCACAAATGACAACTAGATCCCAACATGGCATTTTTAAACCTCGTCAGCTTCTCAACCTCCATACTTCAGTCTCAACATCCATCTCTCCTTTACCTACTAATCCCATTAATGCATTACATGATCAAAATTGGAAAATGGCGATGACAGACGAATACGATGCTCTTATTGAAAATAAGACGTGGGACTTAGTGCCCCGTCCGTCTAATGCTAATATCATTCGCAGTTTGTGGATTTTCAGGCATAAGAAGAAATTTGATGGATCTTTTGAACGGTATAAAGCTCGCCTTGTTGGTGATGGTGCTGGCCAGCAAACCGGTATTGATTGCGGGGAAACTTTTAGTCTCGTTGTCAAACCTGCTACCATTCGCACGGTGATCAGTATTGCCTTATCCAAATCTTGGTGTCTTCATCAATTAGATGTGAAAAATGCTTTTTTACATGGGAATCTCGATGAAACGGTCTACATGCATCAACCTCCTGGCTTCCGAAATTCTGAACATCCAGATTATGTTTGCTTGCTCAAGAAGTCTCTTTATGGACTTAAACAAGCCCCTCGTGCTTGGTATCAACGATTTGCTGATTATGTTGCTACCATGGGATTTTCTCACAGTGTTTCCGATCATTCATTATTCATTTATCGTCAGGGGAATGCTATAGCATATATTCTTCTTTATGTGGATGATATAATTCTTGCAGCTTCTTCAGCTACTCTTCGACAATCCATTATGTCTAAGCTTGGCTCGGAGTTTGCTATGAAAGATTTGGAGCCTCTCAGTTATTTTCTCGGCATCTCAGTTACCAGACATTCAGAGGGTAATTTTTTGTCTCAACAAAAGTATGCCGAAGAAATCATTGAGCGGGCTGGTATGTCCTCTTCCAAACCGTCTTCTACACCGGTGGACACAAAAACCAAACTCGGTCTATCATCAGGAAATCCTTATCATGATCCCACTGAGTATCGCAGTCTGGCTGGTGCTCTCCAATATCTGACCTTTACTAGACCAGATATTTCTTATGCAGTTCAGCAAATTTGTCTCTTTATGCATGATCCCCGAACTCAACACATGACTGCCTTGAAGCGTATCATTCGCTATATAAAGGGTACTAGTACCTTTGGTCTTCATCTCTATCCATCTTCAATTCATGATCTACTTTCCTATACTGATGCAGATTGGGGTGGATGTCCAGATACACGACGATCGACTTCTGGGTATTGTGTATATCTCGGAGATAACTTAATCTCTTGGTCTGCCAAGCGACAACCGACTTTGTCCCGGTCTAGTGCTGAGGCCGAGTACCGCGGGGTGGCTAATGTTGTTTCTGAATCATGTTGGCTCCGCAATTTACTTTTGGAATTACATTGTCCTGTTTCGAAAGCTACCTTAGTTTATTGTGACAATGTTAGTGCAGTTTATCTTTCTGGCAACCCGGTCCAACATCAGCGCACTAAGCACATTGAAATGGATATTCACTTTGTGCGCGAGAAAGTCGCTCGTGGTCAAGTCCGTGTGTTACACGTTCCTTCACGTTATCAGACTGCTGACATCTTCACTAAGGGCCTTCCGTTGCAACTTTTTGATGATTTTCGGGATAGTCTCAACGTTCGTCAACCTCCAGTTTCAACTACGGGGGTGTATTAGAATATGTAAATATGTTATTTATTTTAAGATGTTGAGTGCTCCTTTAAGGTGATTAGTGCGCTATCCACTACTCTTTGTTCAGTAAATTATGGGATGATTGTCTTATTCTAGCAGACAAACAATCAGTTTTGCATGTATTAAAACAAAGGTAGAAATGCAAGCACGGCAGGGATTCAAATCTTCTTTCGGGAACACGTGATGTGCAAACCCCATCTTATGCACTCGCATACGGTGTAAAGATTATGCAAAAAGAAATTCATTTAATAAAATCAGCTGTAATAACATCTCCCACAGTTAAAACTTATCAACTGTATCAGTTCAAGCTGTTCGAAGTATTTTTTTTTTATTTGACTCATCCGTAGTGCGACTACGAAGTAAGAGAATTTGTCACTGACTTCATTTTAAAATCAAGGATGGTTCTATCAACATAGTGATTTCGGATCAAAAGAAATTCTAAAATCTCGTCTTTAAGCGCACCGTGCGCGTGTATAATATATATATATATATTGCATTCCCACAATTGGATTTTATATGGATTTTATATGTCATATATATATATATATATATATATATATATATATATATACACACGCACGGTGCGCTTAAAGACGAGATTTTATATATATATATATTGCATTCCCACAATTGGATTTTATATGGATTTTATATGTCAAATCACTGCAATGCGTGACTTATTGACTTGGTTCCATGATGTAGACAGCATGTTTTACTGGAGCAGAGCATATCAACTCAGTCGGTTCGTGTTGTTTCCTTTTCTAGTAACTTCAAGCCTTGAATTCGTAATTTATTTCACACAGAGTTTGTAGACAAGTCTAAAAGCGTAGAATTGGCCGCAGATTAAGCAAATCCGCTCACGTCAACGTGTTTCTTTAATCTTGGTAGTGCTTAATTAATTTCTCTTGGTGGCGCAGTAAGGAGCACTAAAATCTGCACAGAATTGACCATCAATCACCAAAACAGACATGTGTGTGTGTGTGTGAGAGAGAGAGAGAGAGAGAGAGAGATACATCAATCATGCATAAGATTTTGTCTGAAATCATATCCTTAGGGAAAACAATCACATGATATGCTTAATCCTTAGTGTCTGAGGAATGTTTCGAAAATGTGTCAAGTTGTATCAGAGAGAGGTCAAAAGAGAGCTAGAGTTTTTGAACAAAAAAGAATACCATACAACACTTCTTGCACAAATTTATCTAAGCTGAAGACTAACCTAAAACTACCATCACAGTTAAAAACAAAGAAAAATAGAGACAAGGCATCCCTCGTCCGCAAAACGACTTTCACATTTATAGATAAAACAAATTGAACCATTTGTGCAAAGCTTCAAATCCCTGTATTGCACGCTCGAACATGACACTCCGCAATGTCTTGTGTGGATGACACAGTCGTATGACAAAGAATGGCAGAATGGATGTATTTTTCTGTGTCAAAGTCAATAAAATACTTTCATGCGAAGGCGTCATCTGATTAGAGCCAAGACTAGTGGCACTACCATCATGTAGTGCAGGCAGCCACTAAACGACTGACATCTCTCCAGTTTGGTACCGTGAATGCAAGTGCAATTCATATGAAGTTCAACCTGCTAGTGGTGCAAAAGGCTCCAAGTTTCCACTTCCAGAACAACGAAAAACAGAAGGCCAAAATACTTGTAGTGACGACAAACACAACCTAATCTTCATTACAACATGATATTAAATCGTAGAGGCCCGGCAAGGAAATTTCCATTGCTCACAACTCGGGCCAAAAACAGAAGTTCAAGTTATCAACTTGAACAACCGATAACTTTAGTGAATGAAACATGATGATAGGACAGAAGAGCTTTACTAGCTGCCAACATGCCTGTAAGGACAGAAGAGCTTTACTAGCTGCCAACATGCCTGTAAATAAATCCAAGTCATTTAGATTATAAACAGGAAGATAGAATTCATGAACTCATAAAAGACAAGATACGGATCAAATACAATCGAATTGCATTAAGCGACAACTTCAGTAATCAATATTGTTTTCAAAACGACTAGGGGTAATATAAGCAGGTACAGTCTTGAGATTAAAAAACTTGTTGACATTTAGAATGAGTGCACCAACACCACAGATGTGACCCACTGCTCATCATCGTTTCTTGAAACCATATTTCTTACGTTCATAGAACAAATCTGTTTTGGCACTCCCTAAATTAACGATTTTGGGACACCCATCCCTATCCTTCTCCTGTTGTGTGCATTCTTTGCAATAGTAGGCATCTGAGATGCCCACTCCTCCACAAATAACACATCGACCTTGGAAGGATCCATAGTTGCACTCATCACATACTCGCACAAGTGTGCACGGACGCACATAGGAGTCGCATATTACACATTTTCCATCACACTTCTCGCAAAGGTGTCCAATAGCAATTCCTGGCTGCTTCCGGCACATAATCAAATCAGGATGATGCTTGGCCATGATTTCTTCAAGATCTTAGTGTTGCTACTTGCACCTGTGACAACCACAACTGTAAATACATGTCAAAGCATGGGGTAGATTGCACATTGGTAAAAAGAAAAATCACCCCCGTATTCACAGCTAAAATACACGAACTTTATATGCACATAGTGACAACTAACAGCACTAGCGCAAACATCTTCTTATTTAGTCTTTCTGGGAAACCAATACAATTTGAATACCTCGTATTAGCATATATGATGCAAATTGAATAAAATAATAACACAAAATGAATCAAATTTCATACGGGTCATCCTAAAACAATAGACTCCATAAGTATACTCACACATTCTTGCCAACTTTCTATGATCAGCTTCAAGCAAAAGCATTGGAATACATTATATGAACTGAAAATAGAAAAACAGATCCAAGCTTTTCCTTGGCAGGAACTATCAGGCTAATGAACCTAGTGCCAATTCTGAGGGTCAAACTTAACTAAATTATCCTTTTAGTTAAATTGCACAAGCTCATGTTTGATTGGGGACTTCTAAGACTTAAAATGTAAGCTTTTCAGAAAAGAAGATTGAGATGACAAGTGCTATTTCGTGCTTCTAATAGACAACAAAGTCCTCTTATATTAAGACAAGTGCTCATATGAAAACCCCACCCAGATAAAAACCTAAGCTTATAATCAGAACCTGCGACAGCCAACCCACACTACAAACCAAACATATCAAATATCGAAACATCAAGTCTGATAAAAAACAAAAATCAAATGTAAAATAAAGATGAGCAGAAAGACATGTATGTACCTGCTGGAATCGATTTGAGATTGCTGCTTCTCTTTTTGCAGAGAGGGAGCGCGAGAACCCTTTCTGTTTTGGAATTTGTAGACGGGCTTGTAAGAGAACGAACACTCGAGAAAAGACACGAACTTAATCGTCCACCTATCTGGGCCTGGGCTGTAACTAATGCCCGCCCAATAAATACACATGATATGTCGGCGGGTTGGGACCATAAACGACGTGTCGTCTCCATTAGATTTGAAAGAAACCCTAGGGATTTCAAGAATTCTAACAATTTCAAACTCTTGTGCTTTACTCTTTTTTTTTTATATAATCAATATGTCATAGCCAGCTTACAAGTCTAGTGAACAGGTAAAGCATCACAGGGATAACAAGTATACACAAAGAGAATCAAACTTGGGTACAAAGGAAGGGAACCGCTAGGCTACGACCTCAAGTGTTCTTGGGCTTTCTACTTGATTGTAGTTGTGATGGGATTTTTTTTTTCTTGTTTAATTAAAAGAGAGGATTAATAATAGCTTTGATTATATTAAATTATGATCTAGGTGTATTTATCACTTAATGACAACATATAACTATTTTTCTTTATAATTGAAAATAATGAGATTTACAAGATCAAAGGCATGATCAGTAGCGTTTCACAATGACTGGCAGTAACAATTAGGAATACAATTCAAGAACTACAGCAGTGTCCAACAATTTTATTTCTGTCTCAGGAAATTCAGGTTAACAATGGCAGACAAAAACCACTAGAGATGTAACCCACTGCTTATCACCTCTTCTTAAAACCATATTTCTTACCTTCATAAAACAGATCTGTCTTCGCACTCCCTAAATTAACTATTTTTGGACATCCATCCCTATCTTTCTCCAGCTGTGTGCACTCCTTGCAATAGTAAGCATCAGAGATTCCCACTCCTCCACAGATAACGCATCGACCTTGGAAGGATCCATAGTTGCACCCATCACAGATTCGCACAAGTGTGCAAGGATGCACCAGGGAGTCGCAGATAACGCATTTCCCATCATCTTTCTCACAAAGTCTTCCAATGGCAATTCCTGGCTGCTTCCTGCACATAATCAAATCTGGCTGATGCTTTGCCATGTTGCTCGCTTTCCGAAAGCTCTTGGTTTCTGGGATGCCTGAAACCAGCAAAATATGAATGCGTGAGTGAGCAGAATAAAAACTCATTTTCATTATGGCAATTGAATTGTATATTTACAAGAACAGCCACAAATAGAACCGTGAGCAAGGACCTTCTTTGATCTTTCATAGTTGAATGTGTCGACATGTAAATCCCAAGACAATTACATCAAACGATGACAAGACAGGAAATGTATAGCCCATTAACAGTGAGCTATCAGGTTCTTGAACCAAGCTCCGATTTCAAGCTCAAGCTCAACAAAAACGACTGACTTTTGACTTTTTTCCGATTCATAACCTGGACTTTTACTTTACTGGTCGAGTTCACAGGAGCTTAGCAGCTATGCCACAAACACAAAAGGAAGGTATCATTCAACCCATCGTCTTTCACTTCTAAAGTTTTAGGCTCAGAAGAAGATAAAAGAAAAGGAAGTAACATTGACATGTCGTGGTTTCTAGCCATACCTAGCATGAAATAATGATCTTCGAGAATTGAAACCAACATTTTAACATTAAAGACAAAATCTGAAGCATGAAAACTAGAGCTTAAAACTTTTATGAATTCCATTCATGGAGTAGGAGAGCTAACCTGATCCCCTCCAGGTTAGGGTAGGCAGATAGGAATAAAAAGAAGATGGGAGCTCCATTACTTATTTATTTTAGGCAGATTACTTGCAGAGGAATAAAAAGCGAGGGCTTGAAAATTTGACTCCTTGGGGGGCAAGGCTTTTTTACTTTTTGAAGAGGACTCCATAAATACTCGTACTGATTTCATAATTGATTAGGTGTTCTCCACGCCTCCCCTTCAACAAGTAATTCAAAACCCATGTTAAGATTAGTCACTCATGGCGACTGATATTCTTTGATTCTAACTACCATCTATCTACATCTACATGTATACAGCCTCGCTTTACTACTGGGCTATAGGTACATGTCGCCCATGCACGGCTTCTTGTTCGGAACAAGATTTCCTCGTAGAGGCGAGACTGCCTTTGGTTTGATTTAGAAACAAGATTTACAAGTCTCCGAATAATCAAAGAAGATAAATTAATTTGTATTCTGAAATTCCAACGCTTTTTATCATCCGTGAACCAAATATACTGTACAAGAGATGACGAGGGATTCCGGCCCATTTCCGATTTCCAAACGAAACGGCAGGGAAGATGAGAATGTTAGCCACATTTCACTATTCAGGGTCTAGCTGGATTGCCTTCACCCGGTTTGCTGGGCGTCATCTTGGCCTCACCGGTCACAATGTATGAAAACAAGATAACCTTTCCTTGAATTACAACAATAAAAACAAATGAATATACGAATGTATCATCACAGATTAAAGGAAATATTTGAAATTATCATTCCGCATCATGGATGCTTACAAGGTACCTTACTCGCGATAATGTCACTGACATGAACAAGCTGATAGCTTAAAATCTTGGCATCTCAAACAATGGATTTAAGGTACCATGTTCTCTATACATACATAGGAGTAAGGGCTGTCCAGTTCAGCCTCAAGTATTCAGCCTATTTCTCATTTCCCTTGGCTCACCATATGCCATGCCATATCTGAACATTCTAGGTCCTCGAGGTATATCTAAATTTAGAGTTGAATAAATCTTAAACAATCAAACAAGAACTCGGAAAAGAAAAGACGAGCAAATACCCCAATAATACAATTCATTAGACAATGAAAATCATTTCTACAACCATAATATTTCAGCTACATTTTTACAGCAAAGCGCAATAATGGAAAAGAAATTCTTAACAAATGAACTTAATAAAACGAAGTTATCTGCCACAATTACATCACAAGGAAAAATAAGTTATGCAAGAATCCACGTGCTTTCATTCTGGATCAGGGGAACCACCAGGAACCAGCTGTATTGCAAACTAAAATTAGAAAATCCACCCGTATCTAGAGAGCTACAGATTTCAACAAAGCAAAACACATTCTAGACCTCTTCAATTCACAGTGAATCCTTTTTCCAGGATCTCGATAGAGCAAAGGTAACTCAACAATAAAATCATAAGACACAAGTATAAAGAAATGCCAAATACTGGAACGCTGAACACAGCTGTACCTTGATGGGCTTGGACTAGAATTAAAATAAGCCATAGGCAATCATACTTACAATCGCAATGTTATTTCCATTCAGCAATATCTGATCAAGCTTGGTTATGCGTCGCCCTTCAGCTGTAATTTCACTACAAAATTGATAAAGAAGCAGATTAAATCAAATTCAAAAACAAGCAGTCTTTCAGCAATCTATCACATAAGATGATGTTTTAGTGAATATATGGGATGGAAAGTACTCTAATCTCCATGCAAAGTCACTCGCTAATGGCTAGCAAGAAAGAGAACCCACACAGACAAAACATGCAGCCACAATGCACAAACCAACCATAAGACTCCACTTGAGCAGCATCAAGCAGGAACATTAAAATTTTACTTCAGTTTGAAAAAATAAAAGCATAATAAGATTTACAAACAAGCCTTACACCAGTCACATACAAATACAGCTCAATATAGCAATCAAAGACAATGATGCCAGCAATCGCAAAGACCATAATCCAGGAACCTATATCCTTATAAAAGGCAGCAATTTGTTCAACATGCCAAAAAAATTTGCAGGTCATTACCATGTTAAAAAAAACATGCAGTTAAACACCAAAATTACCAGAGTAAAGAAACATTGAGTGAAAAAAAAAATCACATTTAAAAAAAAGAGGAGTTTTGCATGTATTTATAAAAACCCGAAAAAAAAGGAAAAACAGAGAAAGAGAGTTCGTTATGACTTACTACTCGGTAAGTCTTCAAGGACCATGTTGACATAGACGTCAAAACCCCTGAGAGTACCAACAAGCTCCTTGTCTCCTTTCATTATGACCCATATTTTCGACCCTATGCACCTGTCTATTAGCTCTGTTTTAAAAAAGAAAAAAGAAAAAAAATCCAGAATCACCATTGTTTCTGATAATTTTTTCAAGAACATTAAAAAAGAGTGCATAACTCGTTAAGAAGAAACAAAAATGGAGCTGACCCGACGGAAGTAGCTGTGAGGGATTGGTGTTGGCCATTATTTCAGCTTCAACATCGACAAAGAGCGATTAAAAGGTAGGGCACGTCATCTATTGAAACTTGAAAGTAACATTTACAATTTATTTTTTCGCTAAAGAGACGACACAGCTTTTCTATTGTGGAAAAAACGACATGCAGAATTTGTTTTTTTAAGAAAGAGGGGTTCTGAAAAATTGAAACAACTTCTATGGGCTTGGGCCTCAACAATAGAATAATATATATATATATATATCCAAAACTATCCAAAGCAGGTTTTACCACAACTCTTGCTACAGAGCCTAAATAAACTGAGCATTGCATAAGGATTTCATGTTCCTCTTGGTTAACTTCCAAAATGCTGAGCTTCTTTTTTTTTCTTGGGATGGTTTCTCAGCCATTCGTTGAGATGGGAATGCAAAAGGATCCCATGCTTGACAGTAAATAAAGCACTTAGAAAGAAATTTCAAAAGAAAAAAATAGACCATCACTGAATTGTGACACTTGAAGAGTTACAGCTGAAGAGTCAGAAAGCGAAATTAAGCACCAGTAAAAGACTGAATAATTTGATCCAACTCTACAATAATTGTAGGATATTTTGCTGCAGTGACAATTAGAACAATAAATTACTCGTCATTGGGCACACCAGTTTCAAACACATTTTCTTTCGCAAGTACTTAACCCTTCATATATTCTATGACAATGCCGTTCCCCGTTCCCTTCCCTCCCATCAGATCAATGGATGACAGGCTTGAGCGGATGAGCTCTCAGACTTGATAAGTCAAGATGAGCATCAAGCTCTTCATCAAGTTCCCCAACAACGCTTCTGCAGGAAACAACAAGATGAAAAACTTTGTTAGAGGGAACTGACATGGTATCAGCCAAACCAGACAAAATTGTTAGAAAAGGAAAAAAAAATGGAAGATGGCATTTACATGTTGTCACCCCTTATTATGTATAAGCCCAGCACTAGTTGTTGAACACCTTCCTGCAAAATTAATCAAGCAAACTATTCAAGTGGCCTGTGCCACTAAAAAGACACGGACATGTTTGTTATCTTTAGATCTTCAAAGCAGTAGACCACAGAAGGGATCATATTTAAAAAAAAAAGTTAAAATTAAGCATTCCCTAAGAAACTATACATCTTCATTGAGCTTAGCTGTATAAAACCAAGATTATTTAACTGCTACATGCATCTAAGTTTCTGCAAATTCTATTTTTCTTTAATCACCAATGTTCAAATAGGCAAAGGAATACTGGATGAGGATTGCAAACCTTGGTAGAGTATACACGCTCATGAGATTCATCAAGGATAATATTTGTGGCCTGGTCGAAGCCTTTCAAGACTCCCTAAATCAACAGGGACCCATTTACAGTTAGTATGCTATTGTAAAAGTTCATGTGAATGTATTAGAAATATAAAATGACGCACCACTATATTCCGACCATCATTTGTGATAACTGAAATAGTTTCTGCACAGGAAAAAAATGGTGATGGAATAATAAGAAAACTGAATTAAAGAAAATCAACCGCACAGACATTGGCCAAAAATCTGCATGTGATTAAGCATCAAGAATTACACCCTGAAAACAACTGTTTCAAAAAGATTGCAATGAACCCCAGCTCGAGGCTTACGATTATTCTGTCAAGGAACCATTCCACTTGGAAGATTAATCTATTAGTTGAAGCCCCAAGGTATAATTTATATTATTCTCTAGCACATCCCCTCAAGTGAAAGCCCTGTAGATTTGAAACTTACACACAGGTCTACACTAATTTGTTCTTGATTTTTATCAAATAGAATGAGAGTGGTGAGATTTGAACTCGTAATTATTGAGTCAACAAGACTCTAATACTATGTCAATAAATCATTTCACCTAAGAGTTTAAGCTATTAGGTGAGGCTCCAAGATATAATTTATATTATTCTCTAACATATTGTTTATTAGGTGTTAGTATTAACAAACCACCGCACACCCTTGGTCACTCTAAATTGTGAATCCTATGCCTTATGAGAAGAACCTTGTCACGGCCTTTGTTCCTATTGAACCCATGTCAAAATCGAGTTTTGAAATATACAAGTTTGTATAATCATGCTAGTATTCTTCGATAACGTTTCACATGTTGTTAGCTTCTGCAATCTAACATGGCATTCCATAACACGTCTAAATGCTTTCATTATTGTTTCAGCATACTTAGCAGTTATACAACAATACCAAAGGTTATACCTCGAATATCAGTTCCGCATTACACATAAAATGTTTGTGCTCGAACACAGTGCTGCTGGAGAGTTTACATTTAAACAGCTAGAATTTTAACATTGGACTGTGAGAAGTAAAGACCATGATTACACACAGAAACTACAAAAAAGAGTTTATAGAGAACTTGCTAACTTACGATCTACAAGAGTCTCTAGTCCTGTTGCAATAGACATTTTTCAAGTCCCGAAACCACTAACTCCTTGGAAAGACTGGTTGTGGATAAGAAACTCTGCAATAAAACCCCATCAGTTCCCAAAACTATTACACACAGCTAGAAAGCTAAATTCCAAGCTTTAAAACCAACATGAGAGGCAACCCAGATAGTAAATCGTAACAATAAAACAGCAGCACTAGTGGAACAATCCGAAAATCAAAACATTTAATGTGAACCAAGAAACAAAGGTGTGAAAACCTAAAACCCACTGAAAGAACTCAAAACATTGACATCTAATGTGAAGAGTATTTCAAGAGTGGGAGAGTATTTCAAGAGCGGGAGAGTATTACCAGTTTAACTCGACTCTTGTGCTTCTTGTCGTTTGTATTTCAATGGAAAGCGTGTTCCGAGGAGGTTTGAACCAGAGTAAGAAATACAATTTTAAGGTTTTTGAGTTCGAGCACAAAAAAACGTCTAGGCTGGGAGAGGGTTTTGATGGTTTAGGAGGAGTGTATTTGCTAGCCCTTAAATTGATATGGACTCGTTCTTGTACCTCTAATTGGGCCTTGGGCCTTGGGCCTCAACCAGCTTCTTTTTCTTCCCTGGCTTTCGGAGCAGGTACTTTGGACTGGATGATATATTTTGTTTTGACTATTTTATTATCATTATCATTATCATTTTGCTTTTACGGTCATGAACATCCCAGGGCAGTGTTCCTCCTTCGATATTGACATTAGTTTCATTCTTCCAGATGCTGGCATGAGGTTAACTATGGGAGTCAATCATTATTAGACCAAATTTTACTAATATCACAAGAAAGTCTTAATTACTGGAGTGAGATTAATGAAATATCTTTTAATCAATGTATATATAATTCAAGTTTTTTTACGTTGATTGCAGTATGCATGGCTTCTTTCATCTCCCAGGATTTGTTGTTTGACTAGAAGCTAGACGATT
Organism: Salix exigua; assembly: GCA_032356905.1. Lineage (NCBI taxonomy): Eukaryota > Viridiplantae > Streptophyta > Magnoliopsida > Malpighiales > Salicaceae > Salix > Salix exigua. Next base: position 7,411,183 of record CM063596.1, read on the forward strand.
CAGAATTTTTTTCGTACTCGGTTTCTTCAACTTTGAAAACCAACAAGAGAAGTTAGCTCGATAAACTAAACGGAGAGTGAAGAACATTTCAAGAACAGATGTGAGCGACGCAAATTTCTGAAAAATTGAAAATTAATCATGTATTCAGAGTAGTTCATGTTCATCCTATGCATGCTTTCCAATGTTCCTAGATTAATTTCTGAACAATGAGAGGACAAGATCAGGTACGCAACAATGAGAAAGAGGGATTTTTTTTTTTTGGAAAAGATTTATATAATAAAGATGGAGAATGTATAAGGCCTGCCACCTTACAAATGCCCAAAGGGCTAAACAAAAACAAAGCCTTTGCAGGCCTCCAGAACAAACCAAAACCTACAGCCCAGCGGCTATGAAGCCAAACCCAATCCAAAACGAAAGCCCAACATGTCTCCCAATAGGCACTGTGTAAAAGAGACCCTGGAGGCCGAAGTATACAGGCCCTGAGGAAGAAAGCCAGCCCGCGAGGCCCAATGGCCATCCAATGAACCAATAAGCCCTCTGCTAATGGCCTTGGCCATCAGCCCGAAGAGGGCTAGCACGCCATGGGATATTCCAAATGGCCGAAGTCGTTCCTGCCACAGTAAGCCCATTGCAGCTCATAAGCTGGTCTCTGATCTGCTGAAATATATCATCCCCAACAGTGGTTGCTGGGCTTTTGAGGTGTTGAAAGATCCTCTTGTTACGCTCCTGCCAGATATGATAAATCGTGGTTGTGAAAATGAGAGCACCGATCTTGTTGGTAGTGGATTTTGTATCTTGGTACCTATGCGAGGTCCAATCCACTAAGCTACGCCATGCCAAATTTGGCCAATGAGTACGAGCTTTTGTCTTGGATGTTTTTCCATACTTGGATGGAGTACCTGCACATGAAGAAGATATGGTCATGGGACTCTGGGTCCCGAGAGCAGAGCCTGCATGTTGTATCCTCGCCATTATGGTAGTGCATTCTGTCCATTGTTCGAAGTCTACCCTGGATAGTCAACCACAACACAAATGAGTGTCTGGGTATGTGGATGTTATGCCATAATAGGCGATGGAGATCATTTATTGGTTTCCTGACCCTTAGATACTCCCAAGCCAACGCAATGGTGAATTGCCCAGAGCAGTTAGGAGCCCAGACCACTGAATCTTCCCTAGAGAGATTGGAATGGAAATTTATTCTAGACCAAATCTCTTGAGTAAGCAGAGGGACCTGAGGGAAAGACCAACTCCCAATTTCAATGATATCTGCCACTTGTGCTTTCCAAGGTAGGAGAGAAGAAGAGAGACTCCTCTGAGAGAGGGTATCCGACGGGCGCATACCCGTGGGCATCCAATAGTCAAACCACAGGAAGGTGTTCTTGCCATTTCCCACTTGCGCTCTGAATTCCCCTCTACACCAATCCCTAGCTTGAAGGACCTTCCGCCAGGTCCATGAAGGATTTGAAGGAACTTGAATCTGCCAAAAAGAGGGATAATGTACTAATGTTCTTTGCTTTTTCTTAATTTTCAAAATTTACTAGAGATTTATACATCCATCTATGTATTTCCCTTCGTCTATACCTATCTTATTTATATTTTTTACATGATAACACAAACAATTCACAAGAGAGAGTAAATGATAGGATTTTTTAAAAGCAAAACATAAAGAACTTCTTAGAATATGGTATTTCAACTTGGATTGATAAGAATGTATCGTTATAAAATGGATATAAGATGTATATTGATCTTTTAAGAAGTCGGGTTATAGAGAAAAGAGTAAGGAAATTGTCTCTCGACCAACGGTTGTGATAGAAATTTCTTAAATTAAAGTAGAAAGAGGTGTTTAAGAGTGTGGTTATGGTTGTTTTTAAAAATGTTTTTGTTTAGAAATACATCAAAATCTATTTTTTATTTTTTAAAAATTATTTTTGACATAAACACATCAAAATAATCTAAAAACACCAAAAATATTTCATTTAAAATAAAAAAAATGGTACAAACGACGGTTCGACCGTAAACAACAACTAAAACTACTGTGCTAAAGCAGCATGAGAGGAAGTAATTATGACTCTAGCAGTAGTAGGTAGCTAGGGCATGCAAAAAAACAGTCAATGGAGTTGTCATTGTTATGTTTTGTCATCTCTGCGTTCACATCAATTTCAACTCAAATTATAAGTTTAACTTACGGATGCTCCCTTGGACGTGTCTAAACAAACTATTTTGTATTTAATATTTACGCTGTAATGTATTTTTCAAGCGTTTTTTATTTAAGAATATATTAAAAAAATTTCATGTATTTTTATGTTAAAATTATTTAAAAACATTAAATAAATGTATTTCTAAAAATCAAATATATTTTTCAAATACATCAATAAACATGTGCTAAACAAGATTACAGATGCCTCGATGCATCGAGGACCCTGTCATTTACAATTAATATTATAACAAGAGATATTAACTTGGCAAAACACAAAACACGTGCTTATATTTTATAGTTAATGATATTATTTTAAAACTTGTTGGTAGAATTTTAATAAATAAATGAATTGATTTAGTATGATCTAATTATAAATTAAAATGATATGTAACTCATGATTTATTCTGAAACGGTTTAAACATTGAACTGTCTTAAATATTTTTATTCACATTTTTTTTACCGAATCATTTTGTTTCCCGTTTACTAATTATAATTTAGTTTTACAAGTTAGCTTTTGATAGACTATAAAATAATGTTTAGAAGAAAAGAAATATTTAAAAAATGATGGAAATGCAATATAAAATAAAGGCACAGACCGGGTTGTGGTTATCCTCAGTATTTTTTTCACTTTATTTTTTTATTTGTAAATTAATCATTTTATATTAAATTTGTTTGTGATTGATTTTGATATTTTATTTTAGTTAGTTTTTTTTATATAACTCTCGTGATATTAAAAATAAGTTTTGATAGTGAGTTAATATTTGATTTTAAAAAAATATAAGTTTATTTTTTTATAATTCAAACAAAATAAAACTTCATAAATCCAAATTAAAATGAGACAAATATTCAGTGTTTATTTTTTAAAAATCAACATCTTTATCCTAGATCTCTGGCTTAATTTTTTTAATTGAAATCAACAACTTTATATAATTTACCAATTAATATAAATTTTAATTTTTTCTATTAAAGATATGTACAATCTCTTACACTTACAGTTAAAAAAAGAATTACGTTGAGAAAAAAAAAACTCATACCGCAGTAAAAGAAATCAAACTAGTATAACTGAAATGAAGTTATAGGCTTAGAGCGCTCAGGAAAACACAAGAGCATAAAAAAATTTATATTTATATAAATAGTAATTATTTTATAATCAGTTTCTACATGACAAATTCATCTTCTCTGCTTAATCATGCCATTCATGCGCGTTGACTGCAAGCATCATATCTGAATGATGAAACTGTTGGACGAATATATTTCACGCACAATTTATTTTATCTGAATTTGTTTGTTATTGATTTTGCAATCAAGGTTGAAAAAAATAGTTTTATAAAAAGTATTTTTATTGCAATTCAAAATAAGTATTTGGTTAAAACTGTAGTTGAGTTGGAGATTGAAAAAAAAAACAGTTTTAAGTGTTTGGCTACCAAACTTTTCATATTGCCTTTAACTTGTAAAATTACTTTAAAGAGCATAGAGTAATATACTAATTATTTTTTAAAAATATATTTTTGTTTAAAAATATATTAAATATATATATATTTTTTAATTTTTTCATCTTTATATCCAAATTATTAAAAAACACTAAAAATATTAATCTAATATATATATATTCAAAAATAATTTTAAAATGCATGAACATGCTTTAATTTAAATAAATATATATTTATTTATATTTTAATTAAATTTTTAGATTATTTTAATATTAAAAATATAATAATAATAATAAATATATTATTACTCCCTCCACTTATCCAGAATGCTTAACGCCTAACGGCGTTCTGAACGTTTTTTTTACGGGACTCACCATTTGTACCCGTGTTTGGAACAAAAACAAACACCATTTTTGAAACCCGTTTAGCAATTATGGACCGCACCATATTGTCAAACGGGTTCTTAGAGGCCCGTGATTAGAAAAGTCAAACGCAATGCAGAGCGATGATTTTTATATAGGCAACGAGAGAACATTGATTAGTATTTGCTTTCTCAAGCAGCGAGAGACCATTAATTCGTTGTCGAAACCAGTTAGAAAGATGAGTAGTTTTCGAGTGGTTTACACTTAATTTCGTATCCAATCTTCACAGATCCTCCAATAACGAAGGAAGGGAGAACACTGTGGTGATGAATCAAATACTAATCGTGTACAGTTCCACACCGTAGCTCAAAAATACCATCACAAAAAACAACATTAAAAAAAAAAATGATATGCCCCCATTAATCAAACGGTAAACAACCCATCATCAAGCTTTAGAAACCAAAGAAGAAACGAAGTTGCACCCACCATGGTCTCTCACAAGCATCAGAAGCCCAAAAAAAAAGAGAGGGAAGGGCCCACACAAAATCTCGAAGATTGTCGCAGGCCGCTTTCTTTTCCTTTAATACAATGTTTTTTAATTAAAAATATATTAAAATATTATATATATTTTTTAAAAATTATTTTTAACAAATGATTTATCAATATCACTTTTTTATTTAAAATAAAAAATAAAAATAAATTCAACTTTTTTTAAAATATTTTTGAAACAGATACACAACTTAAACCCTACCCACACATAGAAGCTGTGAACGTGCCATAGCGGAATTTGATTGATTTATTTATTCCTTTTCTACATGCAGAAGAAGAAAACTTCCATTTAGGAAAAAAACAACACAAGATTAAAATTAGGAAAAAAAAACATAATAACAGAAACAAAAAAAAAAGACAAGAGAAAAAAAAATTAGAAAAAAAAATTATCAAGAAAGGAAAGCAAAAAACGAAAAAATAAAAAAATAAAAAGAAAAACATAATCTGAAAATAAAAAAAAGCAAAAAACAAAAAAAAAGAAATTACTGTTGAAATCTACTGTGTGGAGAGCTAATGTGTTTGTTATAATTATAATAAATAATATTCTTCACAAACATTAAATCTCAATAAATCAAAATATTAAATGCCAACAAACCAAGACCAGTTCTTAGAGAGGGAGAGAGAGAGATTTGTTTTGTTGCTTGGAGAGAAAGAGTGGGAAAAATTTACGGAGTGGGGCTGACATAGTAAGCAAGCCCAAGGCAACCATATAAAAGCCCTCTGCCTTCTCAAGGACTCTTCTCTCTGTCTGCGACGGACTTGACAACAGAAAAACTTTCGAAGTCATTGCTTTCAATCAAAATTTGTTGTCAATGGCACTGGACTTGGAGAAACAACAGTCTGCGAGAAAGAGGAAACGCAAAAGAACCAAAATAAAGCTTTATCTCCGTGAGAAAGTAGAGGTAATAATAATAACTCCTTTTCTGAATGATTTTTGCGGGGTTTTGACACCGCTTAGCCTGTTTTTGATTGACTTTTTTTTTTCTTGATGATTTTTCCTGTTTGTTTATTGCTTTTTGAGTTTAATGTCAAGTTTTAAGGTGGGTTTCGCTTTGATTGGTGCCGCATCGGGGTGTTTATTGGTTCATATCAGTGTCTGCAATATGTTATGTTTTTCCAGACATGCAAGGGTTGATTATGAGTTCTTTAGAGACTACCAATTTTTTAGTGAAACGGGACATTAAACTCAAAAATCAATAAACAAACAAGATATGTTCTTCATTGTCTCATGCAAGGTAGTCATCACTATACATATATCAGTATAGTCTCCGTCCACATCTTTTTGTTTTTTGTTGAACCATCCACAACTATTATTGACAGAATCGTTCTCTCATTCCGTTTTATTATTTAAAATCTTGCCGAATGAAGATAATCCTAATGGATCTAGTGGGAAGGCTCTAAAGCTTTTGTATAAAGCTCACACTTACGCAATTGGATTTTTATGAGATTGTTTGAGTGTAGAAGTGAGCAGAATGAGGTTCTTGCGTATGTGCACGAAGGAAAGCAACGAACACCATACACTCAAAAGATTGATTCTATGATAGGAAGGAAAGCTAGTAAACTTAGAATGCTTCTCTTTTCTTTTCAATACAAGATAAGATCTCAAACTTTTACGCGCACCCATCATTTACCGAGTAATAGTAGGCAAGCCCAAGGCAACTATATAAAAGCTCTCTGCACCCTTCTCTCTATCTGTGACTGACTTGACAATAGAAAAACTTTCGAATTAAGTCATTGCTTTCATTCAAAATTTATTGTCAATGGCACTGGACTTGGAGAAACAACAGTCTGCGAGAAAGAGGAAACGCAAAAGAACCAAAATAAAGCTTTATCTCCATGAGAAAGTAGAGGTAATAATAGTAACTCCTTTTCTGAATGATTTTTGCGGGGTTTTGACACCGCTTAGCCTGTTTTTGATTGACTATTTTTTTCTTGATGATTTTTCTTGTTTGTTTATTGATTTTTTGAGTTTAATGTCCCGTTTCACTAAAAAATTGGTAGTCTCTACAGAACTCATAATGTCTTTTTCTTATTTTTCTTCTCAAAGTTATTACCCTGTTAAATTTTCTCTACTTTTTTTCCTCTAAAAAATTAAAAAATTGGCAATGACTTAATTGAGCAGTTGTTACTTATTTTCTTACAATTTAATGTTCTTCATATCAGTATTTTTTCTCACATTGGATAATGTACCTGTATGTTTAATTTTGTAATTTTATAGGTAAGGATCGAGGAAGATGGATTCCAGGGCTCATGGCATCCTGGAACTGTCATTGCATGTCGCAGGCAAGACCTGGACTTAAAATATGAAGTTAAATACGATCATATTCTTAATGATGACGAGTCTGACTATCTTGTTGATCAAGTGCGTGTTTCACTTTCCGTTGATGACACTGATTGTGCCAATGAAGACCCGTGTAACAATCGCGGCCTCATCAGGCCACCACCGCCACCGTTTCAGTTTGGTAAATATGGTCTTCCATACGGAATGTGCGTGGATGTGCATTACCAGGAGGCCTGGTGGGAAGGTGTGATTTTTGATCACGACGATGGTTCCGAGGAGAGGAAGGTATTTTTCCCTGATCTGGGCGACGAAATTATGGCACGTGTCAATAAGCTAAGGGTTACTCAGGATTGGAATGAAGTCGATGAGACTTGGCGGCAACGTGGGAAATGGTTGTTTCTTGTGCTGATTGAGGAATGCGAACAAAAACAATGCAATCCCGTTTCCATAAAACAACTTTGGCACGACTTGCGAGAGAAAGAAAATTTTGAGAAGCTCGGAGGGTGGACTTCTGCCGTGAAAGCTTTGTGGAGAGAGCTGGTTTTGGAGGCAATTGATGATGATCTCAAAGTCGTGTCGAATCATCTTTTCCAGGTGAAAGACATTCCAGACGCTACACAGCAGCCGTTGAAGATCGCCAAACCTGTTAATGATGTTGACATCAATCGGAAAGAAGATCTGGTTGAGACTCACGCCATGATACCAGTCGAGAACTCGCTAAATGATTGTCTGCTGCTGCATCCTAGTCCTCATGCTGAATCAACTCTCGACAGGGTCGTACCAAAATTTTCCTGTGATGAAGGTTTTTTTAACTCCACTTCCAATAAAATCAATGGCTCATCTCCGGGTCCAGCATGCATTCAAAGCAGTTGGCTGGGTGCTGGCCCAGACATAGTTCCTGGACCTGAATTTTGCCCAGATGCCATTATCAAATATGCCCAAATGGGTAACAAAAAGCCCAGGGGTACTCTAATCGAAGATGTGAGGAAGCATCTTGTACATCAGAGGTGGAAAATTGAACTCATGAAAGATAAAGGCAGAAGTAGACTGCGTTACACCTCACCTGTCGGGAAATTGTACCATTCTCTTCGGCAGGTTTGTCTAGATTTTTGTGAAAGTGACAATGGGATCTTTTCTCCAACCTCTGAAGGTAAGCAGAACAGTTCGCATACTTCTCGTGGCGATTCATCTTCTCTTATTGAGCAGCAGCCAAAGGAATGGGATCCTACTTGCTGCTCTCAAGTGACGAGTTCTTCAAATTCTGAAGCAGTCGTTTATGAACCTGAATATTGTCATGAAGCAATTGTGGAATGGCGTAATCTCTGGTCTAAGCATGGATCCGGGAAGAGATTCAGGGGAAAGATTAAGAAAGCTGACATGTCACTTAGAGCTAGGAAGCACCTCGCAGCCCTAGGATGGGTGTTTGGCTATAAAACATTTAACGGGAGGCGCGAACTTTACCATCGTTCTCCTGCGGGGAGGACATACTGGTCACTACGACAAGCCATCCAATGTATCTTAGATGAAGGAACACGCACTGATACTTCTAGAGACATGGAAATGCAAAATGACAGCAGCACAGTTGAGGGACAGTTTTCTTTTGAAAAATTATCTTCTGCAATTTGTAAAACGGGGTTTCATAAGCAAAAAAACTGTTCTAAAGAGTTTTCTTGCTTTTCACTGCCCAGAAAACATCATGACCTTCACGGAATAAATGTTCTAACCACTAGAAAGGCTCGAAGGAAAAGAAAGGGTAGTTTACATGTTGAAACCCGTTCAGATGCTCAAAACACAATCCGGCCAAACTCAAGATACGGGATAACATCTAGAGGTCTGGTTGGATTACAGAATGATAAGAAACACACTAAGAGGGTACGTGTACTACGATCAAGCAAAAGAGTGCAGCATGTTGTAGCTCCTGATCCATCGCATCATAATCCTCGAACTGTTTTGTCTTGGTTGATAGACAATGATATTGTGTTGCCAAGGACGAAAGTCCATTACGGTAATCAAAAGGATAGAAATCCAACAGTGGAAGGGCGCATAGCTCGTGATGGGATCAAGTGCAGTTGTTGCGGGAAGGTTTACACCCTCAGCGGGTTTGAACTTCATGCGGGCAGCAAATCTAACAGGTCAGGTGTTAGCAAATACCGCAAGCCAGCTGCCAACATCTTTCTGGATGATGGGAGGTCTCTGTTAGAATGCCAAATACAAATGATGCGTGACAAGGAGATGAGTAATCACAAGGCAGAAACACCTGATAGATTGGAGGGAAGTTGGGATCAAGATGGGAGCGATCATGTATGCTCTGTTTGTCACTATGGTGGTGAATTACTTTTATGCGATCACTGTCCCTCCTCATTCCATAAAAGATGTCTTGGCATGAAGGTGAGATATGTGTTTGCTCTCCAGTTCATTTAGAAATTCTATTATCATTTTATCATTGAGGTATTTGACTTCTCATGCGAGACTAAACTTTTGTGGTTTTTTTTATCGTCTCTTTCATGCTTCTATAGGATGTTCCGGATGGAGACTGGTTCTGCCCATCATGCCGTTGTAAAATTTGTGGCGAAAATAAATTGAAAAAAGACACCAAGGGTTTTATTGATGGTGTTCTTCATTGTACTCAATGCGAGCACCAATGTAGGTTAATTTTATCTGCTTTCAGTTAAAGCTGCAATAAATGGAGGTACAAAGTGCGTGTTTGAAATGTGTCTCTAATATGCCCTCTCTCTACCTGACGCAGATCATATTATGTGTCTGAGAAACAGAGGGACAGATAAATGGAAGGATTATCCTAAAGAAAACTGGTTTTGCAGCAAAAAGTGTGAAGTGGTACTTCAAACTCACTTTCTCTTCCTATTCTTGTTGTGCAAAATCAAGCTAAATTTGCATGTATTTGGTTATTAATGATGGGTTCTTGAAAAAACAGCATCAGTGAAAAAATGGTTATATCGCTGCTTTGGGTTTGGGAAGGATGAAGGTATGCGGTCAGAAGCTTTCGAGCCTTAGGCATAACCAGCACTTGATCAAATGCCCCACATTATACCCCCAATAGAAACATAACTGTACTTGTAATAGATATAATATGATTCACTTTACACTCTTTCTATAATTTGCCTCTCCTCCCTTCCCTTGTTTTCTTAGCTCGGCTACATCTCCTCCACCTCTTTGATTGAGACCATATACACAAGTTTTAAGGGGGATGGATCTTTTTTCAGATTCTTAGAGACCTTGTGATGTGATTTATATATTCCAAGTGAAACTACAAGTATTTTTTTTCTATTAAGAGATTCAATGTTGTGTTATTATAATAATTAGTCAGCTTGATTGGATACACTCGATGATGTTGTTTTTGAATATGAGGATCAATTGGCAAATATTCAATTAGTATTTGAGCTGTAAAGATAAGTAAGAATTAAATCATCGCAGGCTATTACCCCCCAATTTTTTTATTACTGTAGACTATCTTCTCATGCATGGTGCCAGTAACTTATTACACCTGCCACAAAAGTACATGTTCAAGGAATATTCTTCTTGGAATGTCATGTAGGATGCCACATTTTGATTTTACTGTTATAATGGTGTTACTGTTGTAGATATTTTTCGGCCTCCAAAAGCTTCTAGGAAAACCAATTCCAGTGGGTGTGGACAATCTTACTTGGACGGTATTCAAGTATATTCAGTCTGATCAGTATAAACTTGATGCTTTTGATGACGAGACCCTGGTTGAGACCTACAGCAAGCTCAAAATCGCACTTGAAGTGGTGCATGAATGTTTCGAGCCTGTTGAGGAACCTCGCACCGGGAGGGATCTTATGAAAGATGTTATTTTTAGTAATGGGTGAGAATTCATATTTTAAGACTAATTACCCTAACCACTCTCTTTTTTCTGTTACACGGTACTTCATATATTTAATTCACAGAGCATACTTAAAGTGGTATTTTAAAATTTGCACAGCATAAATCTAACTATTCTGGATCTTATATAACTGAACCAAGAGGCTCCTGATTTTGTCTGTTTTTGTTTTTTGTATCTTGAATCACAAACAAAATCCATATTGAGCGTGTTTTAATTGCCTGCCAATGTGTTTCTTTATAACAAGTGCAGAAAAAGTGGAAGTTTTCAGAAACAAGTTTCAAGAAGAAAAACAAGCAATCGCAAACAGGCAAAAGATGATTTCAAAAAGAATGAAAACAAGTTTAGAACAAAAACAATGCTTGGATTCGCTCTAGTTCCACACCCATAATAATTTGCTTTTCATACAATTCCTAGTTATTTTCAGTTCTCTACTTATTTTATTACTTTATCTTTCATAATGTTTTATGAAATGTTTGGATTAGTCACTGGACTTTCTTGGTGCATTCCAATTTATAGATTATTGAGTTATAATTACCTTGTAACAGTGAGGATGAGTTATCATATAATTGGTGGCAGGCAGGTAATCATCTCTGGATTGTCTACTTGTAAGGTGTCGATTATTACGACAATGGGGATTGACAGTTATTCTTGGTTTCAAAATAATTTTATCTGCTTAGTTTGAATTTGATTCTCTCCATACCAGATGCCAGGCATGATTAATGTTTCTGTATTTGACTTTGCAGGTCAGAACTTAACCGTTTGAACTTTCAAGGGTTCTACACCATACTTTTGGAGAAGAATGACGAATTAATTACTGTGGCTGCTGTAAGGTGAATTTCATAGAATTCCTTTATTCAAACAATGATAGTCAGTATGGGATTAGAAATAGTTGCTGATCAGCCTTGCATTTATGTTTTGTGAGATAATGATTATCTCACAATGATAGTTTCTTGTTCAAGGATTCATGGAGACAAAGTAGCAGAAATACCGCTTGTTGGCACAAGAGTCCAATTTCGGCAACATGGAATGTGTCGCATACTAATGGATGTGATCGAAAAGGTAATCCACTGTGCCTGTCTGTCATCCGGCTTTCTTTTGTATGTTCATTTCATCCCAATTTCCTTGTATTTTTTTTAAGATCTGGCTTGCAACTCCTGTAATGATTTCCTTCACTTGAAACTTTGATAATTGCAATACATCAAGTGGCTGTGATAGCCATCGTATTAATCTACAAAATGACGTGGCCTTTCATTAAACTTTTCAAAGCGCTCACTGAATGCCATTGAAAAAATGAAAATAATGCCAAGTTTTACAATGTCGTGGAAATTAGGAATAGCTTTCTTAAAAGAGTTTTTTCCCCTTACATGTTGATGTCATTTCTTGACTTGAGAGAGGAATGCATGTATATATTTATCAAGAGGACTCAAGTCCTAAGGATAGCGATCTCATTTCTACCATGCTGCTATAAATGGATATTTTTGGCCAAATATCTCAGTGCTGTTCTGTTTTTATCCCCTTTAGAAGCTCATGGAATTAGGAGTCCAGAGACTGATTTTGCCTGCTGCTCCTGGTGTCCTAAACACATGGACTCGTTCGTTTGGATTTTCAAAGATGACAGGCTCTGAGAGATTGCAGTTTGTAGATTACACTTTCTTGGATTTTCAGGATACCGTCATGTGCCAGAAACTATTAATGAAGTCGCCTTCTCCTCAATCAAGCCCATTGGAAGGTTTGTTCAGTTTCCCCTGCTTTCTTTGTTTGAAGACAAGTGAAAAAGAAATATCAGTATATCAGTCATCACACATGTTCTTGTATCCTGTAATGCAGAAATCCAAGATGATGTTTATGGAAGTGGTGAAAGCATCGATGCCAGGGACTCTAGTCCTGTCCCTGAAGTACTTAAAACAGGTCAAAATGAGGATGGTGGAATCATGGAACAAGGACCAGTGGAGTATGTCCAGTCTCTTACATCCTCTATTAAAAAACGAAAAAAGAAGGAAATGATCTAGGAAACAGTAAAACACAAGGGCTTAAAATGCTTATTTTGGGGATAAAGTAGCTTTTTAGTTACCAGATACGGTCTAGGTTGGAAAAGTGCTGTGGACGAAGTTGCCTTTATTTGAGAATCTGGGTTATTAATTTGTATAAACTCGCATGCAATTATTCTGAGGGGAGATGGCTATTGCTGATTTCTAGAGGTTATAAATAAGATGCAATTCATTTTTTGACCACCACATAATGGCAACTCCTGTTTTGTCTGAGTAGAGTATTTAACTGGCTCAAAATATTCACACGATTTTTTCTCTCCATTTTGTGCTTAGAATTTCTATATCCGTTTTTGCTTGTGATGTTGCTGAGTGCTGACTATTGCGATTGTCAATAGTGTTGCTGCAAGCAATATCAGTGATGGAATCAAAAGGCCTGTTCATCAAGTGGTGGTGGTGGTAAGTTATGGCACTTGAAACAGAGAGCCATGCCATCTTCTATCCTGTCTTTGTGGAACGTAATCTTCTTTACACATTTATACAAGATTCCTTGTCATCTTTCATGTCAGGTTAACCAGCCAAATCATCTTGAATGCGAACCCTGCAATGGCAAAATCAACGGATCCTTGGTTGAGGATTCCACTTTTAAGAAGGAAAGCAGGGTCGGTGAAAATGGTTCAGGCATTCTTAAACGCGGAAGAGGGTTTGGTAATGAGGGCGGCTTAAAGTGCTACCAAAGAAGAAACAGAGTAGCCCGTCAGAACTGAGTTTCGTTTTACTAGCATATGATCAAATTCCTATCTTGCTGTAGTGGGATAAAATCTATCTCACCGTGGCATAAGTGGAGCCTGCCATTTTGGTTGGCCCAGCACTAAAAATTTCGCTATGCGCAGGAATATAATGGGAAAAAGGAGGTTCTCGTTGTTAGTATTTTTTTTTTTTGTATAGCAGCTATAAATACAAGATGAGCTCATTTTGGGTTCTGTATTTTGGACAGGAGCTCATGTTTGGAATGTTACGTCGTATCATTATATATATGGTTAGGGTGAAGGTTGCTTGAAGTGCTTGAGTTTCTGGAACATTTGGCTATCTGTTTTGCTTCTTAATTATGTTTTCTTGTTCATGAATAAAAGATTGAAGAAATTGTTTTTTCCATTCCTTCTTAAATTAAATTGCTTTTAGAGCAACCATTTTTTTTAAATTAGAATTCAGAAAGTTAACGATGTCATTTAAAAATTAAAATATAATGAGTACAATACTATAAATACCATAAATTTAATGGTATTAATGAGTCAATAAAACTCAACTGTTATATTTATAATGTCTTTAAATTTATTTATGCATTTTGTTCATAATTGAATTAAACGTATTTATCTCTTAAACATCCCTTCAAATTTAAGTAAAGTCTTTTGGAATCTCTTTGATTTCAACCAAAATCACTATTCAGGAAACTCGACCGACATGTATTGTTTATGAAATGGTTGTCTTAGAAGATTATATAAATGACAGCAATTCATTTCTTTTTCTATACTTGAATGATTGAGTCAGCTTTCATACAACTCAATTCAATTTTCGGGTTCTTCTGCGCATGTTTACAAAATTATATTTAGTAAGATTTGAACCGTGAATTTCAAAGAGAGCACCCATCTTAATTCCACATAGGAACTTGTAGGGGTGCTTGCACTGTTATTCAAAAACGATTTAAAAAAATTGGAATTTTTATTTTAAATTTTTAAAAAAATGAATATTTTTAGATCTTTTTCATGTGTTAATATTAAAACTAATTTTTAAAAAATAATAAAATATTATTTTGATATATTTCTAAAAAAACACTTTTAAAAACAAATTAAACCTCTTAATACTCAATGAAAGGAGTTCGGGCTAAATTACTTCTGTGCTTAAAGCCAACAAATTAATCAAATGTTTTACAATTGGATCTTCTCCCAAAGGCAACCCAACTCGTGCACATACAGTCATGATCAATAAACTAATGAACCCACTTACCAGCTATTTTTTCCAATCACAACATGCCGTCAAATCCCAGATATGTTCTTCAGTGTCTCATGCAAGGGAGTCATGACTACATGTATCAGTATAGTCTCCGTCCACATCTTTTTTGTTTGTTTGTTTTTGGCTGAACCATCCACAAGTATTATTGACAGAATCGTCCTCTCATTCCGCTTTATTACTTAAAAATCTTGCGGAATGAAGATGATCCTAATGGATCTAGTGGGAAGGCACTAAAGCTTTGTATAAAGCTCACACTTGCGCAAATGGATTTTTATGAGACTGTTTGAAAGTAGAAGTGAACAGAATGATGTTCTTGCGTGTGTGCACGAAGGAAAGCAAAGAACATCAAAAGATTGATTCTATGATAGGAAGGAAAGCTACCAAGCCTCGTATGCTTCTCTCTTTTCTTTTCAATACAAGATAAGATCTCAAACTTTTACGAGCATCCATGATTTTAAAATACAAGAACAGCAACTCTGATGGGTGCAGCTTAACTGGTTAGATTCTAGGTTTTTTCTCTAGAAATCACGTTTAAATCTCACCAACCTCAAAGTTATTGAAGGATTACATAGTTATTAACTTCAAAAACTGTGGATTAATTGATATATATGCAATCTATGCAAGCTACGGACATCTATGTTACCAAAACAAAATACAAGAACAGCAGACAATACACCAGGTGGGTGGAGATGACCTCGCCCTCCTACGTGTATGTTTCAAATGACGGAAAGCATATGGGAAAAAAAGAAGTTCCGAAAACTTTAGGCCCCATTTCCAACTGGCCTCCTCTTCAATCTTCTCTCCTTTTTTGCTGTCTTATATTTTCTCATTGCTTGCTTAAAAAGTGTAAGCAATTAATATCCAGAGCTTCACATAAATATGAGTGGATCCAAGAGCACCCAATGATCTGTGGAAAAAAAACTGAACTTGCAGATGAATCTATTGCCGCTCATAGCATTAAAGAACTCTGTTCAAAAGTATGAACAAAAACCTTCAACAATCTAATATTTAACTCACGTGAATCCATCTCAGCTACCTTCACATGTACACAACAAAACAAAACCCCCACCACTCTTTTATAAGACGTGACTCAATCCTCCTAAACCCTAGCCCCCTCTTTTTATATATATATATATATACACACACCAATCTCTCTCTGCTTCCCTTTTGCTAGCCTTTGTCCACTACTTCCTTTTGCTTTTCTTTCACCCTTCCTAGCTCTAAAAAATGTCTCCTGCTTGTATCCAGTTCTCTTGCAATATATTGGCTTCATGTTTTGTAGTTCTTTTCTTGGTCCTCCTTCAAACCAAGGTTGCAACTTCAGCTTTGATAATGAGCATGAGAAACCACCATAACCACCACCAGCATAGAATGCCAATGCTGCAAGCTAATCAAAGTTCTTGTGCATTGTTTGTCGGCACCTGGGTTCGTGATGAATCATACCCCCTGTATCAGTCTTCTAATTGCCCAACTATTATTGACGCTCAATTCAACTGCCAAATGTACGGGAGGCCTGACTCTGATTATCTCAAGTACAGATGGCAGCCTCTCAATTGTGAGCTCCCAAGGTAACAGAGACATCATTTAGTGTTAAGTTATTTTGGGTCCTCTTCCTGTTTTACATTTTTTGTGCTGTGAATGTAATTGTTGGATTTATGTTTGATTTTTAAATGGTATAGATTCAACGGGCTTGAATTTTTGCGAAATATGAAAGGGAGAAGTATGATGTTTGTGGGGGACTCGCTTGGACGGAATCAATGGGAGTCTTTGGTTTGCCTGATTTCGTCGTCGGTGCCTCGATCTTCAACAAAAATGAGTAGAGGACTACCCTTCTCCATCTTCAAGTTCTTGGTAAGTTCCCCTGCTTCAAAAAGCCACTGCTGTCACAGTACTTTACTTGAAATGCGAACTGATAAGATTCATGTGCTTGCTATTGCTTGGAGCCTACAATGCTGCAATTGATCGCTAAAAATATTCTACCTGCTGGAATCTTTTCATTACCTTGAGCCCACCAACAGATGGATAAAACATGAAAGAGATCGATTTTTTTTCCAGGGCTCGTATTTTCTTCTTGACAATCGAGCTTCAAATGTGAACTTGGTCAAATAGTGTCATTTTCTTGACATGATAGCGTCGTGTAATTGGATGGAGGGAGAAACAAATTTCCTCGCACAAAAATAGAAGAAAATAAAATAAAATGTACTGAGTTTACCATGATGTTTTTCTATTTTTCAAGCCTGAACCTGGAAATGTACAGGTTTTAGTCATAAAAGGAGGAAGCGGTGTCGCTGTACTGCATTTAGTCATGATTGCATTTGAATGATAATCGGACGGCTATTATTGCACCGATTTAAACAGCATGAGATGTCAGATATGGTGGTCATAGCTTTGTGGGGCCCTAACCCTAACCCTAACCATGGCGGTGCACTTTAGCACTGTTGATGCCAAGTTGAATCTCGGCCGTTAAAAGGAAATGGAGATTAGTTTCCTAATCTGGGTTTGGTATTGTGCAGGATTATGATGTGTCTATCTCCTATTATAAAGCTCCATATCTGGTAGACATCGATCTGGTACAAGGGAAGAGAGTTCTCAAGCTAGAGGAAATTTCCGGGAATGCAAACGCCTGGCGAAATGCAGACGTGCTGGTGTTTGACACCGGTCACTGGTGGAGCCACCAGGGTTCTCTCAAAGGGTAAGAAACCATTACAGTTGTCTGTTTTAATCCTGATTTTTGTGACTTTTTCATAGATCAGCATAAAAAATATCCCAGACGAACCTCATGATGAAACTAATGAAAAAAAATGACATGTCAAGAAAAAAAGACAGAATAAAACTCTTATCAGTTTCATCATTAGGAGAGTTTCACCATCAAAACTCTGGTGTATCTCGCTCGGACACTCTTTCTTTTGCCTTGTCATTTTTTATTCTACCCACTAAATTATTTGTTTTTTTTATTTTATTTTATACAAATTAATCTTGCATTAATTATTTGAGCATGTAACATGCATGGATGTATCCACTACTATGTTAAGCTAGAAATTATTTTTATAGTTGTTTTAGTTTAAAAACAAATAAAATCTATTAGACTAATCTAGGAATAAGAACTCAAATTACCTTTCTTGCTACTGTCTTGATGTAAATCAGTAGATGTCATGTAAAAACATGCGGTTTGATAAATGGACAGATGGGATTACATGGAATCAGGAGGGACATATTACCAGGATATGGATCGATTGGTTGCTTTGGAAAGAGGGCTGAGAACGTGGGCTAACTGGGTGGACTCCAACATCGACACTGCTAGAACCAGAGTCTTTTTCCAGTCGATCTCTCCTACACATTACATGTACGTCTCCCTCTCTCTCTCACTGTCTCACTCGCACATGTAAGGTTGTGTTTGGTGCGACGAGTCTATGCTCCATTATTGTTTGTCGGGAGTGATTTGAGCACTGAAAAATGGGTCCAATCTTAGCTGGGATTATCGGTGCTAATAGGAGCGTGGTGGGTCTGACTTCAGTTCAGTACGTCTGGAGTTGAATCGGTAAAAGGGAAAGAAGAACCTAGTGCTGCGATATTAGTTATTTTTAAAAATATATTTTACTCGGAAATATATTAAAATTATTTTTTTTAGAAAATAAAAAAATTATTTTTTTCATAAAAAAATGTAAAATTCAATATCAAAAGCATCGTAATATAATTATAATAAATATTAATAGTGTCCACAATCATTTCAGCTGTCCAGGCAGAGTGTCAGGGGAAGAAAGATCAGCTAATTATACAAAATACTATGGATTTCATGATTTCGCAGCACTTTTTCCAGCTGATTTCTTTCTTTTCCTGGACATGAGCATCAATTAATCCCTTAACTAGACTTCTTATTGGCACCATTCAAGATATAATTTTCAGATGAAGGGGGTGTTTGCTTTGCAGTTAGGCTGTGTTTTAAAAAATATGATATACTATAATTAAAGTTAAATTTTCACACTTTAAAAAATATCTCTGTGATTATCTAAAATAAGATGCATGTGATTATAGTTTTTTCTCTTTTTTTTTCTTATGTCCAAAAGACCACATTCATTGCGACAAGTGACTGTCCTTAGAAAGGGGGGGTTTCCCCCCTAATTGAAAGCCAAATCTACCGACATACTTCAACGGTCCCCTCACGTGATCCTGTTTTTTTAAAGCTGCAAGTTAACACCGATCATTAGACGGTGACAAGAAAATTCATTTTTTTTTCATGTACTGTCGGTGGCGGGGAGAGATTACTATTCCACGGATCGTGCATGTAATCAGCGTCTAAAGAATTAAGTATTACTCTGCTAAGCTGGAAATTAACAGTAAACCGTTAATGATACTTGACAGCCCAAGTGAATGGAGCACCGGGACGACAACAGCAACAACGACAAATTGCTACGGCGAGACAACACCAATAAGTGGAATGACATACCCGGGAGCATACCCTGATGAAATGAGAGTAGTGGATGCTGTGATCAAAGACATGCATAATCCTCCATATTTGCTGGACATCACAATGCTCTCGGAGTTGAGAAAAGATGGGCACCCATCAATCTACAGTGGCGATTTGAGCCCTCAACAGAGGGCGGATCCTGTTGGATCAGCTGATTGTAGCCATTGGTGCCTTCCTGGACTGCCTGATACTTGGAACCAGTTGTTCTACGCTGCCTTGTTCTTTCAACTCTAGTTTTTTTATTTTTGTTAACTACTGATTATAATGATATACGTGCTAGGAGAGGTGCATAATTTACAATCCTTTTGTCTTCTATTGCTGTATGATCTTTAGACTAAGATATACGTATGTTCCAATTAATCCACCTTGTAAATTAGTGATTTTTTAC
The DNA here is from genome assembly GCA_032356905.1 of Salix exigua. NCBI lineage: Eukaryota > Viridiplantae > Streptophyta > Magnoliopsida > Malpighiales > Salicaceae > Salix > Salix exigua. The sequence continues at coordinate 7,430,712 of CM063596.1, forward strand.
ACCACGAAGAAATATGATTATTTGTTAGGTAACTTGGAGAAAAGTTGCCACTCTATTTTGCTGATTAACTTGATGATCCCTTCATGGATGGTCTTAAGGACTCGGATTAGTTGTTCCTGATGTGAAAAACTGCAAGAATGATGGTGGTTGTTTAAGCCCAACTCGTGGGATCTGGAGTCCTTGTTCTAAAGCATGTTTGGCATATGTTACCATGAGGACCGGATGGAACTTGTAGTTAAATGCCTCTGCTAGGCATGCTATCTTGCTGGGCAAAATATACCCTTCTGCCTGGTTTAAGTGATGGCCTGGGGTGATTTCTAGATAACTGCTATGTGTCATCCTTGGTTTTCCTTGTATCATAATTCTGTCCACCTCGTTAGAGAATTATGATCCGATTGCTGACCGCCATAGTCTGGCAGCTTCATTCATAGTTAACAAGCTGATAATTTGACAGAAAATGTAGAAACCCGTAGCCCATTGACATTAGCGGAGTCCGATTAGTTTCAGAGATGTCACCGATGCTTTCAAGGCCCAAAACTCTACCTATTATTCAACATTGCAAGAAAGAAAAATGTCCTCTGTGATTTGTTCATGTCCTATACTTAAAAGCTTCACGCATCGGATCTCATCTGCGATTTCCCCAGTGATGAAAAGCATCAGTATAAGGGCCGCTGCTGAATACTGTATGTACCATGGAAGCTATGGAGACATCCCTTGTCCTCATGTCCAATGGTAAAAATTGGATATTGGATTTTTAAACTACAACTAAAAGTCGAGAGAAAAAGAGGCTCACTCGTCTATAAAGCGAAGAAACCAAAGGAAAGGTTGCATTACCGCTTTAAAGAGTTACAGGGCATTGATAATACACGCAAGTTACCTTGTACAAAAACCACAAAGTAATGACAGCACGACTTCAAACGACCTCGGATCATTATTTGTAACGTCTAGATAATGACCTATAAGATTTACATATATAAGGCAGATCAAGTTTATTTAATGCCAAACCTATATTATATATATATCAGATTCAGCAATACTGGGTCCTCCAGCAGGCGCTAACTGTGGATCGTAACTCCCGAAGCACTAACTTCCATCATTTGAGGAAGAGTGCCGATAATCTTCGGTGGCACCACTCCTGCGTTGGCAGAAGCTGTCTGCTGTTCATAAGCAGAAAGATGCACACCCAGCGCGGCCCGGCCAGAAGGATCCAGATTATTGGACCAGGCAGCATCCCATTGAACAGCTGTGGCTGTGCTGCATGCTATACTGGCTCCTCCAGGAACAGACAGCCTGGCTGAGTTCTGCAAGTGAAGAGCAGTGATAATAATCAAATTAGTTTTGACACCATCACAGCATAATTCATCCTTTACTAGACTGACCATGGTAGGTTTGATAGGATTTACCTGTGGGAAGAACCTCTCAAAAATCATCCTGTAGTAGTAGGCTTCTTTGGTGGCAGGGGTGTTATGTGGATAGATGTGCTCAGCATTTTGCATCATCTTGTCAGTCACCTGGAAATATTAATTCTGCAGGATGAGCTTCCAAATAGAATTATGCTATAAACGCAACAAAAGGATACAAAACAAAAACTCAAATAGGTACATGCTGGGCAGCATGGGCTTTGAGACCATCGATCCAGCTATAGCCAACACCATCGCTAAATTGCTCTTTCTGCCTGTACAGAATATGCTGCATAAAATCAAAAGGGACATGTTAATCTAAAGCAATTCATGTGCTTGTGGAGGTAAAAGGAAGACAAATAGTGTATATGAACCTTGGGCAGATAAGGATGCTCCTCGTCGTCAAAAGCTTTCCTAAGCACCCATTTCTCAATATGTCCTTGTCCAGGTTTGATCTGGAATTGATGAGAAGAGAGAGCTTTAAATCGTGAATATCGATACTTTAAAATTCATGCGTGTACAAAGAAACAATGTCTAAAAATTCAACGAAAGGTATTTTTACCATCTTCCATTCAGGATCAATAGCCATTGCAACATTAATAAAATCCTTGTCCAAGAAGGGAACACGGGCTTCTAAACCCCAAGCAGATGTTGCCTTGTTAGCTCTCAAGCAATCATATTGATGAAGGGCTTTTATCTACACACACACATGACACAACAGAATAGAATTGTCAGAACGCTTCCTTGCTAGGTCTCTACGCATCAACAGAAAAGAGCGGTATATGTGTAAAGTTAGTAACCTTTTGACATGTTTCGCGGTGGAGCTCTTCTTTGTTAGGTGCCTTGTGAAAGTACAAATACCCACCAAAAATCTCATCAGAACCTTCACCGGAAATAACCATCTTCACTCCTAGTGCCTTGATCTTACGAGCCATAAGGAACATAGGGGTACTTGCTCTGATGGTTGTGACGTCATATGTTTCTATGTGGTATATGACATCCTCAATGGCATCTATGCCATCCTGTAACCAGCCAAAGATGTTAGTTTACACTTCTGGGTAGTCATAGAATGATAGCACGAAATTGAGCTTGAAAACTTTGCTTGAATTTTATACCTGAACCGAGAAATGAAATTCGTGGTGGACGGTTCCCAGATAATCTGCAACTTCTCTTGCAGCCTTCAAATCTGGTGAGTTCTGGAGGGGCAAAAACAAGGACTCGGTCAAACTCTGTAAGACCTGTATACTGAATTTCTTACGTCAAAATCTACACTCACCTCTAGGCCAACACAGAAGGAATGGAGTTGTGCCCCCCATTGTCTGGCTGCCTTGGTACCTGCCAAATGGCGAGCAGTAACAGCAGCAACCAGTGATGAATCAAGGCCCCCGGATAAAAGAACTCCAAAAGGCACATCAGTCATTAGCCTTTTAATCACAGCCTGCGTATATCATTCTTAACGTATGAGCTTCACCACCTTAAGAATTTCCTGTTTCTTAATTTTTAACATTAAGAAGAACAACTTACAGTGAGACCAATTATATATTTGTCTTTACCTTTTCAAATGCATTTCTCAGAACAAGTGGATCATATGGGGTTGAGGGAATGGCCTCGCAGAACCAAGGAGGATTGTACCAGCGACGTAATCCACCCGATTTACTCGAGTACAGATGACCAGGAGGAAAGCACTCGAAATGTTCACAGTCGTCATTCAGACCTTTCAATTCAGATGAGATCCACACGGACCCTGAATAATAAAAAGAAAAAGGTAAAATCATCAAACTATATCCAGCTCTTTAGCATAATTAAATTTGTAAAAACAGGATCAAGCATGCTGTTACCATCAAGCCCCCAGCCAATATAGAGGGGGGTGATCCCAATGGCGTCACGAGCCACAATGAAACTGTTGTCGCGAGTATCCAGCAGAACAAACGAAAACATTCCATCCAACATGTCCACAAAGTTTTCGCCATATTCCTCGTACTACATTCGAACATTTTCAAGAAGATAGTTACTCGTTAGAACTACTTCCAGTGGAAATTAATGTGATCTAATTATCATAATTTGTTGGCACAACCCACCAGATGGGCGATAACATCACAGTCACTGCCTGTTCGGAACTTGTGATTTGGCAAGCGCTTCCTTAGTTCTTCATGGTTGTAAATTTCTCCGTTCACCTATTTTCAACACCAACGACTCGTTAAAGTTAGTGAAAACTCATAATTTTAGTTGTAATTTGCAACCAAAATAACATCCTGTGCTGCAAATTTTGAACAGACAAAAACTAAACATATGGTCTGAAGCCAAGAAAATGAAAAACTGCAAAATAACAGAATCCGAATTGTGTAGTAAGGGTTAAAATTTATCCAACCGTGACAACAATGGCTTGGTCTTCATTAAAGAGTGGCTGGTCTCCAGAAGCAGGATCAATAATAGCCAGCCTCTGATGAGCCAAGTAAGAGCCACCGTGCTGATAGAGCCCGCTCCAATCTGGACCACGGTGCCTCAACCTGTTCCAGTCATAATTAGACAACATTACTCATCCACTAGCAATTTAGAGAGCCAAGAATTTGTCAATTTTAAATTACTATTGGACCCATCAGTCCCCTATCAGAAATCACATTAACGACAATAGCCTTTTACCCCCGTTGTCATTAATCAAACAGAACATGTCCATCAATCATAATTATTTTTGGTCTCTGGTCGTTTTTAATATTTTTCCATCTTAAACCCGGTCCCACGTCCATATCTCCGAATACTCTTGATTCACAATGGTTATTCGTTTGCGCTAGGAAATACACCCGCGGAGGGAAAACATCCCGCGCTACCTAGGTAGCACTACCAGTGCTATGAAATAAACATCGAAAACTTCACACACACACACACACACACAGAAGTATCAGAGTAAAGTAACATAAAATATGGGCGGAAATGGTGGCGAAAACGTAAAAGCTAAAGAAATGAGAGAGAGTTGCCTGCGAGAGAGCTCTAGCACCCTAACCCTCTTGGCCTGAGAATCATCGGAACAACCCAAAACGGCAAGTATCCCACACATCGTCGTTCCTTTTTGTAAGAAGAAAAAACGAGATAACAGAAGATTTTGCTAGATATGTATAGCTTGAAAACAAAGATGGGGAAGATAGAGAAAGATGGCTAGATGAAATAAGGTAATAATGAGAGAAGACAATAGCGAAGTTGCAGGAGATAATCTGGTATCTGTTAAAAGGAAACACCAACACGTTGAGTGAGAGTTTGTTGAATAAGCACATTCCCTCCCCATCTAAGCACACGTATTTATAATGCCAAAAAGAGGTCGCCACGCCATTTAACGGCGTCGGGTTTTTCATTTTTTTCATTTCAGTTAAGTGATCACTGGTTACCGGAGAAAGCTGGAAAATCAGGAGCGGTGAAAATACTCGGCTCATTCTATTACACGTGGTGAGAGATTGTTGGACGGTGTCGATAATATTTTATCTTAGGTAACCGATTCTTGCGGATATTAACCGTGAGGTCTATCCATTTCGGAAAGGAGAAATAGCAGTGCTGAGTCAGCAACCTCAAATTATCGTTCTGTTCATTTTTCAAGAGTTGACGTGTCAGTTAACTTAAAGTTTCTGCCTTTGACGGGGAGGTGATTGTTCGGTTATGCCGTCACTGATTAGGAAATTGTTGCGGTAGTCAATGACGTTTGGTTTCTTTTTCAAATTAATATTTATTAAATGCCCATGAATTATAAGTGAATCTTAAAAAATAATTAATAAAATGTTACTCATTGGATGCCATATATATATATATATACTAGATAATTGCCCGCGCGTTGCCGCGGGTAGTTTTTTTGTATATAATTTAATACAATTAAATCTACAACGATCAATTTATATGATAGAAACAAATAAAAATTATAGATTAAGAGATAATATGTTTAAAATTTTGATTTGAGTTTGTAACGTATGTATAAATTATATATTTTCAAATATAAGATTAAAAATATCTTTGAAATTTTAACAAAAGATAAAAAAAATTTACCATGGCTATTATTGGCAAACAAAATTTTATCAAATTATTGGGAGGGAAAAAAATAACAAAAGAGTAAGAATTAAAAATAATTAAATCATCATCATCATCATCATTATTATTATTATTATTATTAAAGTAGGGATAAAAAACAAATACACTTATATATACATTAATATAGTAGGGATAAAAAACAAATAAAATTATAAGGGCTGAATTGAATATATCAAGGGCATAAATTAATCAATTAAAAGTCAAAGGGCTGAAATGCAACTTGCATTTATTGTCAATTGCAATCAGAGGACACAATTGAAACAATCGGAACTTTGGTACCAAATTGATTGCGTTATCAACAAACAACCCTGAAATTAAAAGTAGGAGGACCAAAGTGAAACTTTGAAACCCTGGAGAGAGAGAAACGTCGCCGCCTTCTTTCCCCGTACCTTTTTACGTAACACGGGCCGCCGCGGGAGGAAAACCACGCGGCGGCGCCTAGTTCTGGCATCCGGTAGACTTTTTTTGGACACCGTAGGCCGCTGCACGCGCCGCCAGAAGAGGGCGTGAGGCAAAACAACGTAGGGCGCGTGCGGAGGACGCTCTGTCTAACCAGAATATTTAATTTTAAAAAGAAAGACAATTACCGTTCTGTCCCTTGACCGAAAGCAGTTGTTTTGTCTTATCAGGGGCTAAACTCGTCTTTAGCCATTTCAGAAAATAATAAAATATTCAAAATATGCGGCAGACCGGACCGGTCCGACCTCGTGCAATGACGCTGATGCCCCTCGGCTGTAGACATTATTTTGTCCTATTATTAGGGACTCTGGCGTCAATACACCGTTCATAAATGGAAATAAAAAAAAATCCAAAAGGAAAATCCGGTTTTACCCCGCCTCCAGCGCCCCTCACGTCGCACGACCGAGGGACAAAACCGGCCGTGCACTGTGCGAATCCACAGTGAACTGTGAGAGGCGCTACAGTGCACACCCCACGCCGTTTATTGTTTGTGTAATATAACCCTGATTATATTGAATAAAAAAATTAACTAGCAAATTTATTATTTTTAAATAGAAAAGAATCTAGAAAAGCATGATAATAGAAGATAAAAAAATAAAAAAAAACTATTTTATAAAAATCTACATATATTCTTTTATGCGTGGACCATCTCATTGTAGGTTATTAACATATTTGTAGATATATTTTCATTATAAATTTCTAACATGATATCTTGGTGTGGGTCATCATCTCATTTTTAATGTCCGTTTGGTTTTGTGGTTTAAACCACGTTTCAAAAAAAATTGTATGCTACCCGTTTGGTAATGAGCAAAACGAAAACCAAACCATGCAAATAGTGACATGGCCCACCATGAAACGCGTTCCAACCAGCGTTTTCAACAGAGCAGCTTCAATTAGCTTTTTTCGGAATTCTATGGACCGCATGACATTTACTACAAATACGTATGTAATCAATCTCATTTTCGGTGTGGAGCTGAAGTAGCTGAAGTAAAGATGAGTAAAAAATCAATATTTTTTCTAAAAAATAAAATTTTAAATTATTCTAATATGCTAATATTAAAAATAAAATAAATATATTATTTTAATTTATTTCTTAGTGAAAATCACAACCATTATCGTCCTCTCAAATTTATTTCAAAAATGAAGTTTTCTAGGGATTCTATCATAGGATGGATAAAAAAATCAAAGATGTATTAAAATATTTTTTATAATTTCTATATTATGTCACGAATAATCAAGAAAAATCTTGTTTCTAATTTCTATATTTAAAAAAATATTGTAAATGTATAAATCATTTCAATATATATATATATATATATATATATATATATATATATATATATATATATCCACACTGGCATTACCTGGTGACCGAAAAAAGCTAATTTTCATCAACTTTATTTTTTTGTTTTGTTCAGACACCCGAACAAACCTACCTATATCAAATCAAGGAATAACAGCAGTCTGGCATCACAGGATAAAAGGGATATTTTGGAAAGCAAGTCCAGTATGATGGCACAAGTTGCTCTTGTACACAAATAGACCACAACCACTCATATAGCTTGGAACATATCTAAAAATATATATAGAAAAATACAAATAAAAAATACTATTCATGAATGAATAGTAAATCAAAACTAGCTTGGTTAATTTGAAGATTTGAGCTCGGTTAAGCCTTGATTTAACCAAGTTTTATCTCTAGTATTTTATTGATCTTATTACAAACCATTTATTTCAAAGATCTTTGTTTTTAGTTATATCATCCGTTATATTTTTTAAATATCTACATATTACCCTATGGTCCTATTTGGCATTATGTTTCGGAAATGCTTTTGAAAAATTTGAAAATTTTTATTTTTTTATTTTAATTTTAATTTTTCGGTGTTGTTAGATTATTTCATGTGCTGATATCAAAAATAATTTTTGAAAAATAAAAAATATCATTTTGATGTATATCTAAATAGAAAATACTTTCAAAAGCAACCGCAACCACATTCTAACACACTCACAACCAAACACACAAAACTGCTTTTTTTCAACCTCACACTCAACTATAATTTTAACCAAACACTTCACTACTTATTTTGAACCGCAATAAAAGAGTTTTTTTAAACTGTTTTTTTTTTTAAACTCAACCACAACAGCAACCGCAATACCAAACACACCCATAGAAATTTGAATAACAACCATCAATTATAACAAAAATAAAACATTGGTTAATGGACATCTATTTCCTCAAAAGATAATCTTTTCATCTCATCTCTTACAAGTATATTTCCTTAAACAGAACCTTCTCATCTCATCTTGTGCAAGTACATCTTGATTCTCTTTTGACTAGAATCTTTAATTAGAATTAATTTATCAATATATATATATATTGACACTTATTCTTTTAATTTTTTTTATTTAGTATTAATTTTTTTCTTTTTTTCTATCTTTCTTGAAAAGTTTTTATTTTTTGTCCATATGCATTCATTTAAATTTTATATTTTTATTTTGAATTCTTGTCATTTGATTTTTTATTGGCATTATATTTTTATTCAGTTCAATTCTGAAATTTTAATTTATATTGTTGATCATTTTAAAATTAAAATTGCTCTATTTTTCTCTTTGTTCTTTTTTTTTTGTTTTCTATTATTTTTATCTGATTTTTGGATCATATGATTTTATTTTTTACACAATAATAATGATAATTTTGGTGATGATTTTTTTATTATTTTTTTGACAAAATATTCTACTTTTTTTTAATTATTCGGGTCAATTTAATGATTTTCACTATTTTGACAGTAATATTGATAATAATTTTAACTGTTATAGTGATGATAATGACAGTAACATGGGGATAGATTTTCAATTTATATTTTCTTCTTTTTAGAGATAGAAAATTAACTATTTTTTTTGTTTTTTTATTAATGTAGGTTCTTTCACAATTTATATTTTGTTTTTTGTGTTTAATTTAAATTGAATTATAAAATGAATTAATCTTAATACAATGTATTTAATAATTAAGATATCCAATTTTTCTTGTTTTTTTTTAATTATAATGATAATTTTACATGAAACCTACTAAACAAATGAATTTATATTCATTTAATATTTATATATTTTATTAAAAAAACTCTACAATTTACAAGATTTATGTACATATTTATTATTTTATCTAAATTTATATTATAATAAAAAAAATTATATATAATTAATATTTTTTATGTTAAAAAAATTTGATGGTGATTGCGACTAGGGACGGATGCATGACTTAGTTTTATATATAGAACGAAGGGATCCGGAAGCAGTAGTAGTAATAATAATAATAAAGTAATATGCCATTTCCTAGCACGGATCTTCAGATTAGGTTTCTCTGCTGTCATGCATAGCCAGAAGCAGGAACTAGACATTATGGGCAGCGATGTCCCTTAATGCCACCTGTCATTTCATTTTTGTTCAAAAGCTGGAACAGGATAAGATCAATACCACCTTCTGACAAGGCCTTGGATCTTGTTTTATTTTCCTGACGAAAAGGAAGAGAGAGAAGGAAGCAAGGTCGCCGGAGACTTGGGATCTGCAAAGCCCATCCTGCAGCGTGGGATATGGATGGGTTGACAATGAAGGGGAGATATCCAATAAGCACCTTTCATTTGTTGCTGGTGGCTTGATTAGCAAATCGCGTGAATTGCTTTCCTTGACCTGAACTAGCTATGGAGATTTTCTAGGCTAGCCAGCATCATCAGGGCCTACTTAATTGTGATATTTTTGCTCTAATCAACTTAATAATTGTGATTCTAGTCTATGAAACACGTGTCTGATTATAAATAAAAGCAATAATATAAGTGGTTAATTTTTAATTAATTAACAAGAAGCTATGCTATCTAGTATCTACCCTCTGTTCACCCAGCAGGCAGCCACTAGTTAATTAATAATTGCTATTTAAAAACAGTGATATCCAGGGTCTTCTGATGCAAATATCACGTAAATGATTTCATTGATTGACTAGCATTCACGGTAAGAAAGAGATTACCCTATATTTTTAGCGTAATAGAATTATTTTTAAATTATTTTGATTTATTGATATAAAAATAAAAATACTTTAAAAATATTTGGTATCACAATATTAAATAGACCATATACTTGGACACAGTGCCATAATGTATAACCTTATATCAAAACCTCCCATTCTAAGGTTATCTTAAGATATTTCAGGAAGACATAACTTAAACCAAGATAGAAAATCTAAGCTCCAAAAAACACAGAAAAATAATTAGAGATAAAATGAGGAGCAAGATGATGAAAATGTTACAGAGAAACGAGAAATTTGGGTTGAATTTTTAGAACCATAATGTTTTTTGGTTGTCTAGCGCTTAATTTGTCTCGTGAGTGTTGTTAAGGTTATTTTTAAAGTGTTTTTCGTTCAAAAATACATCAAAATCATGTTTTTTATAAAAAAATATTTTTGTCATCAATATAAAAAATGGTCTAAAAACACACAAAAATATTTATTTTAAAATAAAAATAAAAATATATATTTTTTAAATTTTTTTGAAAATATTTTTCAAACATAATGTAAAATAACTCATTATAATTGAAAAATATTACAGAGTTGGACAATGGATAACCCAAGACATATTAATTATGGCAACGCGGGAGTTGTTAAAATGTTTTTAACATTTTAAAATGTTCAAAGAGCTAGTGGGAAGTTCAGGTGGAAACACACTAGCGAGATCACAATGACACTAAAGGCATCAACAAGTCACAATGAATGTCGTGCAAGTCATCACCGATATTAAGGTTATTATGAAATCTAATGGTCTACGAGAGTCTAACTAAATACACTTGTCGTGCAAGTTAAAGATGCATCATTCTCAACACACCATACCCAAGGCAAGTTGCAGTGTTGTTTTATTGTTTTTCTAAGTTTGATTTTTATTCTTTGATATTTTCTAAGGCTTGAAGTAGATATCTCTTCGTAATGAAGTCTTTACCTCATTGGATTGAAAATCTAATCATTGCAAAGTTCAAATTTTAGCATTGTGCTTATTGTAGTTTAATATCGATGATGTACTTTACAATTTAGTTTCACATCTCGATAATTAAAGTTTATAACTAAAACAATGAACGAAAATATTGTTAAAAGATTTTCAATATTTTGACCGAAATCTAACGAATAATCATAAATTTGTCACCATATCTCATTTTTCATTTCAAAACACGAGAAAGATGCTATATATATATATATGTAATAAATAATCATGCTTAGAACTTTGTAGAATTTATTTGTATGCACTAAAACAACATATTTTTATTTTTAGAAAATATCAAATTAGACCGTCCTTGACTGAAATGGGTCGGTCATTTCTACCCTACATCTTTCTTAGGCCAGGCTAGACAAAATGTCCACCCTTTTACTATTCACCTGCAAGTGAACAATATCTAACAAAGGAGAATGACGAGGTTACCATGTCGCTACCACCATGTAAAGAAGGTCCGGATGGTTCTGGCGACGACGACGAGAATGGTGATCTTTGGTGATCGTAGAAGGCAACATAAGTTGCAATTTAAAGGTGAGAATAAACAAACTTTGTTCGTTCTATCGTTAGAGAACGAAACTATTGTCATTGTTACTAATGAATACGAATTAGTTGTTATCAGTGTCAAGGAACTGGAGGTGGGCTATTGGGAGGAGGGAAACCAGTTGCTAAAGTTTGCAGTTGGGAGGAAGAAAACCGGATTGTTGCTGATGGTGGAGAAGAAGAGTGGGGTGAGGCTCTCATTGTTGTTGCCGCTGCCAGAGATGAATAAGACGAGGTCGTTGTCAGTAGTCAGGGCAGGAATCATTGGTGGTGTCGAGGGGCTACTAGTGACAACGAGTAGAGAGAAAAATGGTGGTGACAAGGGGTTGTTTACCAATTTCTTGTGTTTAGTTTTTCTTTCTTTCTTTGTTATCGTTCTTCGTTTTTTTCCTTTGTTGTTCTCTTCTCTACTTTCTACTTCTTCGTTCTTTCCCCTCTTCTTGTTCGTTGATCACAAGTATTTATAGAAATACAACGACTCTTCAGCTAAAATTTCAATAGCAACTTTAAATTTATGCGTCTTTTTACTTTGGTCCTTGATTTTGAATCAATGCAATTTTACCCTTAATTGTCCATTAAACTTTTCACTTCTTTTAATTTTACCCTCATTTTAACCAATTGAAATGAAAAATGACTAATTAAACTTAATAGGAGTTATAAATTGAATCACTTGTTTTTCTTAAATTATAGAACATATTTATAGCAAGCACCTGGATGTTATTTTTCACCCAAATAACATAGAAAAATGTGTTGCCGTGGCACAGCTGGAGGACATGTCTAGTAAAGGTGATAAGCCTAAGAGCTACAAGACCGGGCCGAAGACTTTTCAGATGAAAGGAACCGGTCATCGTCAATAACCTGCCAAGACACTAACTGATCCACACGTGAAGTGTATATAATTCACACTCTTTACCAACGCTATAAAAATAAACTTGTAAGCAATCTGTCGTCCAAATTTTATAGACATCCCGGGGGCCTCGTAATCCTAGTAGCTGACACGTGGATTGTTTAAAAATAATAACTCATTACAATAATTTGATTTTTTTCCGGACAAAGAAACGTGATAAAACCAACCATCTTACGCCACGTGTAAAACGTAACAACCTTGGATTGACTTCCTGTTAAGGTAATATGATATTGCTCTCGAAACCGAGCAATGTATTGGTGTGCATTCCGTTGTCTAATCTCGACTACTAGTAAATTCGATTGACTCAATTTAAAAAAAAATTAAACCGAATTCAAGCCATGCAGAAATATTATTTGGTTTTCCTATTGGAAACTTAGAGTTTGGTGTTAAATATAGCTAATTAATCATAAACATATAATTTATTTGGCAATCAATCCAAGAAAATGAAAAAATAAATAAATGCATGATCTAATAGGATGTTTGTTTAAGGCGGATAGCGACTCATATATCATACTTGTAAAAATATTATATTTGATGAATTTAAGACCTCTTTGATAACTAAATCATTGTTTTTGGATAAAACATGATAATAATACAAGGAAAAACTATATAAATAAGAGAACGAAGATTTTTGACCTATTTGCGTTTTAAAAATTAATGGTTGATTTATAGCCTATAAATATATTTACGAGAGGAGAGCATAGTTGTCAACACCGTTCCGCTTTTTTATTCGAACGAACGTTCCGACATTCCGATATCGGTATCGTCATCGTTCATATATATATATATATATATATAAAATATATATTAATTTAACATGTATAATTAAAATTTGAATTATTTTTTATTTAAAATATTTTGATATTCTTAAATTATTTTGATGTATAGATGTCAAAAATATTTTTTTTTTAAAAAAATAGATTTTAAACTCGGAATGGAACCGAGGCGTTTCGGCCGGAATTTGGCCTGAATTTCCGGATCGGACGGGAATTAAAACCGGGACAAAAACGACGTCGTTTTGTCCCGGTTTTATAAATGGAACGGCACGTTCCGGTCGGAACGGAATGGATTTGATATCTATGGAGGAGAGACTAGAGAGTAAAGTTTAATTTTACCTTTAAAGTATTAAAATAAAAATATTTGTCACATAAAAATATCATAAAGTATTTTTAATTCATCAAGGTAAAATATATTTGATATTTTTAGAGTAAAATATTTTAACTAGTTAGGGTATTAAAATGATATGTATGACAAATCTCACGAGCGATTAAGGGTCTTTTTGGGAGTGCGGTTGCGGTAGCTTTTCAAAATATTTTTGTACGAAATATATTAAAATGATATTTTTTTCATTTATAAAAATTATTCTTGACATCAAGACGTTAAAATGATCTAAAAACACAAAAATATATTCATTTAAAAAAATCTACGGCACAACGACCAAATTATCGTGTCAGATAGGCTCTAACTCGACTTGATTGAGCCTAAAAATAATGGATTGTTACCCTGAACTTGTTCTTTTTTCTAAAAGAAAAAGGCCCGATATAAAATAGAAATATGAATTCATTAACCCTTCCAATCTTTGAGTATTGCTTACAAAGATTTTATAGATTAATACAATGAGCTTTAAAAGAGAAAAGACAATATTATTATTATTATTATTATTATTATTATTATTATTATTATTATAGATTAACACTCGTGAAACAAGACTCGCGTGCAATAATCCTTTTTCTTTTTTTGCCAGGTCAATGGCCTAAACTTCAATTTCATTTTCGTTTTGTTAGTTATGTCACTAAATTCGAAGCACTGACGTAAGGATTGAGACCCGATCATTGAAATCACGTTTTTCCTGTCCTCCTCCCTTTTTCTTGTGATTTTAACCACGACCAGTACAAAGTAAAGGACAAAAAAGTTGCAAGCAGAGTATTGTCCCCGTGAAAAATGCAGCTTTTATTCTGCCACTAACTTGGTTTGCACCCGTGAAAAATGCAGCTACATTTTGGTTATAAAAAAAATCAAAAAGTTTCTGACAATTTTAAGGTTTAATCTTTGTACTTATTAATATAATATAATGATAGATTAAAAATTTATATAATCATTAATTTATTTTAGAGTATATGAGATTAATTAAAATGTATATAATCCGAAATAGACAGCAACAGTAATAAAAAAAATAGATTCCAAAAAGCTATGCATGTTAATTTCTTAGGGCATCTAATGGGGAGTGCCATTTTGAAAAGTCAAATCTTCAAAATAATATTTTAAATAGTGTAAGAAATGATATTTTTATTTAATAGTATAAAAAAATCATTTTGAAAAACCATTTATTTTTATATTATTTTAAATATAATATAATTATTTTGTATGTAGTTTAATCATGCAATTAATTATACAATTAATATAAGTAAATTATATAATTAAATAATTGTTTTTAAAAAACTATCCAACAATATAATTATTAATTTTATATATTTCTTGTTAAGGTATTTGTAAATTAAAATAAATATTTTTGATATAATTATATTTAAATTGATTATACAATTAATAGAAGTAAGTTATATAATTGTTTTTAAAAACCTTTCAAGTTCCAACACTATAATTATTAATTTTATATATAAATTTTTACTCTCTTATTAAGGTATTTATAAATAAAAATAAATATTTTAATATATATATATATATATATATATATATATATATATATATATATATATATATAAAGGTGGCCCCAAAGTGGGGCCAGCTTTCTTAGCTCTATGAGCTACAAGTAGCATCTCGGGAAGGGATTTTTAGCTTTATGTGCTATAAGTAGCAACTCGAGAAGTAAGAAGTGGATGCTATTTTTACATGTGCAAATGTATCCTCTTGCAGTGAAAATGTACAACAAAAACAGCCAAATAATTGTTTTTTTTTGCACTCTTAGAGCAACTCCAGCCGACATGGTATATTTAAGAGTAAAAAATAAAAAATTGATATTTTAGCATTTTTTTTTTGTATTTATAGGCACTCCAACGGGAGTGCCAAAAGGGGAGGTAAAAATACCTCCCCCTTCCCGAGCTGCTATAAATAGCAGCTCGGGACATGCTGCTATAAAAGGTGGCCCCACCCTGGGGCCACCTTTTATATATATTATAATATATATATATATTAGAAAATAATATAATTATATTAAAAATATTTATTTTTATTTACAAATACCTTAACAAGAGAATAAAAATTTATATATAAAATTAATAATTATAGTGTTGGAGGGTTTTTAAAAACAATTATTTAATTATATAACTTACTCCTATTAATCGTATAATCAATGTAATATATAAATTAGAAAATAATATAATTATATCAAAAAATTTTATTTTTATTTACAAATACCTTAACAAGAAATATATAAAATTAATAATTATATTGTTGGAGGGTTTTTTAAAAGCAATTATTTAATTATATAATTTACTCTTATTAATTGTATAATTAATTGCATGATTAAACTACATACAAAATAATTGCACTATATTTAAAATAATATAAAAATAAATGACTCTCCGAAATGACTTTTACCATTAGAGCACACATCAACAAAAATACTATTTTTACACTATTCAAAGTATCATTTTAGAAATTTATCTCTTCAAAATAGCACTCCCGTTGCTCTTATAGAGTTATTTTTACCATGCGAGGAGATTTAACCCAGAGCCAGTTGAACTACTGCGTACTGGCCTTCTCCTGCCAACACAGGACACACCCGAAACCCCATTGACAGGGAGGAAAGAAGTTGAATGAATCAAGCAGTTCTGGACATGGAAGGAACTGTTCGTGTCAAGGACAAGAACTTCCGAGAACTTTCATGGTCAAGAGGAAACGTGGAGGTATTTCTTACGAGTCATGTATTTGATTTTCTTTCAAGTGTTTATTTTTATTTTCTTTAAACTTGAAACTTGCACAGTTTCACATTATTTTGTGTTTGATTTTTTTATCAAATAAAATATAATAGTGAGATTCGAACTCATGAATCGCTGAGTCAACATAGCTCTAATACCATGTTAAAAACCATGTCACCTAAAAACTTAAACTTATAATTGAATTACCATAATATGATTATATATTATACTCTAAAAGCAACAGCATGATAATAAATAATAAAATAACACAATTTAATTCTTATACTCCATTTTTAATCCCTTCCTGCTCAAAAGTCTATAATTTCATGTAATTATTGCAACAACAAGACAAAAGGACATAGTCGAGGTCCCTTTTCTTGACTTTATCCGCTCCAATGGTGCCCCGCTTTCATGTAAGCAAACTCGTCCTCACCTTCGTATCGAGGATTTGTCTACATAAAGCGTTACATCAGCGATTCGTGTTTTTCAAAACGATGTCTCATCGCCAACGCACAATCATGTGTCAAGTGGATAACAATAACAGCCACGCTAGTGCTAAGAAAAGAAAGGTAAGAACTCAGAAGAGTGTGGTCAAAGACCCCGTTGTTAAATTTGACCAGTCTGTTCTGGTAAATGGAGCAATTGGTATAAAAACAAAAGGCAGAGATTTTTGGTGAAATAATATGTTCTTTGATATTGTATTATTGAACCTTGATATTTAATTACCGTCAAATTTAAAAACACGATGTAAATTAAATTCCAGTGCAAGTCACGAGCGGAAGTTGAGTTTGGTGTTGAGAACGACGACCAGTAATCTGCATGCTATGGAAACTCACTTGTTCATGAAGAAGATGACCAAAAATCATCGTTTTCTTAGTCTCCCTTCACCTTTCCTACCATCTCCTTTTATTTTCTTATAGAAACTCTAAAAGACCCACTTTATGCTTAACAATAACCCATATATGTAGCGTGGTGTAATGTGGTGTAATGATAAAAAATTTAAAATCTGCATGGCAGATATTAATTTTAAATTAAATCGTTTATTTTTATAAAAATCTAAGACAATCAAAATTTCAATCTCCCATCCAAACCTAAAAAATATACTTTTAAAGACAGGATTTACTCGAATAAAAAAAATAAAATTGAACTCGGATTTCTAGCAATACATGGCGCTTGAATCTTTAAGTTGGCGTCGAAAATAGAAGTGATGAGTGAAATGGGGAAGAATGTGCTGGCTTGGTGTATTATTATGCTCTTGTTTTTTGGAGGTAAAATTTACCTAAATTTCTTTATTTTTGTAGATATTGTTGGTGGGGTTTTCTCAGATATCGTATCTGCTCTGATGGAGTGGTTGTGGCTCTGATTCTACCACCACCTTCGCTCCTCCTGTTCTCTTCTTTTTGTTTGCTGGTTATGGCCTTGTGAAATTTCGGGGTGAAGCTTGAGTGCATGTTTTTCTTCTTTCTTTTTTCAATCAAATTATTTTTATATTAAAACAAATTCAAAGAATAATATTTTTATATATTTTGAAATAAAAATTATTTTAAATAGCATTCGCAAAAGTAATACAAAATTCTGTTTGGGAATCAAATTGAAATCGATTTTCATTTTTTATTAGAAATATATCAAAATAATTTTTAATATTTTAATATTTATTTTTGATATTAGATCATTTAAAAAACCAAAAATAATAATTTATAACAAAAAATATTTTTAAAATACAATGTTAAACAATTAATTTAATTGATTCGTTTAGAAATAAAATATTTAATAAATATGGTGCGGCGACCCGAAGAGGTTGCGTGTATGAAAACCAGCGTGGGACACTGTAGATTAGACTGGCCCGAAAGCCACTCATTATTTCGTGGAGTGGAAAGTTACGTTTTATGCCATGCTTTTGACGGGGATTCTTGGCCTTAAAATTCTAATATCATCTTTGTCTTATTGTATAGTTATAAAAAGAATGCAGTCACTTTTTTCAATCGTTAGTGCTTCAAAACACACGGGAATGGCCAGATAAACATTGTCTTACGCTAATAATTCCACCCTAAATGCCATCCTAATCATGGTTTTCTTAGACTTTTACACACACACACTCTGTAAAAGTAATGTATAAAATCTTGCACTGCTTATCTATTAAAGAGAGGAAGAAAACGTGAAAAACATAAGACTATAATCATATAAAAAATAAGTAAATTTTTAATAATGTCCGGATGAGCCAAATGCTGGTGCTAGATTACTTTTTTATTGTATTCCACGGCATTTACTTCTATCCTTGAAATAGTTATTGAGACAAATGTTTTATTTATGAGTATTTCGACTAATTATATGGATTCTGGAGTTAACAACCAGTTAAAATCTAAATTAATCTCCATTAGTTCCGAGTGATGTGTGACTCAAAATGATGAAATACGAGAAGCAGAACCAATAAGTCACACCCTGAAGGATTACAATTTAAAGAAAAACAATTATATATTGTGCATCATGATATGGATGCGTGATTCATGTATAAAACATAATTGTACATATAAATTAGTGATTATAAATGTCATTTTTTATGCATATATGTATATTGTTCATATAAAAAAGAATATTAAACTATTCTTATCCAAAAATCATTAAAATATCCTTGTTTTTATAAGAGCTCGAAAACCCAAACGAGCCAGTGGAGTCAACTGAAAACTAGATGATTGACTTCTTTCAGCACAGCAATTTTATTTCTTTGTTTTATAGACACAATTTGCTGCTTGTAAATTTTTGGCATGGGAAACACTGTAATTAATTATCCGAAAATTCTGCTTCTAACATAACATAAGGTAGCATAATTGAATTTCAGTCACCATTGTTTTCTTGGTATAAACCACGCGATATTCCAACGCTTAACCTAAATTAATTCACGTTTATAATGAACAGGCGGATCCCGAAAATATGAAAGTACTTCCCAAATAGCAGACTTCATACAAAAAAATTAAACCTTTAACCTTTATTAAAAAACGAGTATCTTCATTAATCAAACCAGGACCCGTTGGGTCAGTCACTCCTGTTTGAGAGATGTGAGATGGTTTGAAGGAAAAGTCAGCGCGTGCAGTAGAGCAACTGCTATGAAATTATAAAGTGACTGTACTGACCTGGATTGAAATAATGATACATGTCTAGCAAAAATCGAATCTACACATGGGTTTAAGGCCCACACTACTGTCTCTGCAAGGCCACTTCCTCTGGGCCACAGCCTGTCGATACTCAAATACTCTCTGTCAGGCCCAGACTACTGTCGTGTAGTCTGCACAAAACCCTTTGCTTAGGCCTTAGGCCAGGTACTAATTGCTTGATTGGGGTGAAAGGTCAAAATCAACAACGACATAGTTCACGGAAAACTAAACGTAAATTTAAAATTATTTTAAAAAGTAACTGCCCAGAAGAATTCACTGCAGCTGGAGAGAAGCGACATGGTTAATTGTTATAGTGTTTTCTTTTTATTCTTTAAGTTTTTCTACTCCAGCCACCAAGCTCATCGTGTTGCTCATCAACATTTTTAAATGATTTAAGGGTGCATTGAGATGATAAAATAATTTATTTATGCTCCAATAATATATATATATATATATATATATATATATATATATATATATATTATGTGTTTTAAAGTGAATATAGGTTAAAAAGTAGTGTTTTTGAAGCTTCAATTTTCAAAATCAAGACGAGTACACAACATATTATTTATTTTATTATTTTTCTAGATAAATTACAAGTGACATGAAAACAAAATAAAGTAATGGTTGACTCTAGAATGTTCTAGTATATTATTTACCTGGTTTGATCCACGACAAATAAAAACATCATCAATTCATGTTTTTCTTACAGGAAAACATTAAATCAACATTTTTTTCTTTACAAACAAAAATCTTGTTTCGACAAAGATGAACTTCAGGTTTAGTCCAATTCAGATGTTCCTAACCTGCCAGATGTTGCCTAATTTAATAACATTACCAAAACAATTATATTTTCATCTATGAATAGTTTCGTGTTTTTCTTGATAGAAGATATTAGAAGAATCTATTTTCACACATATAATATATATAGAAAAGTTAATTGTCTACACTATTCAACTTGTACACTAGTGAGATTAATAAATAATTATCCTGGTAGAAAGAATAAAAATAATAATTATTCTCTAGCCTTAATGGTCCACAAAAATGCAGCAGTAGAGCTTGCAATAATACAAATGTCTCATCTAAAACTTGGTCCAAACCTAAAAGCGAACTTGAAACAGAACCCAGAGTGCTCACATCGTTCAAGGTGTAAAATGATAAGGCCCATGGTCCCTTGGGGTATTAAATGAAGCCCATTTATCGAATACAAATAAGCATCTTGCAAGTAAATCCATCCATTGAGGACAAATAAGTATTTTCAGATTAAAAACTAGGGTAATCACACGAATCGCTTATTTAAGGAATCCGCGTATCTCATGTTAACGAAGGTCGCCTCCTCCCCCCACCGCTACCTGTATCGCCTGCGATGTCCAACTGGTGTTCTTGTTCTTCTCCCTCTCCGGACTTCCAAAGTTTTTTTTTTTAAAAAAAATCAAATTAAAATTTTGAAGACGTTTTCCTCCAAGAGAAGGCTTCTTTATCTGGTCACTGTGGATTTTTAATTCCCATATGACTCGTTCCCTAGAAGCGATAGTGGTTGTGTTGCTCTATTAACATCTCTCCCTTGACGTTTTACTGTTGCTCTGGGAGTCTATTAGGGCAACTACATTCCAGTTTCCTCTTTTGTCCATTAGAATTTTCATGTTTTCTAGTATTGGAAGAACAGTGATGAGTCAATACAGACCTGTAATGACTTGCGGTAATGATCGCAACACTTTATGAACATCTAAGGGACTGAGTTCTTCTTAATACTTTTTTCTTATTATTATGTATTGATTTTGTCTTGCAAATTAAAATATTTTCCACTGATTTTGATATTATTTAATGATTGAGACTTCACATCTTTGTTTTATAAAAGCTAAACTAAGATTTCGTTTGTTTGTGCTTGTATTGGTGAAGCCTAAAGGTTGTGTTGCGATGATGTCTAAAGATTTTTGGATCGAGGGTTCATATTTTTCTCCAACTGTTCGTCTTGCACATCTGTAGCAGAACTGTTCCTTGCTATGGTGGTTGTCGTTGAATGAATTTTCTGCAATCTCTTGGAAGTTCTAGCTGTTCAATTACGTGTTGACTTGGTGCTGGGACTTCAGGCAGCCGGAATATAATAAGCTCACACACTACCCGGACGCCCCTCCCACCGACAAACAATTTATTTGTTTAACTACGTTCTTACCTCTGTTGATTCATTGATGACCCATTCTATGCCTATGGTTTAAGATTTTTTCTTAGATAAACAAATTTATCGTTTTTTCATCAAGTAGCTATTCAAAAATTAAAAAAAAAACATTATTCATATACAGAAATTTAAGATATAATAAACTAAAATTGTGTTTTCAATTATTTAAACTCTTGAATAACTAAAGATGAAATGTCTGTTTAGAAATTATTTTTAAAAATATGTATTGTTCAGAAATATATTAAAATGATTTTTTTATAAATATTAAATTATTTTGTAATTTTTCTAACATCATCATAAATAATGTAATTTATGATAATCCAAAAACATCTCAAATAATTTAAAGCGGAAAAAATTAAAGAAATTGCACAACTAGGGATTAAAGCTCATTGATGGTGAGACGGCAAGTCGTGTCAAGAACAAATTTGGCAGAAGCGACTTAGATTAGTGTAGTGACCGTCGGATAAAAACACCTGAAAGTCAACGATAAAGAATATCCGTCATCAAAGAAGAAGAGGATGATTTTCCGGCCAAGTCATGTTATCTAAGATTTTACTGTTTAATGTAATTGTGTTGATTTTATCTGTTGTTCCCGTGGTAGGTGCCCATTCAAACCGTGTTTCAATGATTTAATTTTTTTATTTGAAATAAATATATTTTAATATTTTTTATTATTTTAATGGGTTGATGTTACAAATAATATTTTTAAAAATAAAAAAAAAATATTTTAATATATTGTGTTGTGAAAAGTATTTTGAAAATCTATCATAATTGTCATTCCAAATAGACCCTTACAGTACATATGTATTGCGTATGAAATTTCGTTTTAAAATATAGCTGAATAAATATTTTTTGATAATTTATAAGAATTATTGTATTGTGGATTATGGAAAATATCAAAAAACCCTTGATAACAAATAAAATGGGTAATGAATTATCATAATGCAAATAAAAATAAAATAAAATGCACAACAAAAAAATATTTGCGACATAGAACCCTTTTAAGATGTCACGACTGTGATCTACAACATCGATTGTAATTGTCCTGATTATATTTTGTTATTTAATTAAAGGTCATGATTTTGAACCATAACATTAATTTAATGTCACAGTTATGACATTCTAATTTATGTCTTGTTTCATAACCATATCATCTAATCAAAAAATATTACAACCAAGTTAATCGTTTTACAATATTTTTTAGACTGACAAACTGGTTTACACCGATAAACATAGGCAAAGCTTTTCTGTTGAGATTAAATTTTGAAGATTATAATTGTAGTCTGTTTTTTACTTTACAAGTTTGACGAAGATATATATGTCGATGCATAGAACATACATGGAAGAAGGTTTATAAAAAAACATAAAATTTATATTAAACACTCGACTAGTTTAAATAACTAAATCAGTTGATTGACCAGTTGAGTCAGATGGTTGGTGAGGAGGCTATTACACCCACCAACAATAATTCTTTTCGATATCTAGATTTGTAACTAACTTTGTTAATCTGGAATCTAACTCGACGTGTGAGACTCACACATCAAATCAAACACTCATAATATGTAACCACATGATAAACCTCTGTAAATGTCTATCTTATTTTTTTCACTTCTAGTTGTGATGCAGAACTACCTTGTTATGTTTTTGAATAGCAGCTTTTTTTCGTTCTTTCAAAGCTGTAAGCTGCCATGATATATTTAAATAAATAAATAAATAAATCTGAAAACATGTTTTTGCAAAAATCCATGTACTATGTTAACGAACATGCACTTAGTATTCTATATTTAAGTTCTTAATATCCAGTTCTATAAATTAAAGTGGTGTCCAAGTTGTCTAGTTTTTAAGGTGAACTATCTTGTGATTGTTTAGAATCCCCATTTCATGTGAGTTTTATTATTATTGAACTACGTGCTCTGTAAAAATAAAATAAAATAAATTACTGGCAGGTTTTTATTCATATACCGCAGAGATAAAAATTTGTTAAATTTAAATAAAGAAAGGGATATTTGTTATTGTATTTTAGAGGTAGTTTTTTTTTTAAAATGATTTATTTTTAATTTAAATTATATAAATATAATGTTTATAAATTATTTTTATCTGCTAATATAAAAAATATTTTTTTCAAAATAAAAAAATATTATTTTAATATATATTTAAATAATAGTTTTTAACCAAACAACCAAAACCATCGCAAAATCTGGTTCTCAAATAACGGTCACCAAACAGAAACACGCTGTCAACAACGGTTACTTCAGAGAAGCAGCGCTCGAGCCGGTCAGGATGGGACCCACGGTTTCTCGCTCTCGGCGACCTCGTCCAGGATAAGATAAAGGAAGCGCAGAGAGAGACGGAGCAGTTCACTAAAAGACTTCAATGATAAAAAATAAAAAAAAATAATAAAAAAAAAACAGCATGGAGAGTCGGAAACACCCCCTTTCACACTGCCACTCCCGCAGTCTCCAGCACATCCTTAACGTGTTTGACTAGGACAACACACTTGAAAAAAAAACAAGGATTCATACCTGCACTCCCTCTTAGCTACCATCATTTCCCAATAAAGGCGCCCTTGACGTTGCCTGGAAAGGCGCTCCTACTCTTGACTGTAGAATTCCATTTCACACCTCGTTGAAAACTCATCATTCTACCGAAATAGAATCCGCGGATGTTTTTTGAATTGTATTTTTAGTATAGCGTTGTTTTTTTTTATAAAAATATATTTTATATTATTCTTTTAAAAAAATAAGCATGTTAAAATATCTTTAAAAACTGACAATAATTTAATCTAAATAAAATAAATCTTAGAAAAGCATTTTCGCAAGCTACCTTGTACCGTGTCACAGAACACGCAGAGAATTGGCATGAAAATAGCTGGAGATGGGAAAATGTATATTTTATCATATAAATCATGTAGCTGGGAAATAATCCCACGCCACCGTCATAGATAAACTAGTAGTCGTGCTGTAAACGTGGCACCAAAGATTCTGACCACCATACTAGGAAAATCCATGGACCATGAAAATCTTTTGGACTTTTCCCAGGAAGAAAATTTTTTTCAAAGGGTAATATCGACATTACGGAACAGATCACTAGGAAGAAACCACAATAAATAACCTCCTTATAATTCCGCAATAACAATCTTCTTCTTCTTCTTCCATGCAGCAGAGACAGCAAAAGTAGTCACAAAAAGCGAACGTCGTAAACTCAACACAAACACCGCACGAAAATTAAAAACGATGTCGTGCTCTGTTGCGGTGTCGAGTTCCCCTGTATTTTCTCCATCAACAAGTCACTTCTACAGCAAAACAGTGGTATCAATCCCTTCACCACCGGCAGAAACAATAGCGCTAACACTAACCCATTTAAAATCAGCAACGCAATCTCCATCTTCTCCCACTACCTCTTCTCCCTCTACCTCTTCTCCCTCTCCGTTTCGATTTCGCCTTCAAAAACCACTAACCGGGTTCAATTCAACTTCTTCTTTGGCTCCGGGGTCGGGGTCGGCCGCGACGGTCTTGAAGAGGAAGAGGCCGACGAGGCTGGATATACCGGATGTTACGGGGCTTGGAAGGGGGCTGGCGATGCCTAGAGTGGTGGAGGAAGCGGAGGTGGAAGGGGAAGGGTACGGCTATTCTGTTTATTGTAAGAGAGGAAGGAGAGAGGCTATGGAGGATCGCTTTTCTGCTGTCGTTGACCTTGAAGGAGACGTCAAGCAGGTAATTTCATAGTTCTCTGCTGTGAATTTTTTTCCCGCTTTCTTCTTTCTCTGTCTAGGTATGGCTATTCATTGGACTGGCATAAAAGAATT
The DNA here is from genome assembly GCA_032356905.1 of Salix exigua. Lineage (NCBI taxonomy): Eukaryota > Viridiplantae > Streptophyta > Magnoliopsida > Malpighiales > Salicaceae > Salix > Salix exigua. The sequence goes on from CM063596.1 coordinate 7,456,112, forward strand.
GATGAATAATAAATCACGGGGATGATTGAGCTTTTCTGTGAGATTATAAATGGGTGCAATGAAGTTCGTAACATAAACAAAAAAAAAAATGCGAATGGTTAGACATGGAATTAGATAATAACGAGCTTCAAATTAAGGAACTCTATAATATATCAAAGAATATGAAAATATTGTGGCTCTTTGTTTGATTTAAAATCCGTGTCTTATAATCTATATATGCAATGTGTTTGCAGGCTTTCTTTGGTGTTTTTGATGGACATGGAGGTGCTAAAGCTGCTGAATTTGCGGCAGGGAATTTGGATAAGAATATTTTAGATGAAGTTGCTAGGAGGGACGAAGAACACATTAAGGATGCGGTTAAGCATGGTTATTTGAATACCGATTCTCAGTTTTTAAAAGAAGATGTTAGAGGTGGCTCCTGCTGTGTGACAGCTTTAATTAGGAAGGGTAACCTTGTTGTATCTAATACTGGTGATTGTCGTGCTGTTATGAGTAGAGGAGGTGTTGCAGAGGCCCTCACAAGCGATCACCGGCCTTCCAGGGAAGACGAGAAGAACAGGATTGAATCCACGGTGAGCAGTTAGTCACAACCATATTATGTACGCTCTTGCATAGAAATACAGGGTCGAGGATTGAATAGAAACTAATGAATTTTATGGTATTTTTTTTGCAGGGTGGCTATGTTGATTTAGTCCATGGAACTTGGAGAATTCAGGGATCATTGGCTGTATCCAGGGGAATTGGAGACAGCCATCTTAAACAGTGGGTGATAGCTGAGCCTGACACAAACGTTGTTAGAATTAAGCCCGATCATGAGTTCTTAATCCTAGCTTCTGATGGCTTATGGGATACGGTATGTTCTCGCTAGTTATCTTTGCTCCTCAAAAAGAATGTTGTTTATATGAAAGTCTTTTAAGAATTTCACTAGCTCAAATAATCTAAATGAAGTCTCTTTTACATTTTTCCAGGTTGGTAATCAAGAAGCAGTTGACATTGCTCACCGATTGTGCATAGGGGTCGAAAAGGCAGAACCATTATCTGCCTGTAAAAAGCTTGTGGATCTCTCTGTTTCACGAGGCTCTTGTGATGATATCAGTGTGATGCTGATCCAATTGGGACGCTATGTATGATTAAAGCATTCTTAGTTTAAAGACGGGAACTTAGCTGACACACACACTGATAGAAGTGATATTTAGATTTTAGAGGAGCCCTGATCATTTAGATTTTAGATTTTTATTTTCTGAAAGAATCTTACAAGTGGGGAGCTGAGGGCGAATAACAAATACGGTGGAGGTGATATTTAGATTTTAGAGGAGCCTGATCATTTCTCATCCATGGCTGAAGATTAGTGGACATAGTAGGATTCTTCTGCTGTCATTCTTTTGAATGATTCACTCATTAACTTTTTCTTTTTTTGAATTTGATGAAATTTCACCTCTTTAACCACTTTTTGCGCCTTGAGTTAAACAATTAAAATCTTGTTTATCCTAAATTATTACAAGTTAAGCATGTTCTGATTCGAACTCGAGATCCACGAGATAGATTTTAAGTCTTTTATCATCAAATTGAGCATCTTCTAACTCAAATTCGAGACCCAAAAATCATGCATGCTCTTTGGAATGAAGATTTTCTACTTCAATGGGTGCATCAATGATTTGTTTAGCTTTATTCTCAACTTTTTTCACAAAGATACTCTGGTATTGTTTGCTATCAGAAGGTGCATCAATGATTTGTTTAGCTTTATTCTCAACTTTTTCCATAAAGATACTCTGGTATTGCTTGCTATCAGAAAAATATTATTTTCTAAAATATATCATTATTTTAAAAAAAATATTTTTTTATTTTACAAAAAATAATTTTAATAATAGCATATCAAAATAATTTAAAAATACTAAAAATATATATTTTAAAAGAACAAGTAATTATTTTTTTGGTTACACAATAAAAACAAATATTCACCTGAATCGAAAGCAGTCTAATGTAACATTAGAATCTCAAATGTATTTCAACTTCCAAGTGCTCTTCAAAAAATGCGCTCTTCAAAAAATGCACCGAAATAGCGAATTTAATTTATAATAATCCTGACTAAATTACATTATTGCTTTTAATTTTAATTTTTAAGCAATAATAAATTAAGAATTGATATAGTTAGGTTATGTTTGATATGATTTTACAGATTGCTTTATCTGACTAAATCACATTATCTTTGTTTTAATTTTAAGCAACAAATTAAGACTTGATATGGTTAATTAAGGTTATGTTTGATATGATTTTATAGATTGCTTTACTTATTTATTTACCTTACTTCATAGCAAAATTATAAGCATGTCTAGCTGAAATATATTTTATACTTAGTTATAAATTGAATGAAAACTTTGATTTAATCAGAGTTGAAATTTTGAACTTTGACTTATGAGTTATGATTTACACTACATTTTAAGAGAAAATCTAGTCATTCTTACAAGTACGTTTCTAAATTAAATTGATTCAACTCATTTTATCATGTTATTTTATATAAAAATGAATTATGACTTTAACCCTCGTGTTATTGTTTAATTAAGTGATAAATATTTCGTTTGGTTCATGTCTATCTTCATCCCCTGAATTGAAAACAAGACAAGAATATGAGCAACATGGTTTGCTGTCTATAAGGATCTGTGCGCTGAATTTGACCCTGGAAAGTGTATCTGTAATATCAAGACCCAGTGCCCCAGGGTATCTCCACACCGCAAGCTCATGATAAGGCCATGGTCTTTCATCCGAGGGGCAGGCTGGGTTCTTGGAGTTGGATCATGTTACCTTGTTTCGGTGTTTCCTCTTGTACAGACCACGAGCCGAACATAAAATGAAGCGACTAATTAAACATGGCCTGGGCTCGGAGGAACTTTCTGGGTCCTTGATTTGTTGACTTTTTTAAGCTGGGCATCAAGATAGCTTGTAAAGCTCCACCAGCACGGTCTACGTCCACCACCAAATGATTTAGGCATGACAGCTAAAATGATAAGAGGAGTTGGGAGGCTTTCTGACGTGAGATTCTCACATCAGAAATTTGTACCAAACAATAATCCTTGAAGCAAGCTACGCAATTAATTACCCAATAAATTGGGCTCTAAGGAACTTTCAAGGACCTCAACTCGTTGTCGTTTTAAGAGCTGGAAATCAAATTATTTAGATAGACTGCAAAGCTATTTCCACAACTAAATCTAGGCATGACAGCTGTAAGAGGACAACACAGTTAGTGGTTGTTTGGGAGCACGGACATGAATGTTTGGTTATGTTAAAACTTAAAAGTTGTAAAAATTCTCATGGGTCCCATGAAGCAAAAATGAGAAATATAGTTGCGTGAAAAGTAAAAAAATACTACTTTTCACGCGATAGAAAAGCTGACCACACCCTCGTTTATATATATATATATAAGAAAAAAACTGAAATCAAATCATTTTTTTATATGAAATGGATAAAATTGAGCGTGGACACATTTATAGTTAGTTTTATTTCCTAATTTATTCAATGGATGCGTGGTTACCTAACTAGCATGTCTTGGTTATGCATTAGCCTTAAATTAAAACAGCAGGGCAACAGAGTGTGATGCATGCCAGTCCCCGATAAACGGAGCGTTGTTGTCCATGCATGTTGGCTTGTCGGCCCTTTGATCCGTGGTGCCATTATTTTGTCCAGCTCACCCACGACAATTGACCGCGCCACCAGAGCCTAGCCCAAATCCCCGCTCCCCTTCTGAAACGAGCCGTGCTCGTGATCCCATCCTTAAAACCAGGAAAACTTACGGCGTTGAGTCCGTGTTAAATACAAAATCCTGTTTTTACACAAGGGATCCAGCAAACTTTTTGTCCTTCTGCGCAGGGTTGATTTTTTTTTTTTTTCACTATATAAAATATATGATCGCCATTGAATTAACTTGAGAGATAATTTTTGGGAAAGTGATTGAAATAGTGTTTCGTATAAAATTATTTTTTTTAAAAAATTAATGCCTCAATGTCAAGAATAATTTTTAGAAAATAAAAAATATATTTATAAATATAAAATACTCTTACAACACAACACAACACATCCCCTAAAATTAACACGCCACTCTAGTAGTGTGATTTGGAAACATCAGTTTTTTTATAAGTATTTTAATTGTCCAAGCAATAAATTCAAACACTAAATCTAAAAAAAAATTAAGAATCTCATTTATCTCACCCCTGATTGCATGGGCGCGACAGAATTTTGTGCCTGGCTTGTCTCTTTGACTCCCAATTCAAGATCTCCCAGCTATTGCGTGTCGTAAAAAGCGACTAAGAAAAGGGAAGCTGAGTTGGACAGTGAAGATTTAGCGGAAGCATTGACGATACTGAGAAAAGGGAAGCTTAAATTAATATATAGTTTTACTCCCAAGAGAAATCAAATCAAGATGTATAAGCATCTGGAATCTATACATAATATATTTAAATTATTATTTTTATTATAAAAAATAATTATAAAAAATAAAGAACACTATTTTAATATTTTTTAGAACATTTTTTTTGAAAAAAAAACTAACTTCAATTAGAGGAATACACCATGTGTTTTCAATCACTTGCCAGTAATGCTTTGGAAACTGCAATAGACGTCAAGTCTTGCAGAAAAGAAAAAAATAGGAGTCACTGAATTGTTCTTCTTTTTCTGGCAATTCCAATTGTTCTTCTTTTTTATAATTCTGGCAATTCCTTGAGGACAACAAAATGTTACATCCAGCCATTGGTTGCCAAGTGGAATTCCTAATTGACTCACTCAGTTTGAAGCTTAGCACTTTCTTTTCATGGGAAGGTGAGTCACCCGAGTTTCTATGGCATCTTTAATTAGTTTAAGCCAATTCAAGCTTGATTGGACAAAACACACTCATATTCTTTTCTTCACGCCCAGCAAGTTCGTCCCACCTCATCCAGTTCACGTCCATCCCCTCCCTACCTAAGAGACAATTGCTTCTTAATCAATTAATTATTTAATTATAATCTAAGAACATAGACACGTGACATTTTTTAGTACGTTATGCCGACTGACTATGACAGATCATGGAAAAGAATCAATAAAACATGAGCTTTACCTGATGATTGTCTAGGTGCTCATCAATTTCGCAAAACAATTCCAACGATGGTCGCCTTGTTCTGTTGTTGCGTGTACACTTGACGCGTGGCTCATGTTTGCCGTATTGTCAGAAGAGGTGGAAATACAAGGACTTTCTATCATCAGCAGACAAGGAACTCCGGATTGAGAAATTAGAAGATGGGATATAGATGAGCGGGGTCGTATAGAACGGAGACGTTTTGTACATCAATTAATTTAATTTAAGAGGTTCATTTTTTTCATGATTTAAAATGATTTTCTTAATGTTTATAGATTGTTTTAATATAATGATATCAGAATAAATTTTAAATAATTTCTAAATAAAAAATATTTTAAAAAAATAATTGTTACTATAATATCAAACAAACTCTAGCCGGTCAAGTATTTGTGTTGTTTTTATTAGAGTGGTGATTTTTATTTTTATATAAAAAATTACCTCTGTTTTTTCAATTTTTTTATCTTGAAATTATTTCCTTATTCCTCATCAGTAATTTGGCAAGGAACATCCAGGTAAATACGTACTAAACAGGCTCATGATCCTTGCTCCTAACTTCTATCTAACCGTGCATTTTATTACAATGAACCGATCCGGTAATAGAAAGTTAGGAAATATTAATTGCCCAAGTGGTACCTATAAGCTTGTGTGACGGTGCCCTTCTGAATCGTGATCCATTGAGAGATACGCGTTGGTGGTGTCGAGGACCTGTGAATGTCATGCAACCAAATTTCATTTCATTTCAATAAAAATAAAATAAAATAAAATAATGGACCGTTGTTTATATTCTGTAATATTATCGTGAAGTTAATATTACAAGTAGGAATTGAATAAGTAATGGAGGCTGGTGGTGCACGTCCACAGACTTCAAACTCTCCACTCCAAATGCCAGACACAAGAATCGCGAGATATCCAGACATCCAGGCATCTCTCTCTCTCTCTCTACCACCAGCCTCAAGTTCACTGTTGGGAGACGTGGACCTACCGTTTATTGCCATGCAAGCACGAAAAGTTATAGTTGTGGACATCATTCTATACCGAACTTTGTCTGTCGCTGCCCCCCGACCTTGTGGGGCTTCAATTTACGCTGCTGCCTTTTGGCCACCTATCTGGCAAATTGACCGCCCCCCTCCCCCCATTTTTTTTTATATATATAAATACACACAGCTCATGACAGGAGTTTAACCCACAATTATTTTTTTTTTAATAATTAGATGTATAGACTAACTTGTGTGCATTACAATTAAATTATCGGATCGATTGAACATCTTACAAGCTCAATAAACAAATTCAATAAAACTCCAAAATAATCAATTGAAAATAAAGTTATCTACTTTGTAAATAAATTTCACATGGATGTGATTGAGTTGTCTCAAAATATGAATGTCCCACCAGCACAACTTAGATGGGTTTTTTTTATCTAGACAAGGCTAGACATTTAAACTCTAATTGTTAATTAGCGAACCTTGTCTCTTCACAGTCTTTTAATAATTGAACTTGATAGGTATGTCCTGAAAAATATATACGATTAAATCAGGCTCGACATCCCACTAATAACACCTAATTAATGTTCAATTATAGAATGATGCTAATAATTGGAAGGTTGATGTAACAAAATGCTTTTTATGTATGATATTCTTAAAAAATATTAAATTAAAATAATAACACGTTAGAATTATTAAAAAGAAAAGTCACAGTCCACAAGAATCCTTCCACACCATTAACTCCCCTGTAGAATATTCCTCATCCACGACTACTAAAACTAAACTCCCGCAAAAATTGCCTTCCACGAACACCAACCTTATAGTCCCATGCCGACCACATGTTAATTATTCTTCCGATCAACCAATCCCTTGACAAAGACAAATCTCACAAGTTAAAAACACCCCCAGATGAAACTCATGGATAAGGATAAAACTCAGCATCATCACCCCACCATTCTCCTCCCCTTGTACGTCTACTCAATCCAGCACCAAAAAGGCCAAGACTCCCCCCTAATTGTGCCATTAAACCGTTTCCAGATTATCCACTTGTAAATTCCACGTCGCCTCCATTTTTTTATAAAAAAATAATAATAATAAATAAAGGGTCCTTATTTCCCAATACCCGCTCTCTCACGCATATATAAACACTCTCGGGCCCTCGGAACTTTGAAGCAAACTTCTCGTTTTTAGTTTTCTCTGAAAAACACACAAAATGGTTTCTTGGGTTAGAGGAAAGTGCGTAGGGAAAGGATCTTTTGGCTCCGTCAACTTGGCTTTCAACAAACAAACTGGTGCCGTTTTCGCCGTGAAGACTGCCAGTGAAGCGAATCAAGTTCAAGCGTTAGACAATGAAATCAAGATTCTGAGCTCGTTATCTTCTCCTTATATAGTTAAGTTCCTCGGCGACGACGTCTCGTTTGAGAGCTCGAGAGCTTGTCGGAATCTTCATATGGAGTACTTGCCCGGTGGCACCGTTGCTGACCTGGCTTCATCAACTCAACGTTTTGCTGGTGTGAACGAGGAGACTGTTCGGTCATTCACTTACTGTATAGTCTCTGCTTTGAAGTACATACACTCAAGAGGTATTGTTCACTGTGATGTTAAAGGACGGAATATTCTATTGGGTCACAATTTCAATTCCATTAAACTAGCAGATTTCGGGTCGGCGATTGGCTCCACAAGCGGCGAGCCTGTCTTGCCACGTGGAAGCCCGCTGTGGATGGCTCCGGAGGTGATTAAACGAGAATACCAGGGACCGGAAAGTGACGTTTGGTCTCTGGGCTGCACAATCATTGAGATGGTCACTGGAAAACCGGCCTGGGAGGATCACGGAGCTGACTCGCTAAGTCGAATCGGGTTTTCAAACGAATTGCCCGAGTTGCCGAGGCAGTTGTCTGCAGTCGGTCAGGATTTTTTAAAGAAGTGTTTGAAGAGGGAGCCAAGTCAGCGGTGGAGCTGTGATCAGCTACTGGAGCATCCATTCTTAGCTTCAGTGAGTCCTGATTTGCTGGGCAACGAATTGTCTCCACGTTGCGTACTTGATTGGCTTTATTCAGATTTCGAGGAAGATATTGACGTTACGGAACGTGGGATGAGTTCTAGTTTTGAGAGTGTTGAGGTTTCGGCCAGAAACAGGATTGGTATATTGGTGGGGAGTGAAGGGGTTAACTGGGAAACAAGAGATGGCTGGGTGGAGGTGAGGAGGCGGTGTGGGCATAGTGAAAGAGGAGAGGAGGAAGAATTGGCGGGGACAAGTTCTGTATGCTCTTCTGATTCGGTGTGGATAAGTGAGGAAGGGTGTACAAAACGGGAGGTTTGTAATTCTATTGGCGGTGAACTTCACGTTGATGGGCCTAACAGGTCGATCTCTTGTGGAATTTGCCAGCGTGGCGCGGTGTGCACAGGCGGGGAAGGGGGTGGTTGCTGTCATTATGGGTCACAAAAGGTGGAGTTATCGGTTGAGGGGCGTGGGTTGTTGGTGCTGGTAGGGATTTACCACATATTGTTGTGTAATTTGTTATTGTATTTGCTGCAATTAATGAGAACAATAAGATATAATTTTATTCTTTATTATATACCTTTTTTTATTATAGGGTATAGTTTATACATGTGAATGTGCGAGTATATCCAGCTGTGTTTTCAGTCCAGTTATCAAGCTGCTCTTTACAGGGTGTAGCTCTATTCTGACATGTAGTTATCCACACTCTATAGATCGGTGCCCTATTTGTGCTGCCAAGTATTTATAGGCTCAAACAGAAATAATTTCCTTGCGAGATCTTCACCGTTCATGTGATCACGTCACGATCTAAAATAGCTAGGAGTGGAGAATAATTGTGTTCACCAAGCATCTTGAAAGGGTCTGAATAGGTGAAAGCTTCTTGCGATAAAATTATTATGGGGCTTTATCTCGTGAAAATCTCAATCTGAAAGCATAAATCTTGTCCCCGCACAACAGCCTGAATTATGACCCTTGGAGACGGTGCTCAGTGTGCAAAAGAGTCATTTCAAAATATTTTAGTTTGAAAATATATTTAAATAATATATATTTTAATATCAAGACACGCCAACACAAAAAAAGAAATTTTAAAAAACATAAAAAGTAATAAAACCGCAGCGACAAACGTCACTGACATCTTGTGAGCTTGCCCAGTAGTCATAGAGACACTGCGGTGACAATAAGGAGAGGAATGGGAAAGAGCGATTGATCAATTCAAGATTCAAGATATAGCAATATTGCTGGTTTGGGATAAACAATAATATAAATTATATATTTAACATGATATTAAAATTTTATTGAAACCATTTTAGCAACATCAACATGTAACCTGCTGGAGGAATGGTCTCTCATTATCATGTGCATGTCAATGATTGTGTCCTAAATTTGTTACATCGAGAAACTGTCTTCACTAGTTATCAGAGAGAAGGTTCAAATCTAATTAAAGTCATTCAACTGGATCATGATTTTTCTCTTTCTGATTGTCGTGACCAAGAAACCACAGGTTTCGCTTGGTGGGCCGGGAATGACCGACTTATCAATTTATCCAATAAACTGCTGGGAGCTTCCTAGCTATTTTTTTAATCACTTTATTTCAAAGGTGGGCTGGCTGCGTAACATTTCTCATTTCTGATTCTAAAAACATCACAGAAGGGAGCTTCACTTAGACGAATTAAATAATTATCGTATACTTTCAGTGATATGACATCCTGTTTGTGATATTCCCACGCTCCCTACATGACTGTTCAGTCACATTCTATGAATTCGATATGTGAATTGAATGTGTAAACAATTTCTATGCTTTGACGAAGAATGAGATGCGAGTAAAATTCTGAAGACGTCGCTGCACTCGAGCTATGTAGTCCAGCTAAACAGGATGGTCACGGTCACCATCATCAACGTGATATGCTCTGGAGCGATAAAATAGAATGACGTAGGAGGTGACGTGGGATCATGGATACCAAAATTAGCTCCTCCTTGCTTGTCTTTTATTTTGGCATGCCATATGATCAATGTCTATTCGGCGGCGGGGCATAAATTTAGATGAGTCCTAAAAGCAACTTGATGTCGAAGTTATCCAGTTCTTAAATTCGATTTTGGAGACACAAGTGGAAAAAAAAATATAAAAGAATCTGAGCCCAGTCAGTCTAGTGGTGAAAGGGGATGCCGCGTTTTAAAGTTATTTTAAATTAAAAAAAATTAATGTATTTAAATTATTTTAAATAATATATTTGGCGAAGGAGTGATCAAAATTGATGGGTGCAACTTTGTTGCCAGGCCTTTTATTTGTCAAGCACTTGAAACGGGTACCGAAGATTGGATTTCCAGACAACTTCGTAGGCATCCCTATCCTATAGGCCTCCTGCGGGTTTCCAACATTTCATAAGATCTTGCGATGTGCTTTGTTAACAAATGACATTAAAAAATTATCATGTTTACCAGCAATTTTTTTCTTCGTGATCTCCCACGACTTGAGATTCTATGGATTGTTTAGTTTTGGCGTACATGATGAAGCTTCTCACGAGCGCTCCTCCTTTCATATACTATATATATGCACGGATTATAATATTGCCAGGATTCCAATTGTTGATAAAGAAATCCAATCCAAACTACGTTGCCACGAAATTTCATTACATATCCGATCCAAACTACGCTGCCACGAAATTTCATTACATATCTAATCTTACTTCTCTTCCTTTTCTGTTCCCAACCCAGGGAACTGTGTTCTAGGCCGATCTGTTTCGTACCACGAAGGCCTGATCTTGATTTATCCGTGAACCTGGTTTGTCTCGCACCCCGGGCCAGAGATCCCATGGAAAGACAACATGATCCCACGTCAAAAGGAAAAGGTTGCAGAAAGCAAACGATGACGTTCTAGTCAAGAAGGGGTAACAGACAAAGGAAACAGTCAAGGATTCGGTCGGTGTCCTTAGTTTGAAAATTGGTATATTTCAGTATTAATAATATAAATCAGTCATTACTTATAAGTTTAAGCTTTTAGTTAAGATAATTTCATAACATAGTATCGAACCTTGTTGACCCAGCGGTCACGAGTTCGAATCTCATTATCCTTATTTTATTTGATAAAAAACAAGCACAAGGTGATGTGAGCATGTTCAAGTTTCAAGCTCAAGGGGTATTCACTTGAGGGGGTGTTGGAGAATAATATAAATTATATCATGGGATTTCACTTATAAGCTTGAACTTTTAGATGAGATGGTTCCATAACATTCAATCTATATGTTTATCAATATTTTGCTCAGACTCGTTTTTAATGCATCTAGAAATATTGTTCAACTATTACAAACAGCATATATAACACAATATAAGTAATTCTAGTATTTAGTATAGATAAATTAGTTTCTTCTTTCTCTCCTCCTTTTATTATCCTTGTCATTTTTTTCTATCCATCTATTTTCACATAAATTATAGCTGTTTATTTTGAAATTTAATTAGTGGCAATATATTTTATAATTCCAATATTTTTATGTTTGGTAACCAAGAGATCATGAAAAAACAAAGTGAAAATTTCACGAATCTAGATTTATTTTTTATTTTTCTAGTCAAATAACAAATGCAAAAATAATTTATAGTCTCTTTCTACCGGTTTGTTTTTGTATCACATTACAGATCCTATAAGATGACAACTCGAAAAATAACTTAGCTCGTGAATACCTTATTTTATAAAATATCATAAATTAGATTACATATGCAATTATTATGAGAACTCATTTTACTATATCAATGACGATGAATAATGATGTTTAAGGTATCTTCATTATGTTAAGCTCACCGAAAGTTTCCAACGAGAATTGTTCGAGATAGAACATTCTTCTGCACATCTCGCCCGCCATGGCGCTTCACGCATAAATTAACTAACGAGTCACGCGGTCAAATTTATAAAAAAATATCAATTATTTAAAATTGTGTGAAGGCGGAAATTACTACGTGCCACTACCTACCAAATAGACATCAAAGCCTTATCCCATAGACGGGCTACCTCAACACCTTGTAAATTTTACTAGCTATATTGTCCATTGTTGCGGGTATTCTTGTATATATAATTTAACATAATTAAATTCACAATAATAAATTTATATGATATAACTAAAAAAAGTTATAAATTTAGAGATAAAATGTATAAATTTTTAAGTAAAATTTGTTGCGCAAGCATAAATTATATCTTTTAGAATGTAGGTATGACGTCATAAAATATCACAAAAGAGTGTGAACTAACATTAAAAAAGAGCAAAATATTTTTATAAGAAAAAAAATAAAAAAAATAAATCACTAAAATCATCGTTATTATTGTGCAGATAGTAAAATTATAAAAATCATTTAATATAAAGAGTAAATAAAAATTAAAAAAATAAAGGGAAAAAGGAAGCAATATGAATTTAAAATACAATAACAATAGTAACATTGGAGTCTTGACATCTAAAATTACTATTGTTGTTACTGTCAAAGCAATGAAAAATATCAAATTATACCAAGAAGAAAAAATAAAAAACATGAACAAAATAGCAAGCAAGAGAAATAATTAAAATATTATCATTATTATTATAAAAGAATAAATAAATGAATGAAAGATTAAAAAGATTGTAAAAACTACAACAAAAGATCAAACAAAAAAATACAACAAAAATTAAAAATTATCATTGTTATCACTGTCAAAACAATAAAAAATATTATATTTTTGTGAAGGAAAAAAACTGTCAAAAATATTAACAAAGGAGTAGGCAAGAAAAATAATTAAATTGTTGTTGTTATCATTTATTTTATTTTATTTTTTGTGTTAATAATGAAAGGGAAAAAATGGAAGAAAAAAAATCCTAAGAACTTCAACAAAAGATCAAACAAAAGAATAAAAAAAAAACAATTGTTGCTATCACTGTCAAAACAATAAAAATTATCAAATTATCCCGGGAAAGAAAAAATTACAAAACATCAACAAAAGAGTAAGCAGGAAAAACAATTAAATTATTCTTATTCCTGTTATTCTGTTAATAATGAAAAAAATAAAATAAATGAAAGACTAAAAAAAACATAAAAACTTTAACAAAATTATAATCATAAAAAAAATCAAGGGATTAAAAAAAAAAGTATAAGGTCCGAAAGGAAAATCAAATATAAAGGGATTAAAATCAAAAATTAAAAGTATAAGGGCCGAAATGAAAATCAAATTTATTATCAATTTCAATCAAAGGATAAAATTGAAAAAATTGAAACTGCTGTATCGAATTTATTGAATTATTTAAACCCAATTCAAAAATTAAAAGAAGAAGGAGCGAAGTGAAAATTGCACATTGAATTAATTTTAATCGAAGGATCCAATCGAACCAAATCAAAACTTATATAACAAAAATCAGGACTGTAAACAAAATTAAAAGTACAGGGACCTCAATGAAAAAACATTAAAACTCGAGGACTATCCTCGCATTGCGTGAGAGAGAAACGGCTGCAGCGGCTTTAACCGCTCACCGCGTGTCCACTGGACGTCGAAGCCAAAAAGGGTCGCGCTAGGAGGAAGATCGAGCGGCGACGCGTCAATTGAGACGTCGGTTGACCATCTTCGGTGACTCTATCACCTCTCGCACGCTGCTTACAGAGGGTGTGGGGCGGAATACCGTCGGTCACGCGTGTTACACTCGCCGACAGTGTAAAGAAAAAAATAAAAGTATGGTTAATTACCGGTACACCCCTGTGCCTAAGGTCAACAATTTTGTTTTACTGGGTGCTAGTTCCGTAATTAGTCATTTTTTAAAAAAATATAAAATAATAAAAAGGTAGGCGGACCAGATCGGTCCAGTTTGAAACGGTGCAATTACCGCGGAGCCCCTCCACACATAACCTTTTTTATGGTTTTTTGAGGGCTAAAAATGTTATTTTAATGTGCAAATAATATTAAAAAAATTGAAAATCAAAAAACCCAACCGAACCAACCCAAAAATATACTATTATAATCTATAGTGTTTACACTCATAATCTACAGTGTACGTACAATGAAATGGCCATGAGAATTATATATTAGGTAATAAGCAAATTTAATCTAGCTTTTAAAATCTACATCGAGAAATTTAAAAATTAATTATTTTTTAAGAGGCTTGAACTTTTAAAATGTAAAGGAAAAAAATCTCCATAATTTATAACCATTGAATTCTTTAAAATGTTAACGAAATAAATAGAAAAAACTTCCAAAGTGTTTAAGATAAACAATTCGATTGGACTAACTCGCAGTGATTGTGTCCATTATATAGATTTAAATTTTTTCTATCAATGCTTATAATGGCTGATTAATTTAACTTGATAGACTAGTCAAGTTCTTCACTTATATTTCAAATATTTCTTCTTGTAGGAACAAAAAATAACAACGTTCATATTTTTGATGCTATTATAAGTTTTACTTTTTATCTAATCTGCAATGAAGCACGAGCCCAAGAGCTAGCAAAACATCAAATGAGGTGATGCTTTTATTATGCACTACCGTGCAAAACACACAATCAATTTTAATAATTTATTTTTCGTTTTTAGTACTTCTTTTAATTTAATAACTGAATATTTAATTTTTTGATAATTGAGTTTTATAATTTGTTTTGTCTTGCTTTCCCATGAAGTATTCATTTTTAAATTGATGTTTTTAATCTTGTAATTCAAGATGAGATTGAATGGGAATAAAATTTTATAATTTATTTAAAATTAATTTTTATTTTTTAGGTTGTTATGTTCTTATTACTTGGATCATAAGTTTGTTAGATTGGCCTAAATTTTGTGGATTTGTTTTTATTTTTTTATCTTTCTTCATTCCCATAACTAGTATAGGATGATTGATAACCAAACTTTATAATTTACTTTCTATTGGAGTTATCATGATCTTGTAATAAAGATTGTAGATTGGGCTAGTAAACTTAGATCGTGCCACATCAATTCAGGATGTTGCCATCTCAATATTTTATTTTTAAAAAATAATGACATCTTGATTTTTTTTAAACTATATTATTTTTTGTCATCCAAGTTATCTTTAAACTTAATAAACCACCTAGTTTCTATCGAATCAACCCTTCCGTAATTATTTTTTCAAACTTAATAAACCAACTAGTTTATATCGAACCAACCCTTCCATGATTATTTTTTTTTATTAAAAAAAACATTAACAATATTTGAAAATTATAATGCATGGAATTAAGCCATCCGGGTCATAACGCGGATAAATAACACAGTGATCCTCTAAGATAGTGAACTTATAATTTGACGACACCTGCGTGATATATTGTCCTGCAGAAGTACCGTTAAACACTAGAGCTCTCTGTCCCGATGACAGTAAGGCAATGGCTTAAATGATCGAACTTGACTTTCCCAGCACATTATGCAAATATCATAGATCCTTTGGAGATGTAAGATATTTAATGATTAATATAAATTGTTCGTGCATACGAGGATATTTAAAAATTATTATATTTTGAAGGATAGAATCTTTCCTGCCCTGAGCAAGAAAGAAGCACCCTTTGAGGATAAGAAGATCATCACATCGATCAGCATTTTCAGGTGAGAGGTTCTTGGCCAAGCAAACATATCTTTTCAAAAATTCAACCCTTTGTGTTTCAGTGTTGTTCTGCATTGATGCCACTGAACAGAGAGGGTTACACATGGTAGATCATCGATGAGTTTATATTGAGAATAATTATGTATTTAAATATATAAAATTAAGTCTAAATTAAAAATGATCCCTTAACAATAACATTTTGGTCTTTTTTACATCAAAGATGAAAATAATAATCAAGGACTATCCAAGACAATTCACCCTCATCTTAGATGACATTGTTTCAGAATATTTTTAAAAAATAATCTGCAGAGACATTCTTTGTTTTACAGAGAGAGAGAGAGAGAGAGTTTAAAGTCAAATCCCGCCTCTAATGTAGACCCATCGGGCCATGAACTTCACGTAAACAGACCTAGTCTTAAGAACTAATTCCAGCCCGTCTTTAAAAGTTTAAGCCCACTTACGATTTGGCACAACGGAGATCTGCGTCAACGTACAACCCAACAGCATCCCATTTTAGCTCGTCGAATCTAGAAGGAAGAAACACTAACCCATTTTCCTCTTCCTCTTCCCGATCCACAAACGAACCTTCTCTCTCTCTCTCGGGTTTCTGATCTTGAAACCCCCGATCTAGGGCACCATGGCTGCTGCCAATGCCCCAATCACCATGAAAGAGGCCCTTACGGTAATATCCTCACCATCCTCTCTCTAGATCTAGTGATTCCATTGCATTTTTTTTGAAATAAAATTCTTCGTCTGATTTTGATTTTGTTTGATTTGTTGCTGAATTGTTAGTTGCCGAGCCTCGGGATCAACCCACAGTTCATAAATTTCACGCATGTGACTATGGAATCAGAGAAGTACATATGCATCAGAGAAACGGCGCCACAGAACAGTGTGGTTATTGTCGACATGAACATGCCTATGCAGCCTCTAAGAAGGCCTATCACTGCCGATTCCGCCTTGATGAATCCTAATTCTCGAATTCTCGCTCTCAAAGGTATTTTTATAACATATAATGCCATCCCTTTTCATTTATCTAAATTGATCTGCTTTTTTTCCAGTGAATAAAAGAGAACTGTATTTGTTATTTATTAATAATTGAAATATAGAAATAAATGTGGCCTTAATCATTGTCTAATGGTTAATGAATCTCGGTGTTATGATTCGAAGCTCAACTGCCGGGAACAACACAAGACCATTTGCAGATATTTAATATAGAACTGAAAGCGAAAGTGAAATCTCATCAAATGCCTGAGCAGGTTTCTATGTTTGAAATATTGTTTTGATTTCCACTTAACTTTTGTAATTCCAGGTCTAAATTGTGGTATTAATGGTGTGTATGTGCTATAGGTTGTGTTCTGGAAGTGGATTAGCCCTAAGATGCTGGCCTTGGTAACTCAGACTTCAGTTTATCACTGGTCAATAGAAGGTAAGAATTTGTATCTTTCATGTTCTCAAGATTTTGCGACTTTCTTGTTTTTATTCCTCTTGCTTATGATTTTATCATACTTGTAGGTGATTCGGAGCCTGTGAAGATGTTTGATAGAACAGCTAATCTACAAGGCAATCAGATAATCAACTATCGATGTGATCCTTCAGAAAAGTGGTTGGTCCTCATTGGAATTGCTCAAGGTCCTCCAGAGGTTTGTCATGCAGGCTTCTCTTATTTACATTCAGTGATCAAGTAATTAATGTTAGTGGCTCTGTTGAGTTTAGCCATGTTACAAGAATTTGCAAGTTGGATTTTAGTTAGCGAAATGGCTGTTAGTTGCATCACATGCTTTCTTTGTAAATTTTGATATGTGAACTTAGTGTGCTCTTGCCCTTATTTTGTACTCTAAAATTGGATGCTTCTGCTGAGTAGTTGTTTTTGGACTTGGGCAAATAATATTTTGGGCTCGCTACTTTTTTATTTCCTTTCTTGTTGTTTGCCCTGCTCACTTCTCATAAATTGTATGGAAAACCTGGCATTCTCTCATTGCATCGGGAGCTATTTAGTGATGATATACTATGAAAGATTTGGTTGCTTGCGTATTTCCTGAAACTGGAGCAGCTAGAAGCTTCACTTTTCGATAATCTGCTACTTCCCAGAATAATGCACTGTTTTATGCCAAACATATCTTGCTTATGAGAATTGCCTTGGTTAAATGTTTCCCTGTTTGACTCTGAACATGATTTTCCTCTAGTGTATGGCATGAGAGCTTGCATGTTTCCCATCAGACAACAGTTTGTTGTGTTTGAATGTTGTCCATAATAGGTAAAAACTCATCTGGACCATGTTTTTTATTAGTACTTAATTTATTGGCCCTGCTTTTAACTATAAGTTGCTCCTATAGTGTCAAAACATTGTGGCTGTTTATAGCGCTTCTTCTTTCTCTGTAGACAGGTAAGAATGTTGTGAAATGTGTGATTGCCCTGCCTTTAATCTGTTAATTTTCAGTACCATTTTTGTTTTGCTTTCTCTTTACCCATTTTTTTGGCATATTAGGTGTGGCAATATCTATGTAAGATGGTATATTTTGTCTTCTCCTTTGTTTTAAAGCTTCATATTTGTTTTTTAGATTGTAAAATGTTCCTTTATGATCGATATTGCACCTCTGTGAATGATTGCAGAGGTTTAAAATTCTTCCAGAGATTACAACAGTGTCCGATAATATCTAATATTTGTTGCAGAGGCCACAATTGGTCAAAGGGAATATGCAGCTTTTCTCTGTGGATCAGCAGCGTAGTCAGGCTCTTGAAGCACATGCGGCGTCATTTGCCACATTTAAAGTGTGATGTTACTCCTGAATTTTGTTTCATTTTTGTGGATTCTTTTTCTTAAATATTAACTTTTTAAGCTGGATGCTCCTAGTATTTTTATTTTATTACACTTGTATGCTTCTTTTCCAGGTCACAGGAAATGAAAACCCTTCAATCCTTATCTCTTTTGCATCAAGGTCGTATAATGCTGGACAACTAACATCAAAGTTGCATGTTATTGAACTTGGTGCCGTGCCAGGTCATTTACTTTTCCTTGGTTTCTCTAGCCATATGCACATCATATGAAGTGGTTTCATTTGTTTGCTTTTGTGCTGTCTCAAAGGAAGTTTTTGTGCTTGGTGATACTAGAAGCATGTTGCTATGACTTTTCATATTGGCTTTCGGTGATATCTGTTGGATACTGATTGTGCTTTTGTCTATCAGGCAAACCATCATTTAGCAAGAAGCAAGCAGACCTGTTCTTTCCACCAGACTTCGCTGATGATTTTCCTGTGTCAATGCAGGTAAAGCATTTTTTTCTTTTCTTTTCTTTTATCAGGAATATTAGTGCTCCTGATAGTTTCACTGAAAGCTAAATTTGTAAGAATTTTAAGATTTGTTGATTTTTATTTTGTGACAGATATCCCAAAAATATGGCTTGATATATGTGATCACAAAGCAAGGGCTTCTATTTGTTTATGACTTAGAGACTGCCAGCGCAGTTTATAGAAATCGAATCAGTCCAGATCCTATATTTTTGACCACCGATGCTTCTTCAGCAGGCGGCTTCTATGCTGTCAATAGGAGAGGACAGGTTTTGCTTGCCACTGTAAATGAAGCAACTATTGTGCCCTTCGTTAGTGGCCAGGTTTGTTTGCCGGATTTTTAACCTTTCTGTTATGTTTTGCTATTATAGCAAAGAGAACTGAGTATCTTATATCATTGTTTGGTGGTTTGGCAGTTAAACAATCTTGAACTTGCTGTTAATCTTGCCAAAAGAGGAAATCTTCCTGGTGCTGAGAATCTGGTAAGCGCGCGTGCACTTGTGGGCGTCTGTGTTCATTTGTTAACTTTGCTGAGCTTTGGATTCAATCCTACTCTTGCCTTTGTTTTTATTTTCTAGTCATAATTTAATACAACTTCTCTTCGTCATTTTTTCCTTAACATCAAATAGATAATTATTTTTAACTCAGGCACAGGATGAAAGTTTTCCCTGCTCTGGAGAAAAACTAAAAACTGAAACATTTCCTAATTTAAATTATGAGTAACATGATATATTTTAAGAGTTAGTTTTTTCTTCTTACCTTCAAGAAATAAAACTCTGTGCAACATTAGATTTTATCGTATGGATTGTTGGGTCTAACAAGTAACAATAGAACATTTTGAACTTCAATATGGTAGAAAAGCATCCCATTTCTTGTCTGAAATTTCCATGGAAGGTAATTTTTGATGCTTTCTTAAAGGTGACATTATTTTATTTTATTTTATTTTGGTTTACCTGGAAAATTACAATGGGTTGACTTGATACAATGAAAATTACTATGCTTTAATTGATTTATGCCGGTGCACATGGTATGGAGTATGTCCGGTTTCTACAATGAAACATCATTGGTGTCTCTTTCAGGTTGTCCAGCGGTTTCAAGAATTATTTTCTCAATCAAAGTACAAGGAGGCCGCAGAACTTGCTGCAGAATCTCCACAAGGAATCCTCCGAACTCCTGATACTGTTGCTAAATTCCAGGTTTTTTTAGTGCAAAGTTTTCATTGTTTTTATTTTTTATTTCTTTGTTTCTTTATCTATGAAGATACGGTAATTTCGAGGTCCTGATTTTCTTTTTTTTTCATGTGCCACAGAGCGTTCCAGTGCAAGCTGGGCAAACACCACCATTGTTGCAGTACTTTGGAACTCTGTTGACTAGAGGAAAGCTTAATGCTTTTGAATCATTGGAATTATCACGCCTTGTTGTGAATCAGAATAAGAAAAATCTTCTGGAGAACTGGTTGGCAGAGGACAAGCTTGAATGCACTGAAGAGCTTGGAGATCTTGTTAAGGTCAGTTATACTTATCATTGCTTGTGATGCTCAGCTTCTTCTTTTAATAGAAAAAAAATAGACTATTTATTCATTTATTCTTTCAACTTTTATCTAATATTTTCCCAACACATTACTAAATGACTTGATTATACTGAGATGGCATTGAGAGACCTGCCACAGTTCCACATTCCTTCTGATATCAATACTGGTTAATATGGTATTGAGGCTGGGCATGCAAACCTTGTAGGGCACTAGGTCGCTGTTGTGTGGGTTTCTTGATGTAAACAACTTGTATATATTCAAATTGACATGGATATAATATTTTGCTTTGTCTATGCAGTTAATGCATGCTATTTTTCATCTTTCTGATATCATAAACATATTTTCATTGCAGACCGTTGATAATGACCTTGCATTGAAGATATATATCAAAGCCAGGGCAACTCCAAAAGTTGTTGCAGCATTTGCTGAGAGGAGGGAGTTTGACAAGATTCTTATATACTCAAAGCAGGTAAAGCACTCACATGCTCGAAAATTAAAATCTGATCTTCATATGCTGCAAAGTTCCTAATTATGTAATGTTGAGAATTCAATATTTTGAGTTAGCTACTAAATTTATATTTATATTTTTGGGTGCTGACAATTTATATTTTTATTTCACTGGTATAGGTTGGCTACAACCCAGATTATTTGTTCCTCCTCCAAACAATATTGCGGACAGACCCTCAGGTTTGTGTACTGAGTTCATTATTTTTAGTTGCACTCACACAAAATCAGGTGTACGTTTAAACATGTTAGTACAAAGAATGCAATGGCTAATGAATCTTTTATTTTGTTTAATTGCTGAGGTTCTTTTATTTTGTTTAAGTTTTGTTAGCATTCACCTTCGTTTCAACTTTCTGGATTGCAGGCTGCTGTTAATTTTGCTCTAATGATGTCTCAAATGGAGGGAGGTTGCCCAGTTGATTACAACACAATAACTGATCTATTCCTTCAGGTTTGACTATTTTATTATTTTTAAGCGCAAAATAATTCAGATATGTGCAACAACGTTTCTTAATGCATACTGCCTATTTTATTTTTTCCTGATATTATTGTGTTTTTGTTTTTCAGAGGAATTTGATCCGCGAGGCAACAGCATTTTTGTTGGATGTTCTGAAGCCAAATTTGCCTGAGCATGGATACCTTCAAACTAAGGTTAATACCGTTTTTTGTTCCGTAAATTTTATTTGAATACTTGAAATAACTATTGATGACTTAAAAAATTGCATGTTCATTTCTACTCAGGTTCTGGAGATCAATCTCGTGACATTTCCAAATGTTGCAGATGCTATATTAGCTAATGGTATGTTTAGTCACTATGATCGCCCACGTATTGGCCAACTCTGTGAAAAAGCTGGGTTGTATATTCGAGCACTTCAGGTAAAATATGCCTTCTCAACTCTTAAGTCAAACCTTTTAGATTAGGAATTTCACTATTTCCTTTGCTAATAATAAGTTTCATATAATGCAGCACTATACTGAGTTGCCTGATATTAAACGTGTTATTGTGAACACACATGCCATTGAGCCTCAGGTTTGTGCATGATACATAAACAAGTTTGTCCCAAGGGAATGTAACATTGTTCCTAAATGTTAATGTTTCTTCTTTTCAGGCTCTTGTTGAGTTCTTTGGTACTCTTTCTCGAGAATGGGCTCTTGAATGTATGAAAGATCTACTTCTTGTCAACCTGAGGGGCAACCTTCAGATTATTGTGCAGGTAGAGTACTGTTCAGAAGCAATCTTCAATACTAACTTACCTTTTGGGGCTAATAGGCATCTCTCTATGCAGACTGCCAAAGAATACTGTGAGCAATTGGGTGTGGATGCATGCATAAAGCTCTTTGAGCAGTTTAAGTCATATGAAGGACTTTATTTCTTTTTGGGTTCATATTTGAGCTCCAGGTACTCCTTTTTTGATAACGTGGATTCTTTTATCCAAAAGACAATGATTTCGGCTGTTAAACTATTTGCAGCAACAAATTACTTATTTTTATTTCATTGCTTTCTTGGTAGTGAGGAACCTGAAATCCACTTCAAGTACATTGAAGCAGCTGCTAAAACTGGTCAGATTAAGGAGGTAGAACGTGTGACACGTGAATCGAACTTCTACGATGCTGAAAAGACAAAGAACTTTCTAATGGAAGCCAAGCTTCCCGATGCACGTCCACTGATCAATGTCTGTGATCGTTTTGGTTTTGTCCCAGACCTTACCCACTATCTATATGTAAACAATATGCTTCGCTATATTGAGGGTTACGTTCAAAAGGTAATTTTTTCTTACTTTTAGTTTAATGTTGTGTAAAATCACTCTTAAGTGGTGATGTAGTCCCAGTTTTCATTTTCCCTGGTTCTTTTGTTGAACAGGTCAATCCAGGAAATGCTCCTTTAGTTGTAGGACAGCTGCTTGATGATGAATGTGCTGAAGATTTCATTAAAGGCCTTATTCTGTCTGTTCGTTCTCTTCTGCCTGTTGAGCCCTTGGTGGAGGAGTGTGAGAAGAGGTTTGTTGTTTTTTCAGAATGTGATGTTCAACCATCCATTGTTATTGCCACTTCATTTAGTATTTTCTTCACAGGAATCGTCTCCGCCTGCTCACTCAGTTCCTGGAGCATCTAGTCAGTGAGGGAAGTCAAGATGTGCATGTTCACAATGCTCTTGGTAAAATCATTATTGACAGTGGTGACAATCCAGAGCATTTTCTTACTACCAACCCATATTACGATTCACGTGTTGTTGGTAAATATTGTGAGAAGCGTGATCCCACCCTTGCTGTTGTTGCCTACCGAAGAGGACAGTGTGATGATGAATTAATCAATGTCACAAACAAGAATTCATTGTTCAAACTGCAGGCCAGGTATGCATATTGTTCATCATGGCTCATTATGTGCATAGATTTGTTTACTTCTGCTGATTGCCCAATGGTTTCATTCAGATATGTTGTAGAACGGATGGACGGTGATCTCTGGGATAAAGCCCTTAGTCCTGATAATGAGTATAGAAGGCAGTTGATTGATCAGGTTGTGTCGACTGCTTTGCCTGAAAGCAAGAGTCCTGATCAAGTTTCAGCAGCTGTTAAAGCTTTCATGACAGCTGATCTTCCACATGAGCTGATCGAACTTCTTGAAAAGATAGTTCTTCAAAATTCTGCTTTCAGTGGGAATTTCAATCTGCAAAACCTGCTCATCTTGACTGCCATCAAGGCTGATCCGTCAAGAGTAATGGATTACGTTAATAGGCTAGACAACTTTGATGGACCTGCAATTGGGGAGGTGGCTGTGGAAGCTCAGTTGTATGAAGAAGCATTTGCCATTTTCAAGAAGTTCAATCTTAATGTTCAGGCTGTCAATGTCCTGCTGGATAATATTCATAGCGTTGATCGGGCTGTGGAGTTTGCATTCCGGGTGGAAGAAGAAGCTGTCTGGAGCCAAGTGGCCAAGGCCCAACTGCGAGAGGGGCTAGTAAGTGAAGCGATTGAGTCCTTTATCCGTGCAGATGATGCTACTCAATTCTTGGAAGTCATAAAGGCAGCTGAGGATGCAAATGTTTATCATGACTTGGTGAAGTACCTTCTAATGGTGAGGCAAAAGTCAAAGGAGCCCAAGGTTGATAGTGAGCTCATATATGCATATGCTAAAATTGATCATCTGGGTGAAATTGAAGAATTTATTCTCATGCCTAATGTTGCTAATCTCCAAAATGTTGGAGATCGTTTATATGATGAAGCCCTGTATGAGGCAGCAAAGATTATATTTAGATTTATAAGTAACTGGGCTAAGCTAGCCGTAACACATGTTAAGCTAAAAGAGTTTCAAAGTGCCGTTGACGCAGCCCGAAAAGCAAACAGCTCGAAAACATGGAAAGAAGTGTGTTTTGCTTGTGTTGATTCTGAGGAATTCCGCTTGGCTCAAATATGTGGTCTCAACATTATCATACAGGTGGTTATTTTTTGAACCTTCTCCAGTTTTGTTCTGTCTGATATCAGTGTCTTGAGCATTATTTGTTATGATGATGGTTCCTTGTGAACCTTGGGCTTTGGCTCCTGATTATTTTTTCCTTAAATTTCATCTTTTTTCTGGTAGACAATGAATTTCTGCTCTTAGATGTAATATATTTTAGTGCTCATAGATTCTGATTCGTGTTTGTTCTATCATTAAAGGTTGATGATTTGGAAGAGGTCAGTGAGTATTACCAGAACAGGGGATGCTTTAGTGAACTCATATCTCTAATGGAAAGTGGGCTTGGTTTGGAACGTGCACATATGGGCATCTTCACTGAGTTGGGAGTTTTATATGCAAGATACCGCCCTGAGAAGCTTATGGAGCACATCAAGTTGTTCTCAACTCGTCTCAACATCCCCAAGCTAATACGTGCTTGTGATGAACAACAGCATTGGAAGGAACTCACATATTTATATATCCAATATGATGAATTTGACAATGCTGCAACCACTATAATGAACCACTCTCCAGAAGCATGGGACCACATGCAATTCAAAGATGTTGTAGTGAAAGTTGCAAATGTTGAGCTCTACTACAAGGCTGTACATTTTTACTTGCAAGAGCATCCAGACATAATCAATGATCTTCTTAATGTGATTGCACTTCGTGTTGACCATACTCGAGTAGTGGACATAATGCGAAAGGTATGCTTCGTCATTTATCGTGTTATGTTGTTGTTGCTTCCACTTCGCTTGGAATGTTAGTGGCCAGAGAGAGTTTTGTATGTAATATCTTATTCACACCTGCAATTGTATGAGTTTCAGGCTGGTCAACTCCGTCTCATTAAGCCATACATGGTTGCTGTTCAGAGCAACAATGTCACTGCTGTGAATGAAGCATTAAATGAAATTTATATTGAGGAGGAGGACTATGACAGACTACATGAATCTATTGAGTTGCATGATAACTTTGACCAGATTGGCCTTGCACAGAAGGTTAGTTTAAATTTCAAAAAATGACTGAAAGTCCTAAAGGTTGATTTTTTATTTACAAGTCTTAATAATGTGTTTGAGCAGATTGAGAAGCATGAGCTTCTTGAGATGAGACGTGTTGCTTCTCATATATACAAGAAAGCAGGAAGGTGGAAGCAGTCAATCGCTTTGTCGAAGAAAGACAATCTTTACAAAGATTGTATGGAAACGTGTTCACAGTCTGGTGACCGTGAACTTTCAGAGGAGTTACTTGTCTATTTCATTGAGCAGGTTTGTTTTCTCTAGCTCTTCTCTCCCTACATCTCTATCTGTTTGTGTGTGTATAGCAATGCTCCACACTTTACATCTTTAGTGCCTTGCAAAAGTTTCCTATCTTGAAGTCCCTGTGCACCATGTACTATCCCTTTGTTCCTCACAATCCCTCTTATTTACCACTGATTTTTTTTCTCATTTTTGTCTTATTCAATTCCTGATGTCTGTTAAAACAAGATTGCTTTTAATCTTTCTTCTAATGTCTTTTCAAGGATTAAACCCTTGGATGATATTAATTTCAATCTACAATATTTTTAAAGCTTCTATCATGGAGTCTTTTTGAAAAAGAAAAAAGTAACCCCTAAAACACTTGTTAGAAAATTTTGTTGTGTGGATTGTTTGGTCAAATTGGGAGATCTGTATTGATGATCTTGTTTAATGCTGGTGCAGGGAAAGAAAGAGTGTTTTGCAGCTGCCCTCTTTGTTTGTTATGATTTGATCCGACCAGATGTTGCTATGGAGCTGGCTTGGATGAACAATATGATAGATTTTGCTTTCCCGTATCTCTTGCAGGTAGTCTTTATGTTTTCCACCCTTCGCTCTTGATTGCTAACATTTTTAATTTGCCTTCCATTTTCTTCAACCTCTGATTTTGTTTTTCTTTTCTGTTTTTAAGTTTATCCGTGAGTACACAGGCAAAGTTGATGAGCTCATCAAGTACAAACTGGAGGCTCTTAATGAGGCAAAGGCTAAAGAGAACGAGGAGAAGGACATGGTTGCTCAGCAGGTAAGGGCAACTTAATGCTTTTAACATTAGTCCCCAATGTATCAGTATAAAAATTCCATTCCTCTATTTTTATTGTCTTTCTCACAAAACTTTGATGAACTTGTTCCCAAGCTTTCAGTGAATAAAATATGTAATGAAAATAAAGTGCCTTAAAAGCCTTTTTCTTTCACTGAGCTAATTATTGCAGATTGTTAAATATGAAGTTGCTGATCAATAAAGGTATAATAATACACAGTTTTTAAAACATAAAGAATTGAAAAGACCTTGTTAATATTCTCTCCAAATTGACACGTTTAACTGCTCTGTTAGAAGAAATGCAATTGACAATGTGCTTTTTATAATGAAGTCCACGCTAGTGTGTAAAAATAGTTGCAGTACTATTATTGGTATTCAATTTAAATCCATTCCACTCTTTTCCGCTGTTTTTTGTGCAGAATATGTATGCACAATTGCTGCCCCTTGCTTTGCCTGCACCACCGATGCCAGGGATGGGTGGAGGTTATGCACCACCTCCTCCAATGGGTGGAATGGGAATGCCTCCAATGCCACCTTTTGGCATGCCACCCATGGGCCCATACTAATCTGGACACCAAACTCTGAAATTATACTCTCCAGAATTCATTGTCTGCTGCTATTGAAGGTGAATTCAGCTCTTTTGATAGATGGTTATATGCTTCCGGAAGGAAATTGACTGGTACTCTGAACTGGTACCCGCCATTGCATTTGCTGTGATGGTTACTTTCAGAATAGCAGGGTAAGTTTTTTCTCAAGTGAAGGCTGAGCCAGGTGAATAATAATGTCTTCGACAGGCCGAGTTATGAAATTTGTTGTGGTTGTGGCACTTGTATAGGTGCTTTAGTGTTATAGATGTAATAACATTTTGGTTTTGCTAATTGTGAAAGGCACGGTAATTGGATTCACTTAGGGATTTGAAATTTTTGCAATCACCATATTTCATCCATGTACAACAGTTAAGTTTATTCTTGAAAATTGACGTTTTACATTGCTGGTGGACACTTGTATTCTTCTTTCACAGTAGTTTCTATACTCTTGCTATGTGGCAACATTCTTGAATTGGAGCCTGTTTGAAATTGTATTGTTGGTTTTATTCAATTTTTTTATGTAGAAATATATTGAAACAATAATTTATAGCATTGACTTTCATATATTAAAATACTTTTTTTAAAAAAATATATATAAAATAATTTATTTCTAGAAAAAAATACATTTTCTTACAAAGACTGAAAACTGTCTCAGTGGTTTCAGATTCTGAGGCAAACGCGCCTTGGTGGTTTCAGATTCTTGAAAAAAGCTGTCATTGCGGGGCGTATCTCTATCCAGCACTTATCAAACCATCACCTGGTTTCTAGGGTGTGCTAGAACGGTGGTTTGTACCATGCAAGAGTAAATATCTAGAATATTTTTTTAGTAAAAAAAACCATATAATTGTGGACTTGATTTGATCATATGAAAGTTGAATTGTTGGTTTATGGTTAGATATGGTTCAATTAACTTAATATTAGATTGGATATAAATCAACTGAATTTTAGGTTAAATATAATTAATCTCTTAAATTTATAATCTCAATCATGACATCATAAGGACTTAATATAAATCAAATCAAAATAATTTATAAAATTCTATTCCTAATAGAGTTAAAATTAAAAAAAAATTTAATTAAAATGATGATATTTTTTCCTTCAATTTATTATGAGTTGATTTGTCAAATCTACGATTAGAATCATGAAAATAAATCAAAATAAATTATAAAATCTAGTTTACAACAAATTCAACGTTAAATAATGAAATTGAAAAAATAATTGAAAAAATACAAAAAAAACCCTAGTCAAACCGAATTGAAATATCAATCTTATAACCTTATAGATAAACTGAAAAAATAACTGACTCAACTGGAATTAACATTTGCCAAGTAAAAATCAATAAACTGATTTTCGTCGTGAAAAAAACTATGTCTTTCACCTCTCAATCAATACAAAACTGCATATATTTTATTATCAGGTAATATCAACACAAACCCAATGATATTAAAATAAACTGTTCTGAGAATTTATATTTTGGCTCAAGGGCTCACCCATCTTATTTTACTCCTGTTAAAAATAATAATATTAAAAATAAAATAAAATAAAATAAAAATCGAGAATGAGAATGAAATTTACATAAACGAAGTATTTTATTATTACTATGACACACAGACAAGTTATTTATAGATCATCTTGACATTTCTTGTCAAAAATATTACTTTAATAAATTTTTAATAAAAAATATTAAAAAATATATATATATATATATATATATACACACACACTTCCACACCATCAATATTCTAAATTTTAGCAGCCCAGAGAATAAGAGGAGTGCTGGCTCTTGATCTGGTAAAAAGAAACCCTCCTCAAATTTTTAACCCCGAAAGGAAATAAATAAATTACTTAATCAATTGCCTGTAGCTTTGTATTGTGCGTCAGGCTCACGCTTATTTATATTTTACCCCAGGCAGGCTCTGCACAGCGCTCCTATAATTCAGCGTCGCCCAAGAAATATAAACTTGCCTCGCCTGACCAGGATAGCCCCAAAACCCCCAATCTCTCCAACACTGAACTAAAACACCGGAACCCTACTTTTCTCCTCTCAAAGCAAGAACATCAAATCTAATGGCAAGCACAGAACCCGAACACGAGCACAGAGAAGATGATGAAGCTCCGGCCGGCGAAGACGAAGACACCGGTGCTCAGGTTGCTCCGATCGTCAAGCTCGAAGAAGTCGCTGTCTCTACTGGTGAAGAAGATGAAGAAGCGATCCTCGATCTGTAAGAATATAAATCTATCATTTGCGCCTTTTAAGTGTTTTTTTTATGTGACTAAATGCTTCTTTTTTTTAAAAAAAAAACTTCAAGGAAATCGAAGCTTTATAGATTTGATAAGGACGGAAATCAGTGGAAAGAGAGAGGTGCTGGTACTGTCAAGTTATTGAAACACAAAGAGTCTGGGAAAGTTCGTCTTGTTATGAGACAATCAAAGACACTCAAGATCTGCGCTAATCATCTCGGTTTGTTTTCGTCTTTTTTATACCTTTTTTTTCTTGTGATTTTGCTAGGGTTTTAAATATGTCGTGTTTGTGTTTTTGTAGTGCTGCCGGCTATGTCTGTGCAGGAGCACGCAGGGAATGAAAAGTCGTGTGTGTGGCACGCTACAGATTTCGCTGATGGTGAATTGAAGGATGAATTGTTCTGCATTCGTTTCGCATCTGTTGAAAGTGAGCTATTATTAGTACATGCTGATAACTTCTTAGCTAGCAAGTTCTCTGATTGGAAGTGCTTTTATTTCATTTTTACTGGTCTTGGATCGTGGTTCTGTTTGAATTGATTCTGTGTTGCAAATGTTGCATGGTTGATTGCATATGGTGCAATGCATGTCTGCTAGCTGATATTTCGGTGTTATGTAGTTGTCTTTGAAATGTGATTTTTGGAGGTGAGGCTTGCAAGTGTTGATTGCAGTGGGATCTTGAAACTGTGGATGCACGGGGGGAATTTTGATTTTCATAGTGAGCATGTGTGTCCTTTTGTTTGTTATACCATATTTGGTTTTCAGTGTATTCAATATAGGTGTAATTGAGTAGTAGTAAAAACTATCCTTGTGGCTGGTTCATATAAACTAAAGGCTTTGGGGTCATATTTTCGTTGCATCATTGTGCAACTCTGCTCTAAACAAAACCTGGTATTAATTCTATGCTTTTGCTCTTTATTTTATTTCTAGTTGGGGTAGGTTCTGTGTGCTCATGCATGCTGCACTGCTGCTAGAGATGTGCAACTCTCCTCTGAACATAACCTGGTATTAATTTTATGCTTTTACTTTTTTGGTTTTTAGTTAGGGTTGGCTCTGTGTACTCATGCATGCTGCACTGCAGCTAGAGATGGTCAGGGCTTGACATGTTTCTAATGTAACTTGGTTTTGGGTGTATGTTTTTTGCTTACTTGCTTTCAACTCAGGCAAAGCTGTGTGTACTAACACATAATGCCTAAGATGGTTCTGATGAAAAAGAGTCTATGACTATGTTTTGAGTGTTTTTTTTAAATGCTGTAATCTGGTGAAGAGAAATATTGGAGGTGGTTGCTGTCTATATCAACTAGTTCTGAATAAACGACGAGTGAGGTGTGGAATTTGCAGTCAGAACCTGTGTCGTATTTCATGCACTATGACATATGCTGTTCTATATTAGCTTCAATATCTTGAGATGGAATGAGTTTTCTCTACTCTATTAGCAAAACAGTCATTTACTGGATAAGTGAAAAAGGGAAAATAAGAATATCAACTTCAATAGCAACTTTGTTGATTAACCTTGATTTTCTCAAACTGTTTCTTTCCCACAGAAATCATCCTGCTCTTTTAGAAAAAAAAACTATATGCAAGTTGTGAGAACCCAAAATAGAATTTTTGGTAGTGTTGCTACGGAAGTTTCCTTACACTTGGTGGAACTTAGGTTTGCGTCGAGACCTTAATGCTGTGAGCTAGGAAAATTTAACTCTTATTTCCAGAAGCAAAATTGGGGTGTTTGGGTGGGAAGAGTGCTTGCGTGTATTCAAATTGTAAGGACCTGTAATTCATTTAATGACGGGTCTCCATCTAATTGTATTGACTTTTCCAAAAGCATGATGGGTGTGTGTATTTTTTGGGAAGACATAATATGTCTTGCTGTCTCTTTATTCTGTAAATGTGACTGTCTTCCTCATTGGTTACTGATTTTCCTCAGACTGCAAAACCTTTATGGAAATGTTTCAAGAAGTTGCTGAATCCCAGGAGAGCAAAGGGGAAAATGAGGATGCAACTGTTGCTGCTGATGCATTGGAGAAGTTAAGTGTTGAAGAGAAGAAAAACGAGGAGAATGCTGGAGAAGAGGCAGCTGCTGCAACCAAGAATGAGGAAACTAAGGCTGATACAGATAAGGAGGATAAGCCTGCTCCCTCAACTTGAGGGTTGATTTGTTTGTTTTTCCATTCCCTTGGCAGTATGATGAGTTCAGTTGTCAACCATATTTCTTGTCCATTGTGGTTTTCTCATGCTCTAGAAATTTGTTGTTGGACTTGGGCAAGGTATGGTTTGGGGTCTCTGCATTATGCAGTTTGGGTCTGTTGGCATCTGGTCAAGCTTTGGATCGGTTGTGGTTTTGCAGTGTTGGTATTGTCGAAGTTTTCAGGTAGGTTTTTGCTTACATGGTGCAAGTCGGTTATGGTGCTCGGTGGTGAAGTTAAAAGAAAAAAGGGAACAGAACTTGTTACAGACAGGTTTTGCTGAAATATAATTCCTTGGAACTGTTTAGGGTCTGAATTATAATCTCCCTATATTATGAGGATGATTTGTGTGCTACGATTGATCTTTTTGTTGATTCATTTATCTAATTTCCTTCGGCTAAGATTCCATTAAAAGTCATTTGAAGGAATTATTGGTGCTCGCTAGCTCACTCCATAATTGGAGGGCTGGTGGGTTTTTTTTATATATAGAAATGAGTGAGAGACTTCTGGTATGGGCGTGAATCTCTTGATTTCATTTTCTGTTTAGACAAGCTACTGCCCACAGCAGCTATGCGTGCAACTGAACGAAACCTAAAGCTTGGTTATCTGATTTCTTTTTTTTAATCCTTTGGATTGAAGGTGGAACCGGGTGTCTTCGAGGTTTATGTCTTATTCAGTTGCTCCGAGCTTCAAGCCACTAAATTCTTGGGATATGTTATTTTGCACTACATTTATTTTTTAACAAGCTAAGCACTGCATGTTAGTAAAAATATATTTTTCTCGATATATTTTTCAATTGTCGTCTACAGCTCTAGCATTACTCTGATAAATAATTAGTTGCGACTCGATCGATCCAATGCACTCGTTAAATGACGGCGTTCGGCTATGAGCTACGACGGCCTCGATGAGCCCCGCCCCTCCCCTTCAAGTTCAAGAATGGCCTTGATTGTGTTGGGCTTTTCGTAATGGTGATCTGGCCCATTCAGAAAAATTCTGCTGATCATAGTCGTTAAGCATCGGGCAAACCCTAGTCTGGTCAAATTAACCTGTCAACATAGAAGCCATTTGCTGAGGTTCGTTTTCTGGTCATGAAAGCAACTCGAGGATAAGGCGTATTTCTTATTGAACACTTCCAATGAAAGTTTAAAAAAGGAAGAGAGAGAACTCAGCTGAGCTACCAGGTTTGAATGGCCTAACATTGAATCAATTTGGACTGACGAAATAGAAATAAATGCTTGATGTAGAAAGCTCTCCTAACTAATTCCATCCGGTTCTTTCTTTTCAATTTGTGTACATCCCTCTATACAATGTACTAGCAATAATAGTCATGGTACGGTTGGGAACCCCAATAATGTTGGAGAGAAAAAAAAATCAAAGGGATTTGGTTGTTAAGGTTCTCGATAAGTTGATTTCTCAGCCTTCCTGTCATGCACCTTGTTAGCCGAACTCATAAACAATTATTATGGCCATAATGAGATGATAATCGTGTGGCTGTGTGGCCAATGATTTCGAGAGAAACAAACAAGGTAGGATTTGGTTGTTAGGACATGTTTGTCAGTAGTTCTCAATAATATCATCTTGTAGTTGAAATAAAAAACAATGATATGAAAGCTCTCGCGAGAGAACACATGTCCGGCTTCTCAAAGGCAAGTGCCAATAAAGAATGACAACACAGGAGGGGGAGAGAGAGAAAGGGTTATGATTTGGGTTGTTTTTGAAAATATATTAAAATGATTTTTTTATTTTTTAAAAAATATTTTTGATATTAATATTTATATAAAAATATTTTAAAAAATAATTTAAAATAAGAATAAAAAAATTACATTTAAAAAAAAAACTTTTAAAAATCATACATCATATCTCAGCATCTTTATAGCAAGAAGTCTACATCAATCACAGCTTGCATATTGGAAGTTGCTTCAATAAGTGAAAGAATCAAACATGGGAGGCTATCAACAAGCATGGATACCATCTTTATTGTTTCTTGTTGAGCTCATTGCGACCGTTCTCAGCTTTAAGATAGCTTTTCTTTTATCTTTATTTTTTACGTTGTTTGATGCTGCTGCTTCGTGTTTCTCTAGGAATGGGAACATGTGGGGGGATTTACCAACTTCATTTTTTTTAATCTGGCGAACTCACTTTTAGCCCTAGCACGAGGATTTATTGGACAAATACAGATGAATACCAGGAATAAAGGTAGCATGTTGAGAGAAAGGTGTTTTCTTTACAGACTTCTTTTTTCTTTAAAGACTCCCAGAGTCCCAGTGGTTGAATGAATGAACCCCGAAATAAGGAAAAGAGACAAGGACAATAATGGAAACAGCGGAGCTCTTTCGGTCCTACCGTTCGATCAATGATCAGTGAAGCCAAGGCCACGTGGACAACTGATGATAAGTATCAGCCAAGAAAAAGAAGAGCCAAGAAAAAAAGGTACTTCCAGGATACAATTCTGAATTCCCCCCCTGGTGTGACTGTGGATTTTTTGTTTGTGAGGAAAAGAAGAAGACCTGATCTGTGCGGAACGACCACTCAAGTCTACACGAAACCGAAATTTCATGCCAAAACCATTGGCTAAGTGCAGTTCGGAAATTGAAGATTCCTATCAAGATCAAAATGAAAAAAAAAACACGTGCATTTTCGGCCTTGATTTGTCATTCCTGCGTAATTAGCACGACGCCGCTTAATTTCTTTTTTGATACATTGGATTAATTGTGAATTAAGATTTATGATTTATTTTAGTTGATTTTTTTTATAATTTGACTTGATTTGTTTTTATAGAATTATCATAATTTACTTAATTCAAGTTAATTTGAATCAATTCAATAGATTACCGTTTCCATATTTATAAAAACACGTCATTTTAAATATTTATTTTTCATCAAACTTTTTTTTACCAATTGTTCGAGTTGCTTTTTGAATCGGCAAAGTCAATCCTTACAAAATAAAATTCATAATACAACGGCAAATATTAATGATGGGTTAAATAGCATTGAATCAAAGATAATAGGTGTATCCAAGGGGTCCTGACGTGAGTGGTGAAGACACTCTCGTCTCTTAAGAGATGCTCGAGGTTCAATCATTTCTCTTGTATGAAACTGGTAATTTGAGAGTACTTTCACCTCTTCGGGGTCTACCCAGATCTGAACATGGATTAATCTAGGCCAACGTCTGGAACACAGCTTGGTTTATACACAAGAAAAAAGATAATAGATGTTATTTTGACTGTAGTCATTTGCTTTTCTTATTATGTAGGACCACACATCTTTCATCCAATAAAAGATTAAGATAAGAAAATAATGAACTATTAGAGATTCATCTTCATAAGAAAGATTATAATAACAATCTTCGTACATGAACTATAAATAATGAACCCTTGTATTTGCTAGGCATAACATATACTTATAAAACAAAAACTATAACTTGAGCTGCAAAATAAAATTTATATTATTTTTTAATATCTATTTCTCATGTGAAAGTTTTTAAACTTGAAGTTTATACAAGTTCATACTACTATATAACTATCAAGAAGTTATATTTATTGAAAATTCAAAATAAAATTCAAAAATATAATCTGTATTACCCTAAAAGATAAATTTCTAAAAAAACAAAACTCGTAAAAATCTTTCTTGTATGAAAGCTCATAAACCCTCAAGTATTGACGGGTGAACTCTATCCTACACATCCATTTCTTATAAATATGAGTGTCCAGGTTAAATTATATATATTAATTTCATGAACACTAAAGTTAATAACTATATAAATTTTCAGTGACACTTATCCTACATATCCTAAGCTTTTATTAAAATAAATCTTATAATTTAGTTCTTATAATTAAAAATCTATTTCTGTATTTATAATCTTGCAAGAATTATCCGTTTCAAATCAAAATACACCTTCTAGTGAAAACAAAGGAGAGTTGACGTAGATATCACTGAAGCACCTTTTGATTGCCCACTAATCAAAGACATGTCCAAGGCATGAAAGGTTGCTAAGAAATCGTTCATACTAGAGATGGCAGCCAATGGTATTCTGCTCAAAGCGTTTATCACTTAAAAATATTTATAATTCTTTTTTATTACCTTGTAGATGGGAAATCGGCCTTTAATTTTTTAATTTGATTAACAGAATTATTTTGAACACAAATTATTTAAAAAAGCAATAATTACTCTACTTTCAAATAGCTCTCTAGACTGTGAATTTGAAAGTTGAAGCTATTTATCACGAATTATATTTAAAACTTATATATATATATACTGGAAATCTAGGTACTGAAGTATAAAAATAAATACAACAGTTGGCAAGTATGGTGCTGCCATACTGTGGACCCTACCATCCCGGCAATTTCATCGTGCCAAAGAGGGCAACTTCACATCTACATAGGGTCTGCACATTTGTTGACGTGATGTTTTTGAATGTATTTTTATAATCTTTAATATAATATATAAAATTAATTAATTTAATATTATTTTTTAAAAATATTATAGGAAAACAGATTTAATTAAAAAACGAACACCACTTGCATGGTTAAGGTTAACTACTCGCAACCTAACCTAGTATGTTTAATCAGGCACGGATGCGCATTTAATCAGGTCCACGTGTACATGCTAGGCTAGAGGCTAGCTTTAGCTTCGGCTGATTATTCAAAGACATGAGGTCTGCATGTAAATTGACAAGTGCATTAGTACGAAAATGCTTACCTAACTACTTCCTTCCCAGTTGGACTATTCAAGCTTTGGTCCAAAATCAAATCAATGCCAAACAGATCCCTACAGTGTGAAGGAGATCGTCACCCTCTTTTCGTCCTAGCAGCTTTCGGTTTGCTCCATAATAATTGCCGGTTCGAGTTCTCTTAAGGTTCTTAAGGCTTATCTAGTAACTAATTTCAGAGCACTATAAATTAATTATGAGGTTATTTTTGAAAATTATTTTATTTATAAATATGTAAAATAATATTTATTTATTATTTTTTAAAATTTATTTTTGACATAAAAATTATTTAAAAATAACAGCAAAAAAAAAATTAAATTAAATATAATTTTTTTTTTATTTTTAAAATATCATGTCAAACATTCCTAAATATCATAATTACTGAGAAAAAAAAGTTTTTACCGGATTTTGAAATGAGATACTTTTCTTGGCTAACCATGTGTGTGTATATAATAATAATAATAATAATAATAATAATAATAATAATAATAATATATTATTCCAGTAACTGACTTTCACCATCTGAATTAAATTTATTTAAAAAAACATGGTCTTCTTTGATATATAAGATGGCGTGAAAATAAGTTAAAATTAAAATTAAAGAATTAACCTCGCTCATACTATTCCGGTAAATGTGAAAAAAATTAATCTTTGTCAAAAAATAATAATTAATCTTTGTTAAAAACTAAAAAAAAAATCTAATTTATTTATTAAAAATAGTATGTTCCCGCTAAACCTTTACCTCATCCTTCCACGTAGAGCCGTGGAATTGAAAACGAAAGGGATAATGTTCTTAACTCTCCTTTTTTTACCAAATTAGAAAACGGATAATGTTGTTGAAGTTCACTTTCCAAAAGGTCTGGTCTGTACTTTAATTGAAGAAGATATTTTCGGTTCCTTCCACAATTTAATTAGCCATCCCACCACAATGTCTAACCTTTCAATCGGTGTAGCTCTTACTTTTTTAAATATTTATTGTTTAATATATATTTTAAAAAATATTTTTAATATCAATATAATTATTTTCAAGCATTTTGTTTTTAAAAAAATCATGAAATGTAATTTATACAGCAAAAAACAACCAGCAGCTCGTAGCAGAAGAATTTCGGAGAATACAATTCCCTTGCAAGACTGCAACTGCAAATAAATTGTATAAATCTACGAGTTTCAAGGCTTTATTTATTAAAAAAATAAAGATTATAGAGACTAGAGAGAGAGAGAGTTAGAGAGGGACAAGGAGCATTGAATGCATTTTGCAACTTCTTTGGTGCACACGCAGCACTTGCCTCTTCACCACTTGCCTCTGCCTCTCTCCCTACATTCTCTCCTCGCTTTATATTCTCTGAATCTCTTTTACAGCTTTTCACTCTCCAAGTCCCAATCTTGTTGGCCATCTCTCTCGCACACTCGGAGACAAAAAGCCATGAACCCATCAGCAGAATTTATAGAGCAAGGAATGTCTCCACAGGTTCTCTGCAATTGACCATGTTTTTTTTTTATTGCAGTTTTTCAGTTTCATATGTTGGGGAGTTTGTGTTGAATGGGGTTGAGAATGCTGTCACTAACGGAAGCTTTCAAGAAATCTTAGTTCAATGTTTGTTTGTAAGATTAAAGATGGTTTCTTTTAACATATCTTCCTGATGTATATTGTTTTACATGGGTTTTTGAGAGGACATGAATTGGTGGGGTTTTCTATTTCTTGGTTCTTCGCGGTTAAATTTTGTATCTTTTTCGTATTCGGTGATGATAGTGAATTTCACGAGCAAATTTCATGGTGACGACAACTCGTATTTGATTCTTAAATGCTGGATGAATTTAGAAGACTGCACCCATGATTTTATTTTCCCCTTCAAAACTTTCTTTGATGTCTACTAGGGTCAGATACGTTCATTTGAAAGGTGAATTTTTTTTGGCATAATTTAGAGCTTTGACCTCTGATTTTATTCAGTCATATATGTGATAAGCTGTGGCACATTCTGTCCATTGAGGATAGGAATAGAGCGTTGAACCTCAAAAGACTGCAAACAGGCTTGAATAATGCTGCGTTTTTTTTCTGTATATAAAGATAATTTTACTTTATAATATTGTTTCTCCAAATTTTTTCTTTCATAGGCATTATGAGTTTATTAATATGCTCTATCATGAACCAGAATGTAAAGAGGGCATCCTGCATGAGCGTGATCACATTAGCTTATCAGAGTCTTGGAGTAGTTTACGGTGACCTTAGCACATCCCCTCTCTATGTTTACAAGACCACTTTCTCTGGGAAGTTGAGCCTGCATGAGGATGACGAGGAAATTTATGGAGTGCTCTCCTTTATCTTTTGGACATTTACTCTCATCGCTCTTGTCAAATATGTTTTCTTCGTCATGTCAGCTGATGACAATGGTGAAGGTAGCGTTTTCTCATTCCCTCAACTACTTACTAATGGCTTGTCGCACACAACCTTGTCAAAATCGTGACAAAAAAATTATGCACGATAAGAACAAACAATTTGCATCCTATTCTGAATATGACGAGGAATTCAGAGATATATGTATGCACAAATCATTGCCTGGGCTGAGCCCCAATTTTATGCCACGGCAATTACTGAGAAGCAGACTTGTCACTGAAAAATATGCCCATGTACCAGTTCCCATAGAATTTATTAATTTGAAGCTCAATGGCTGCATATTTGGACAAGGGAGGAAGATAGCTTATTGATGCCAGTTTTTCACTGACTGCGCAGGTGGTACCTTTGCATTGTACTCGCTTCTTTGCCGGCATGCAAAACTCAGCATTTTACCAAATCAACAAGCTACAGATGAAAAGTTGTCTACTTATGCAACAGAAGCATCTGCAGACACGTGGCAGAGTTCTGCTCTGAAGTCATTTTTTGAGAAGCATCCAAGGTTTCACAAGGTACTGTTGATCTTTGTTCTTTTGGGAACGTGTATGGCAATTGGTGATGGCGTACTCACCCCTGCAATATCAGGTAGTGGGATTCAACGTAACCTCTCCTTTTTGCTTAGAGCATTAGTACCCAAGGAACAGTCATATTGATTAGCTGTTGACAGTGGTATTATGCTAAATTTTCTTATGATGTCCATTGAAAGTGGAAAACTTTGCTTCCAATGTGATGGAACGTATAATCTATAACCTTTTTCTTATTGTGGTGAAAATGCAGCACATATTAAATTGGAATACTTAGGGATGGTGAATCTTGATGGCGGTTGATATTTTTCTTGCTAGAACAAGATGAAGTAGGTATAGAAAGGTGCCTTTATAACTTGGATGTCAAATATGAAACGTTATGACATTAGGATATGCTCCTTATTTTCTCTGGATATTTTCCCCTCCTTTTGAAACTCTGAATCTGGCTCTTAAATAGTCTGAGTTATAGAATAGATCTTACCTGTACTGAGATTTACATACCTTTGCCTTTCAGTCCTTTCAGCAGTTTCAGGGGTCAAAGTTAAAATCACTGGACTCCATGAGAGTAAGTCCAAATTCATTCATCACTGTCTAG
Organism: Salix exigua; assembly: GCA_032356905.1. Taxonomy (NCBI): domain Eukaryota; kingdom Viridiplantae; phylum Streptophyta; class Magnoliopsida; order Malpighiales; family Salicaceae; genus Salix; species Salix exigua. Next base: position 7,495,755 of record CM063596.1, read on the forward strand.
AAATATGTTACTACTTAAAGGCCATCTTTATGAGATAAACTTAGATTTGATGTTTCTGTGTACCTTCAGATTACATAGTTATAATCTCGTGTGTCATACTGGTGGGGCTTTTTTCTCTTCAACATCATGGAACAAACAGAGTTGCTTTCATGTTCGCTCCTATTGTCACGGCATGGCTTCTGTGTATTAGTAGCATTGGAATATACAACATATTCCGGTGGAATCGACATGTATTTTGTGCAATTTCTCCCATTTACATGCTGAAGTTTCTTAAAAATACTGGCACTGAGGGATGGGTGTCGCTAGGAGGAGTGGTCCTTTCAATAACAGGTACCTCTTTAACACTTCCTTGTGGTGGTGGTGCTTTACTTGAGGAATGGGCTAGATATAGGTACTGAAACTAGTTTTCTCCTGGAACGCGTTTCAGGAGTGGAGACTATGTTTGCAGACCTGGGCCATTTTTCTTCATCATCAATAAAGGTAACTTGGTTATGTACCAGGCATTCAAAAGAAAATTTTTCTTATATCATTCAACCTTTTTTCTATCCTAATCTTAACACCTGAAATTTGCTCTCTAGGTTGCGTTCACTTTTGTAGTATATCCCTGTTTAATTCTTGCATATATGGGCGAGGCTGCTTTCCTTTCCAAGCACCATGAAGATATCCAGAGAAGCTTCTACAAAGCTATACCAGGCAAGAGCTAAACTAAGGTCTAAAGTTGAAGATTGCTATTGGTTCTTATCTTGCGTTAATGTAAATATGCTTTCTGCAGAATCTGTGTTTTGGCCAGTGTTCATAGTGGCAACTTTTGCGGCTGTGGTAGGAAGTCAGGCTGTAATATCAGCTACATTTTCCATGATAAGTCAGTGTTGTGCCCTGAATTGCTTCCCACGTGTGAAAATTGTTCATACTTCAAGTAAAATATACGGTCAGATATACATTCCAGAGGTCAATTGGATGTTGATGTGCCTTTGTTTGGCTGTGACAATTGGATTGAGAGACACTAACATGATGGGTCATGCATATGGTACAAATATAAAATAATTAACAATTATCATTTATCTTTATGCATTCATCTTTGTTAAATAAAATTTGATCGTTTTCTTTGGTTTGTAGGGCTGGCTGTCACTACTGTTATGTTCGTGACAACTTGCTTGATGGCACTGGTGATGATAATTGTGTGGAAGAAAAAAATACTTACCGCAGTTGCTTTCTTATTGTTTTTTGGATCGATTGAACTGCTTTACATTTCAGCATCTGTTTACAAGGTGCCAGAAGGTGGGTGGATTCCACTTGTTCTGTCTTTGATCTTTATGGCTGTAATGTACTTGTGGAACTACGGAACAATGAAGAAACATCAATTTGATGTGGAGAACAAGGTTTCAATGAATAGGATAGTGTCTCTTGGACCTAGCCTGGGCATGGTCCGTGTTCCAGGAATAGGTTTGGTTTACTCCAACCTGGCTATTGGAGTCCCTGCTGTTTTTGGTCACTTCGTTACAAACCTGCCTGCCTTCCATCAGGTGCTAGTTTTTGTCTGTGTCAAATCTGTTCAAGTTCCTCGTGTCAGTGAAAATGAACGGATGCTCATCAGCAGGGTCGGCCCGAAGGAGTATGGCATGTTTCGGTGCATTGTAAGGTATGGCTACAAGGATCTGCAACAGGAAAACTATGATTTTGAGAACAGATTGGTATCTGGAATAGTTCAGTTTGTAGAAACAGAAGAGGAAAGTGCATCTAAACTGACAAGTGAATCATTTGGGGATTTTGAAAGCACAGCTTTCAAAGTCCTTGTTGATCCAGACCACCCCTGTACAAGCTCAAGTCACAAGGAGAAAATGGTGCAGTCTACATGTGATATTCAAGCAGAAGTGGCTAAAACTGGCAGTGAACGTCCAGAAAATACTCAACTTAAACACGAATCGTTGCGGATTCTGAAAGCTAAGGAGTCTGGCGTCGCTTACATTCTCGGGCATTCCCACGCCAAGGCAAAGAAATCATCCTCAATCATCAAGAAATTTGCAATCGATGTGGTATATACTTTTCTGAGCAAGAATTCTAGAGAACCTGATGTTGTTCTGAACGTGCCTCACACCTCTTTGCTGGAGGTTGGCATGATTTATTATGTCTAAGTTCTACAGGAGGGACACTGGCGATGAGGAGATTCTACACCTGGAGGGGGAAAAAAAGGAAAGAAAGATATAGAGTACAGTCCGGATAGTAGCCTAGAGAATGGAGAGCTCTACAGGTTTGCATGGCACACCTTGCTTCATTTGGGTTTAATGTTTGATGACTAAACACCTCATAACATCACCGACAATAACTAGAAAAATGTATAGTTTTATTTCTAGAAATTGTTGACTGCTCTAACACGCACGTGGAAGTTAATGCCATTCTGAAAAATTTGCTGCTAAACGTTGCAACTGGGCTTCGTGAATTGTCGAAGCAATTAGCTAAGTTGTTAAAAGTTAATTATAATAATATTGGTAATTAGAGTAACTATATGTAATTATAATTAGTTAATCTACCCAATGATAAGTTAAATATTCTATAGCATATAACTTAAAAAGTACCATATTTATAGTTTCTTTAAATAACTATAGCAAGCCCCGGCCAGTGTTGAGCACCAAAAAATATTTTTTAATATATGCAGCCCATTTGCGGGAAAACCCGGACTTTTTTGTGCATATTTTATTTTATTTTTTTATATATTTTCTCATATTTATTCTTTTATTATACAGTTTTTTTAATTTATATTTTCTATACATAATCTCAAATTTTTTAACCCACATAATGCCGCAAATTAAGCCCCCCACACAAGAATCTGTCCTCGAGCTATAAATAACTATGTTGACCTATATCTGCTTCTTTATTTTTAAGAAAAAAGATAAAGGTAATTCATTTAACAAGTTTTTAAAACAAAAATCTAGGTGAGGTGGGAGAACCAAAGATCCAAACCAAAAAAAAAAAAACCAATTCATCTTCTTTATTTTTCTAACATGCTAAACAATTTAATAAAAATCTCAAGCTAACTTAGTTCTGCAGCTAACTTCAACTACAAAAATACAAGCACAACTCATTACTGGCGATGAAAAAACGTAGAGATTGGTTGAAGTTTTCATATATATCACGTATGAATGAATATATCTGATCCCACAGTAGAATTAAACTTACATTTCAAAGTTACTGGCCAGGATGGTCTTATTATATAGATGGAAATGTGCTGTGTTATGTTACATGCGGGCAACTGATAGAATTCGTGTTTTCAGATGACAGTCAGCACAAGATGTTGATGGAATGCGGACAAAAGAGCATCACCTTCCTAATAAACAATGGTGATAAATACGCCATAGAAGTTGAAATCCATGATAGACCTTACAATGTAATCAAGAACTGTAACTACACAGGTTTAGTTGATGCTCTCTCCATAACGAACATGGAAAATGCTGGACAAAAAAGGTCAGGGTGTGAATTCCCAGCTGTGAGCTTCTTCTTTTTTGTATTTGAGGAAACTACAACTTTTTTTAGTATTTTTTACTTAACAAATAAAACTCTGTCTGTCCCAGATTTTTATAAGATAAACACATTTTAATTCGAACCCAAAACCTGCAATTCAGATCTCAAATCCTTTGATGACACGCATCTTGAAGACTAAATGAGGGGTGAAACATGAAAATTTTCCAGGAATCACCCATCCTAGTACTGCTATCGTCGAAGCAGGTTTAACCTCCCAGTATATAATCGCACCCCTGGCTGTGGGATTGATAATTAATGAAATTGAGAGCAGTAGATTCATTGACTTTGTTCTTCTTCCTTTTCCATTTTCTCTGGCGGGTCCACTGTGAGGAGGAGCTTATTGAGATTGAAACAGCAACTGGATAGAAGAAATATTGTTTGTGCTTCATTGAAGTGATAGTTCACAAAGATGTTACCAGCATAGAGCTACTTGAATGGGGTTCGCGGAGCTCAGCAGCCAATGGCCGCACACCAAATCCTCAGTAGAAGGCCACTGCAAAGTTGAAAACTAGAACCAGAAGCCAATTGTTAAGCATTTTTCTATCAGGAAGGCTACTTTTCATTTACGCCCAGAAAATATAAATCTGAATGGGTTTTCTTTACGCGGTTAATTTTGCTTAAATTCTTGGAACCCTTTAATGATCAATCTACGTGTGAGATTTGAATCACCTCTGTTTCATGATAAAGCTACGTCCAACACAACATGCCTTAGTGCCTAATGACTCGAGTTTACATCATGCCTCAGATTTATGATTGTTCTGCCAGATAAAATTAAGTAATTTTTCAATTTAAATGAGCGCAAGAATAGCTTTTAAGGGGAAGAAATAAACTGAGGGAGACTTGTGAATGTTTCTTTTTTATTTTTGCCTAGCCACCCACTGTCTGGATTGGGATATTTTACCTTCTCACACGTGAAGTAAGAAACTATATAAACTACTATTTGCTTTCGAGAGTATAGTAGATGTTATTTTTAAAAATATTTTTAATTTAAAAATGTATCAAAATATTATATTTTTTATTTTTTAAAAAATTATTTTTAAAATTAGCATATAAAAATAATCTAAAATCTCTAAAAATCAATTTAATATAATTTTTTTTATAAAAAAAATACTCTTGAAACGCGGTGTTAGACATTTTATGATATGAAACCGGCCATTCATTGAGGAGACATTTTTAGGAGAACAATAACTGAAAGCACCAATAATACAGTAGATTAATACAAGACACAAAACTTCCTTTGGTCTTCGGGCATTGATATTGTTCACAAATGAATCGCCCGTCAAGATCTTGTGGCTCAAACCTGATATTATAAACAGAACACATTTTGCCCATACCATCCTTCCAACGCTTCTCAAGGCCATTATGTTCCCTTGGTAACAGGGAATTCGATTTACGAACTAATGATGGCTATGGGGCCTCCTAAGAAAATAAAAGCTGACTTGAAGAAAATCAAAGCAACACCAAACCCCTGCAGCTCCTTGTCGGACAACCTTTTCTCTTAACGTCGAGGCAGAAGTACATTGTAGTGATTGTACTGAAGCTTAGATGTTCCTTCTGTTACTGAAGAATTGATTCTTGCAATGATTTTTATTAGGATTTTGCTCCGATTTTAACAGTGTTTGGTTTTTTTACTCGATTTTATCAGGTTTGCTCTTTTAACTCGTAAAATAGTATGATTTTACGAATCAAATCTGATTTTAACGATTATGCTTAGGATCCCTCCTAAACCCGGTACATTTTCTCCAGTCTCTACCACAATGGTGATATTCTAACATTCTATCTCTTGAACTACCACAGGAAATAAAACTTCACCATCAGAGATATCTCTACTGTTAGCTCGTTTACTCGCTAGTTTTAACCTTTTGAATATTTTACAATCAACAAGGGCACAGCTACCTCAAGAAAAAAACCTATAATCATAAAACCAAGGCCTACGAAAGGGCAGGCTACTTCAACAATCAAACCTGAAGCATTGCTGCCATCCATTTTCCTTTAGAAGTAAGGGAAAAAAAAGAAACAAAGTAAAAGACGAAAATCTTATTCTGGTAGGTTGTATCTATCACTGCCTTTTCTTTTCTTTAATGAACTACTGTCAGCATCTTTACTGTGCTTCATTTCCCAGCTCTTTTTTGCTTTCCACGTTGCTTAGCAAGCAAAGAATAACAAACGCAATACAGTGCACTCAAGACCTCTAGAAAAGTGAGAATTCAGGATTGAAACCTGGTTTGACCTAATAGTTCCACCATCCCACTATGGGGCTTACACGTGTAAAATGGAAAGTGGAAAAGGAAGTTCACACATAGGCAGATGGGAGCTTGCAATCAGTCATATCTCAATTTCTGCTTCGTGCTGTACCTCACAACACTGCGCCTAAAATATGTAAGTGATGTTAAAACTTGGGTTGATGAAACCTGACAGCATATGCAAAAGCAAGAAAATGGGATTCTATCAGGATATCAAGGGTAAATGAACTTCATATACAATCAATAATGCGAAAAAAATAGAGGAAAGAGTTGAATTTGACCTGAGAATTCAATGTTGCACCTAACATAGCTTCCAAGGGACAACTATAGAGCATGCCAGCAAATCAAAGAAAACTCCTCACCTACACTGCAAATTGCAAAAGATGGGTATATAACAAATCACAATTTCGGGTTAACAAAAAGTCAGAAATACCCTGTACAGGATACCATGTTCTGCATGCCTGGAGTGCCATTTCTAAGCATGTTAAGGGGTATTCTATTGAGCATCACTCTTCAGGCTTAGGTGAGGACACCTTGCTTCAAAAGTAAGATCATTAAATAAGAGGGGAAGGATCTAGCTATTGAACGCGACTCCAATCTTCTTCTGTTATTATTTTGATGAAACCAGAGCAAGAGAGGAAAATGCGGAAAGAAGAGGATGAATCACTGATCATCTACCTCAAGAGAGAAGTCGAAGCTGCTCTGCTGAGGACTGATTCTCTGGAGAAAGAAAATCAGGAATTACAGCAGGAAGTAGTTCGTCTAAAAGCACAAATAAGTTCACTCAAAGCACACGACAATGAGAGAAAATCCATGCTATGGAAGAAGTTACAGAACCCCTTTGAAAGCAGAAAACCCGATGTATTTCTGCAGAAACAATCAGATTTTGTCAAAGTCTCGGAGAGGAGTGTGGAACATTCAAGTCCAAGACCGAGCATACAGGAGTTGGCACCAAGAAAAGAGAAACTGCCAAAAGTACCAAGCCCACCACCAAGGCCTACTTCGGTAGCCCCTCCAACACCCAAGGAGGTGGGCTGCAATAAATTGTCACCAGCATCAGCACCACCACCTCCACCTCCGCCACCGAAGATGTCTGTTGGATCAAAAACAGTGCGCCGCGTGCCGGAAGTCGTAGAGTTCTATCGTTTGCTTACAAGGAGAGATGCCCACATGGAGAACAGAATCAATTCAGCAGCTATTCCAGTAGTTGCATTTACTCCTAGCATGATTGGAGAAATTGAGAATCGTTCCTCTTATCTTTCTGCTGTAAGTTACTTGCAAACTTCTCTTCTCATTGTATTAACAAATTGTTACTCGATGATGACAAAATGCATGCTCATTGGCTAGATAAAATCGGATGTGGAAAAACAGAAGGAATTTATCAATTTCCTGATCAAAGAAGTGGAGTCGGCAGCCTTCAAAGAAATATCTGATGTGAAGGCATTTGTGAAATGGCTGGATGATGAATTATCATCTTTGGTTGACGAAAGGGCAGTACTGAAGCATTTCCCACAATGGCCAGAACGAAAAGCAGATGCTTTGCGAGAAGCTGCTTTCAACTACCGAGACCTAACAAACCTCGAGTCTGAAGTTTCATCATTCGAGGACAATACAAAAGAGCCTCTGATCCAATCCCTCGGAAGAATGCAAGCATTGCAAGACAGGCGAGCATGTACAAACTAAATTGCAGTAACTCCCTGTTTTTACTCAATCCCATGAATTACTGACATGATCAAACATCAAATTTACAGGCTGGAGCGAAGTGTAAACAATACAGAAAGGACCAGAGAGAGCATGATCAAGAGATACAGGGATCTTCAGATCCCATGGGAATGGTTGCTGAACACAGGGTTGATCGGTCAGGTAGGTGGCATGTAGCTTGTTTTTACCTTGAAGCCTGATCAGGTATCATGTAGCTGGTTTTCACCTCGAAGCATGATATTTCAACTTATGACAGCACCTTGCCAACAAAATTACCATCAACAGACAATTAGAACAGCAGTTTGACACGCCAAAACTTTTTACATTAACAGAAATAAACTGAAGTTCACGTGTTATATAAAGGAAACTGCTTCTTCCCGTTTAGAGGGATTGAATGTGCGTCATTTGGTAATGTGGATAACACCAGAAAAGAGTCTCAGGAAAAAAAAGCAACATAAACATGATGGTCCAGCCTCATGCATTCTCTAGAATCGAAGTAGCAGAATAGAAAAATGACTTTTCTAGATTTTGAAAATTTTTATGCAGATAAGATAATTATATGCCCCCTGCTGCATTTTCTAGATTTTGCATATGCATCTCGTAATGGATTCATCTTGAAGAACTCCAAAGAAAGGTTCCCTATACCTGCCAAAGCTTTCACACAAATATTACCAAGAAAACAACTTTAAAATGGACTCCCAATCAGAAATCAGAGACACGGCTCCTACTAACAGTCTCGATAATGTTAACAGATGAAATTAAGTTCTTTGAGGCTAGCCAAGGATTACTTGAAAAGGATAACCAGGGAGCTGCAGCTTAACGAGTGCTCAGGAGAAGAGAATCTTCTGCTTCAAGGAGCTAGATTTGCCTATCGTATACACCAGGTAAACACTGAATATCCCTCAAGCTCATTTCTGAGATTTTACGCGTCTTACTAACCTGTACGCAAAACATTCAGTTCGCAGGTGGTTTTGATGCAGAGACCATACATGCATTTCAAGAGCTAAAGAAGATTGGCATGGGCAGTGTCAAACAATAGAGAGTTAGAGAGTTAAGTAAATTCAATTTATTTATACGTGTTTAAATGAGATATTATGGAGTGCCAGAGTGGTGTAGTAGAAGGCCACCAGCATGAAATTGTATCAACCAGTGTGATAGAGGTGTTAGCCAGTGCCTCTTGAGATTCTATAGAATGGGAGAGTTTCATAAATTATGAATTCAATTTCTCCTGTCTGGTGGACATCCTAACCACTGGTTTTGTGAACAATGATACCAAGAACCTTGATCATATCAGGTTTTCAACATGTATCAATCAAAACAAAAGGGTGTGGAATCACGGATGGCAATGAATGTATAATATAAACACCTCATTAGAAGGCATTCGGACTAAATCTTATGAATTTATCTGCTTGTCTAAGTAACTCAGGCAAACTCTTGATTGCCTAAAGGGGAAGAGGGCGTTACAATCTGTTTGTGGGAAGTTTTTGTTAAGGAACCATTTACCTAAGCTCGTTATAGTTGAGTCCGATATGATTATATTACTAACACCTCCTCAAATAAATTCTGACTGAAACTTGCAGACTCGTTACCTGTGATTCTTTGTCAAATGAATAGCGGTAGATTGACTAGTATCACTGGTCAATGCCATGGTGAAGAATCATCTCCAAAGCTAATTATAGTTGAGGTCCCAAAACATGATTATATTACTCTAACAGTTTTTTCACTAAATTTCTGAAAACAGAGTCTGTATTCTGAAATTCGGTAATGATAGTTCACTGAATGCATGGGAAGAATTCAGTAAATCTGTCATGTTTCCCCCAATAGCAGAGCCTTCCTGTTGCACCCCAGAACCCACCTTAATCCTAGCATCCTAAATCCCTCGGGCTAATTTTACGTTCTATATATCTTATTCGTTTAGATCCTAGCAGCAATGAGCACATGAATTCATTCCAAAACCTTTTGAAGGATAGAAAGCTCGTATCACGTTCACACCATGCCAATCGCTCAGCATTGTTTGTCACAAAAAAAAAAGAAAAAAAAGAGATGCAGTGCAGTTTTGGTATGAAATCAGATTTTGTTTTGACTTAGCTTTGCGTGTACATTAATAGACTAATCCTTGCTGAAAATACTACAACATTATTTTCAAACCAATATTAATGATCATAAGTTTTAGAATGGTGACAGATCCATCTACTCGAAGACTTTAAAACTTGGGTGGCAACTCTAACATCAGCACACAACGTTATCTTTACGATGCTTACACACAACATTACTTCATCGACAAATAGACAACACCATTCTGAAAATAAAAATAAATAACAAATCCTATATTATCATGGTTTCATGGTTGAAGTTGCTGAAATATCTACTCGATTTAACTTATATATATATATATATATAATTTTATTTTATCATTTTACATTAGACTACTAAACCTTGAATTTTCAAAACCCAATTCTTGTATTATTCTAGATTTAGTCAAACTAAACCAGTTTCACTCCTATGATCACCATTTAAATAATTTTTTTGTATTAAAAAAACCTTGTCCTCCAGCTCCAGCCAAAAGAAAAAATAGTTTATTTCTAGGTATCCTCCTGACAGCATTTTAGATTTGCTACAAACAATAGATTTTATTACCTGGGACTTGGCAGCAGTGAATATACAATTGTGCAAATTGTGAAACCCTTTTGCTTCTTCAAGGCCCGATGAAGTGTAAATTGTGAATATACGAAGGGACTTGGCAGGTGGCACTTCTCAGTGTTTTTATGCACTAACCTAAACTCTATCTTGTTCGGGTTAAAGAAATCGGGTTTGGGAAACGGATCTAATGTAACTAACATTGTTTTTTGGTTTATCGATTTTTTTATTTTTATTTTTATTTTTTAAAAAATTACTACCCTTTCTCTCTTGTTATTTTAGATTTGTAGTTTTTTTTCTTCCAAATATTATTTATTTTTAATCATCTAGTATTTTCCAATATATTATGATAATTTATTTTTTATCTTCTACATATGATACAAATAAAACTTATTTGCTCTAGAAAAATAAAAATAACTTGCTATTGATAAGAAACAATAACCTCCAAGATAAAAGGAAGTAAAAAATCATAAATTAAAAGAAAATCAAGATTAAAAATCTGTATATTCAACTGCCCCTTGCTTTGAGGAGAAATATTATCTTTCATAGATATTTAACTAATATTAATAACTTTTTCATAGTTTATCAATTCACACACACACACACACACACATATATATAAATTTATTTTTATTAAATATAAATAATATTTCTATGTTTTCCCGTTAAAAAAAATAAATTAAATGCATTTATAATATCGATATTCTGTCCATGTTAAATATTAACCTGCTTAGAAGATCATGTAGAATATCACGGTATAAGATCATGTAGAATATCACGGTATAACTATATATTATTTTTAATTAAATATAATTTATTTTTAATATTTTTAAATTATTTAAATATATTAATATTATAAATAAATTTTAAAAAATAAAAATATTATCTTAAATATATTTTTCTTAAAAGCATTTGGTTAAAAGAAAAGTCCACTTAACATGTTTGGAATTTGGATAGGCACTCCCTGTCTGCGAACCGGTTTTACCTGCAACGGGCTTTAAGCCGAATAACTATTTAGATTTTAGAATCGAGTTTATTTTTAAAAATATTTTTAATTTAACCATATATAAAAATAATATTTTTTAATTTAAAATATCTTTAAAACAGAGTTAAAAGAGAATAAAAACACTGCAAGCCCAAAGCATCATCCATTCTCGCCATCGGCCAGCTACATAATTAATCGAACAAACAGAGCACCGTCTCTCTCTCTCGTCTCGTCCCTTTCCGATTCAGCCGAAAAACAAATTCAACGGCTCAGAATTCAGCCAAAAAAAATTCTTCTCCATATCTCAATCTCTAGCCCGCCCCCCCCCCCCCTCTTTCTTTTCTTTATTCTCTCCCTTCCAAAGAAAATCCACTCACACACCAGATAACAACGACAGCTTGCTTGGCATACACTATATAAATAGCATCGCTCTCTCTCTCTCTCTCAAAAATCAAAAGTCTCGAGAGTAGCTAGCTATGGACACTGGTTTGTCAAAGGACGCGGACGGCAGCTCGCACGGAAGTGAAGGGGAAGAAAATCTAGACCACGCGCTTTATGTTTCTCTTAAAATGGAGAATTATAGACTTAAAGCTGAACTCATCCCTCATGTCTACGGTTCCGTACCTCTTGTTGGCTCCTGGGATTCTTCTAAAGCTGTAATTACATCAATTCACTAATTTTTTAATAAAAAAATTCGGTTACAATTAGTTTCTTAGCCTCTAATCTGCTTATGTGTGTTTCTAATTTAGCTTTCCATGGAACCTGAATCGGCTTCAATGTGGGAATTAAGCTTCGTCGTCCCGCCCAATCACGGTAACCAATTCAATTTATTTGTACGTTTCTGCACCTATTTTGTGTCGTTGCGGAGAAATTTAGAGAAAAGAAGAGGAGTTTTAAGGATTACTTCATTCATTTTTAATGCATAGTTTGCCTCCATTTTTCTTACTACAACTAGGAAATTTATTTTCAAATTCCAATCAAACAGTAAACATTAGGCATGGTTATTTATTTTAGTAATAATTTTCTAAAATTTTCTTCTTAATTGCTTTATTTTATTTTTGTTTTATTGTATGTTGGATATTAGAAACTTTGGATTTCAAGTTCCTGTTGAAGCCAAAGTACAGTAATAGCCCTTGTGTGGTGGAGGAGGGTCCAAACCGGCTTCTGACCGGGGGAGCATTGCAAGAGGAATCGAGGCTGGCAGTATTCAAGAATGGTGATGTTACTGTGGAGTATAGGGTGTTTATTAAATCTGATAGAGTTTCACCTTTTGATCTTGCGGCCAGCTGGAGAGTTTATCAGGAGAATCTCCGGCCTTCAACTGTTCGTGGAATTCCTGATGTCAGCATCAATTCTGCACCAATTGCCCGAATTGAGGTGCATTTTCAGTTCACAAATATTTTTTGCATTTTCTTTTTCTTTTGTTACATGTTGCATTACTTATTGTTATTCCCAAGATTTCATTTTACAGAGACCAAGAGTGAGAAGAGGTGGTTTTAGTTGGTTCTATGCTTCTGTATACTCTATTATCTATACCTGCCTAGTTATTCCTGAGCTGCAAAGATTTGAGTTATCATGAATTTATAGCTAATTAAAGACTTGTAAACTGTATACTTAATTGGCTCCTTGAACTATGAGCTAAAGTTTTAGAAGTGGTGCTCTAATGTATATTCACTATTGCTCTCGTGGAACCGCACTTGATTGGAATTGGGTATTGTTGTTGTTTGATTGCTAGTACTGGCTACCTATGGGATATGCCAATTTTTTGGCTTCAGTCCTTTTATTATTGTTGTAATCAAGAATGTTTTCTTATTCATTTACTTACATGTGAGGGGGTGGCCATTGATTAACCACATTGATTTTAAGTGTAAACTTTGCCACGACCTTATTTACCATATGGGCTGCTCAACTATCTTAAACTTTCAAGTTGGATGCTTAGCTTGGTATTGGAGCTTGCTGTGATAAAATTTGTTATTGTTTTCCTCCAGTTCAAATTTCTCTAACTAGGTGCATTATTGTTTCCTTTGTTTTCTTTTCACCCCTGCCATGATGCTGTTATAAGCAAAGGAAAAGCAAAACAAACACAAAAAACTCCAAGTCAGATCGAGACTTTTTTAAACCCATTTGCAATTGTGGCCTTTTGTGATAAAACAGTTGATTTCCATCATTTTTTACCGGGTGAATTGTTAGTTTCATTATACTGTTTAATCTATTAACTTGTGCACGCTAAAGAAACTATCCTTTCATTTTTTCTTACAGAATGGCTCTTCAGCTGGTTTGGAGATTGATCTTGAACATTATGTTGTTCCAGCCCCATCAACTTCTGCAAACTCTGCTTTTGTGTACACAGCTAACAATACAGAGAATCCAAGGTTTTCCAATGTCGATTGCTTAGAAAATGCTTCCTATTCCTTCAAGGATAGTGGTGTTTCTGCTGATCGACCTACAACTATAAAGGTTCATCTTGGCATCCTATTTTGCAGATATACAGATTAATTTTCATCATGGGCCTAGAAATATCCAAGTCTAATTCAATACACAGATAATCTTTTCAACCTTATAATGTTTGCCTCCTCATAATTTTGAAGTCCCTCCAATATAGAGGGCAATTGGATCATATCAGCTTTGTTGAGCCTGGACTTCAAGTTTTAATGGGTACAATTGCTAGAATAGTTAGGTTAATTCCTGTTGGTCAAGGAGAAGTTTGATGCTAATTTTTAAGATGAGATTTTTTCATATGCATGGGTGGCTGCTGTATACATTTTTTTCTCATTGTTAATATAGTATTCTAGTTCTAATGAATTTTGCAAATGTTCAAATAGGAGATGGAGGTTGTTATCCCAGATCCATCAAAGGTATATTCTGGTTCCGACATGGTTAAATCGAAATCATTCGGGACATTTTCCTCTCTGCAAAAGCAAGATGGCCACAGGGGGCTATTTGTGGATAGAGGTGTTGGATCTCCTAGGTCAGTTAAATCACCTGATTCGAGTGCATTTTCTTTTGATCTCAAACAGGACACTGAAACCAAGGTTTGTTACAAATATTTTTCACAGTGGGAAAATTTGGCGCGCTTAATTATTTTTTGTATGTAGTGGTGGTTTTATATCATGGTTTTATTATGTTCCATGAATTGTCAGAATTCAATGCCAGCAGCTGCTGCAGCTGTGGTTGACCAGATGCTTGGACCAAAGGAGGATAGGCATTTGGCAATTGTTCTGGTATTTTCCTGTATAATTTTTTTGATAAGAATTGGTGATAATATTTACTACCCTTCTAATTTCTCACTCAGTTCAATTGAAAAGTTTTCGAGATTAGATTTGGTATCAACTTCTACAGATAGCTTGAGAGTTGCATGCTGGATTTAACTGAGTGTTTGTATTGAACATGTTCCATTGTCATAGTTCAATAATAAATGCACGAGCTCTGTTGACAATTCAAAATTCTAACAAGTTCTTGCACTGTAGGTTGGTTTACCTGCTCGAGGCAAAACTTTTACTGCAGCTAAACTTACTAGATATCTTCGTTGGTTGGGTCATGATACCAAGCACTTCAATGTTGGAAAGGTCAGTCATGCATGCTTTAGGTCTATTACATGTGAAAAGTGGAAGCGTCATATTTTCCTACCTTTGTCTGTAACAGTATCGGCGCCTTAAGCATGGAACTAACCAGGTATGCTTAAAGCCTTTTACAATTGATTATGTTTTATAATTTTCATTGGTTATATTAGTGGTTTAATGGTTATATTTTTTATTGATGAAGAAATTTGTTCTGCATTGTTTGTTCCCATGAAATGATGATTAATGCTGTACAGTTATACTGTGCATTCTCTTTGCATCTCTCCCTATTGTCAAGTCTTGTTCATGGAATATCATTGCAGTGCCTTCTACAGCCATTTTTGCTAGTTTTGTAATATTTTGTCCCGTGTCAATTACACAACTGTATTATAATAACTATCAATGATTGAGCTCCAACTTTGTAATAATTAGTATTTGTAAAAACTAAAACACTAATGTGGTTACACCATGCTTTTAGCATTCAAATCTGCTTTATTATTCTATTTGTCTCCTATCACTTTATAGGCCTAAATGGAGTTATGGACTGCAAAATTTATTTGTCATTTGAGATATGCATTTGGAATAGAGATTAATCCAAAAGTGGTTTAAATTCTATACTTGTACCATGTATTGCACTCATGTAATGCTCTGGAATCGAAATACTGCTGTCATTTTCCACTTTTTTGGACATTTCTTGATAATTTGTGTGGATGCAGTCTGCTGATTTTTTTCGAGCTGACAACCCTGAAGGAATGGAGGCACGGAATGAGGTAATATCCGTTAAATAAGTGGTCTTTCATAGACCACAAAAACATTTTGTCTCTCACCCTATGACAGTTTTGTGTTTATTGCATTATTCTGGACAGATTGAACTTGTTATGATCTCTCTCTACGAGTGAGCGAAACAATTATTTCGCTGAACTAGTTCAATCTTTGGTTTAATATGTGTTGCTGCTCACTTCTCCTTAGGATACAGTTATGGGAGATTTATTGATTTCTAAAGTTTGTAACTTGTACGGCATTGATTTCTTAATTTCTTACAAGTTCATTGCAATTATTATTGGATATATGAACAATTTTCTTTATTACAGGTATTATTCCTTATTTGAAGTATCCTAAAGTCATTGAGATCTCAAGATCTATTTCATTTGGATTTCCAACACTTGAATATTTGTTGGCTTATGGTCACTAGTAAAGTGAAAAGAAAGTAGTCAATAAAAGGAAAGCAATTTCTAAACAGTGAGAATAAGGAGTGGAACTAAGCATGTTGCAGGAACTGATATTTCTGCTGCTCCATTTATTTGGCCCATACCTAGAAACAATCCTGGATGAATACAGTAACCCAAATAACAATTAGTAGTAAAGCCTCCCAGAAATACTACTGTGTCCCTCAAAGTATGCTGTTACTTCTGAACTATTATCTCTTACACGATTGGGAATGGTAACACATTAACTTTCTCCTTTGCAAATAGTTTTAATGTATCACGTGCTACTAGGTAGCAGCATTGGCAATGGATGATATGATTGCCTGGATGCAAGAAGGTGGCCAGGTACATTATCATATGTCAGATATGATGACATTTCTTTGTATCTTTCCTAATCCTTTAGATTTGTTTGTTTCAATTTCTTTGTAGGTAGGTATATTTGATGCCACAAACAGTACCAGGAAAAGAAGGAACATGCTGATGAAAATGGCAGAAGGGAAGTGCAAGGTACTAAGAGCATAGCATAAAGGGTCTTAAGATTTACCATTAAGATACTAATGTGATTTTTTAGGTAAAGAGTATCCTTTTGGAATGTGTGCTTTTGATGTGTTTTGCCTTGCAGCGATTAGCACTTTGGCCCATGTCATTTTTTTTCTTTTTCAAATCTCAATGTGTTTCAAGAAACTGAATTTCACATATTATTTCCACTGTGAGTTATTTGGCTACTGAGATTATTCTTTAAGATTAAGAGTAAGGTACTAAATTCGGAACCTTTACAATGCTTAGGTTCATAAATTGATATTCTACCTCATTATCTTCTTGCATCAGGTGTAAATCTAAATAAATTAAATAAAAACAGGTGTCTTGATTATTTTTTTCTTCACCTTTTGCATGTACAGTTGCTATCTTAAATGAAAACTTTCTTATTCTTATCTTTTGCTCTCTTTTATTTCTTTGATTTTCAATCTGCTAAAAGTCCCCCTTGAGAACTCGAGTAAACAGAGGACAAAATCTGACTGGAAGGTGGGATAAAGTAGAGAAATGAAGAAGAATCCTGAACTGTTCTGATACTTGTATCTGTTTTAGCTGCAGATTATTTTTTTGGAGACACTATGCAATGATGAACGCATAATTGAAAGAAATATACGTCTTAAAATTCAACAAAGCCCTGACTATGCAGAACAGTATGATTACTATCTGAAGTCACTGGCTTCTTAAACTGAACAGACGTGGGTACTTAGTACTTGGTGTCATTTTGCAGGCCAGATTTCGAAGCTGGATTGCAAGACTTCAAAAGTCGGCTAGCTAATTATGAAAAGGTGGCTTCATGTGCTCCTAATATCCTCTCCTTTTTGAGATTTGATCATTACAATGAGCAATCTCAACTTTAGGTTTAAATTTTTTACTTCTATTTACTAGGTTTATGAACCAGTAGAAGAAGGATCTTATATCAAAATGATTGATATGGTCAGTGGAAATGGTGGACAGATACAAGTAAGCACCTCCCCAGCTGATTTGTGAATTCATATCCATCACGGGATGTAAATTAATAGTGCCATTTTGGTCTCTATGGCACCTTGGCTAATTGAAATCTTTTTATGAATCCTTATATTTTGAATGAAGGATGTTGTCTTTGACCTCCATATGTTCCATGTGATTATTCTATAAAACAAATCGGTCTTGTACATTCAGGTTAACAATATCAGTGGCTACCTTCCTGGGAGAATTGTTTTTTTCTTAGTAAGTTGTCCTGCCATCAATTTGGTACAATTATTTTTTAGCATATTATAGAAATGTTCTAGATGGCCACATCTCCTTTCTAAATTCTGAAACTCTCTTTTCATCTCAGCTGGCACTAGTTATATTCAAATTCCAGTCAAATATTAGCTACCATGTTTGTTGAAAATTAATTGCACTCAAGTATTTGTTTGAGAGGTTTTATATACACTTCTATGCAGAGGAAAAAGATAGTGTTTATTTGACTTGCAAACAGTGACTTTAATAATCATAGAGAAACCGAGCCTGAAAGCAATGAGACATGAGTGACCATTTTTGTGACAATATTGTTCATTTGATGTTTGATTTTTTCACTCAAAACCTAAATCTTTTAAACTGATGTAGGTGAATACTCACCTTACACCACGCCCAATATTACTTACCAGGCACGGTGAGAGTCGAGATAATGTCGGGGGTAGAATTGGTGGTGATACTGTACTGAGGTATTGGTTCATGATTTATTAATCATCTGGTACAATCTGAATTTGTTTTGTTGTAAATGTTATATTTTGTCTAATTATCTTTAATCTTGGATGACCAAAAATGTTCTGCATGACAGTATTTTTATTTCTCATTGCACTGATATTGAGTTCCACTGTATCAGCACAGATGCCAAGCAAAGTATTTTTACTGCTTGTGTGCTGGACGTTTCCATTTTCTTGTGTGAAACTAGCCAAGGGATATCCTGTAGACTTTAACATATTCCTTTTGAGAATTTTGTAATATCCTTCATAGAATCCTAATCCTAATGGGCTTCTTGCTACTTACAATATTGCAGTGAAGATCAAGTTTCTGAATATGAATCTCTTATGAATAAAAGAGGAGTGAAACTGCTGGAAGCTGAATGGCCTACATAGTACTCTTGCTAGCAACATTATAATTGATAACACCTGAGAGCTGAGAGCCACTTATAATATATATTAATAATACATATTATATTCTTAGATTTTTTTTAATCACGCCCCCCCCCCCCCCTCCCCCCCCGCGCGCTCTATTCATTCTGTTTTGATCTGTCATAACCTAGAACGAACCAGTCCCACCTATGTCCAAGAGCAATGAGATGTCTTGGAAAGTCAATCATATAGCCAAATTAAGTTTCTCTATCTCCAGTTTCCTTCACGTCCACTGTCAATTCTGGTATCGTTTTTATTTAGGTTTAACGCACCAAGCTGACATGATTCCTTCAGTTTCTAATCTTTCTTTTCAACACATTCTAAATTTTCTGCAAACATCGGTTCCTCTTTATGATTTGATCTACCCTTCTGGTGAATGGAATTTACTATAATTTGTTTCTGCAGTGATGCTGGAGAAATTTATGCCAAGAAACTTGCTAACTTTGTCGAGAAACAACTGAAATCTGAAAAGGCAGCATCTGTAAGCCTCATTGATCCCTTATGATTTAACCTTTATCTATCATCCAAATCTGTATCGTTAAAAAACAATGTTTTTGATGTTAGGTACCCCAGCAACATTGTCCTATTTTTTTTTCCCACTTTAAGTAGTGAAGTTATGTGTAGATTTGTCTTGTAGTAATTATAAAATCTAAGAATTCAGATATCACACAATTAGAGTTCTTAAGCTTTTGCAGTGACGCCACTGTACTCCTAAGCTCAACAAGTGTTTCCAAATCATAAAGATATAGAGGTTGTTTTTAAATAGAATTGGAATTTTTGTAGGAAGATTCACAGTTTTCGAAGTTCTGTCAAGCTGAGTGTGTTTAGAATGAGCTATATGAATTCTTACAACCAATTTCCTGATTTTTCTGCGGCCTAGATTTGGACCAGCACACTTCAAAGGGCAACTAATACAGCAAGTCCTATCATTGGATTTCCCAAGGTCAGTTTGAATCCCCGCAGAACCGTAGTTGGCCATTCAGAATCTTGATTTACTTTGGCTGAATGATGGACATTGGAGTTTTTGTAAAAAACAAAAAAAGATTCACAATTTTAGTCATTTTGATAGATTCAATGGCGTGCCCTTGATGAGATAAATGCTGGAGTATGTGATGGAATGACATACGAAGAGATTAAGAAGAACATGCCTGAGGAATATGAGTACGTGTCTTCTCATCTTCATCTTCGCTCACCCTCCCATTTGCTTTACCTTGTACCTGAAAAACTTCTTGCCTTCTAGTAAACTCCTATGACAATAAGTCGAAGTTCTCTGCTTTCAAAAGTGCACACATGTTTGTATTTTTCCTGTGCTTGGACATTATTAGTTGCTTCCCTGAGGCCTGATGCATGTTTCCCTTTGAGCAGGGCACGCAAGAAGGACAAGCTGAGGTACCGATACCCTCGTGGAGAATCTTACCTTGATGTCATCCAAAGGTTTGCATTTGGAAGCTTTAATTAGAACCTTCAATGTTCATATTCCTGCTTGTTAAATTAAAAACTAATTTCCACATCAATGCAGGCTAGAGCCTGTGATTATTGAACTAGAACGACAACGGGCTCCTGTTGTAGTCATCTCTCACCAGGTTATACATTGAACATCTGCATTCTTCACTATCCTGATAAGTTGGGTTATAAAGCTTGGAAGAGTTTACATGGCTTTATTTGTGCAGGCTGTATTGAGAGCGTTATATGCTTATTTTTCTGACAGGCCTCTAAATGAAATTCCACATATCGAGGTAATTCATTATAATTCTGAACTGCCTTTGTTTTTGTGATGATACTAATGATAATTGGCTTAGGAAGAACATGGTTAATATGAAGCAAGGGGCTTGTTTATCCTCTTGGCACATCATCATCGAGTGATGCCCAGTTCTTAGGAGGCTGGTCTGATGCTCGTAAACATGACGTGTGAGCTTTTTAGCTGTATTATTGACACATTCTGACAGAGTAGTTAATTTCAACTTTCAGGTGCCACTTCATACAATAATAGAGATAAAAATGGGAGTTACTGGAGTCCAGGAGAAAAGATACAAACTCATGGACTGAAATCCTGACAGAAGAATTCTGCTGACTCTTTACATGAACTTCAATGCAGCTTTACATTCATTGACTAACTTATTGGAAGTATGGTTAAGAATTCTTTTCAAAATGTTTCTTGCATTAAAATAATATATTTTTTTCAATTCAAAAACATACAAAAAAAATAACTTTAGAAAAATTTAAATCTTTTTCACACAGCTACAATCTCAAGCACTCTCTGAATCTCTACTCGGTGACAAATTGTATCTGAAATAATATTCATTGTTGTGATAAAATTCCTCGTCCGCAAACAACGATGGTGTTGTATCTTTGTAAATAGCTTTCTTTTAATGCATATAAAAAAGCTATTCTAGATAACTAAACTGTTTTAACTCGAGCACAGGACGCTTAATTGAGACATGGTAGCATTTAAAACGTGGATTACTTGAATGTGCTTCAATCATACACGGCAATGCTTTGGTCAACAATTTTCTAGCCTCTCTGCGTAGCGTAGCCCCATTTTGGTCCTAATTCGTTGCTGGACTTCTGTCTACTGATTGTGTGCCATAGCAGCATACATAGCTTCTGATTTTTAGATCTGATATTGATAGTATAGGAGTAGGACCTTAGCGTGTCACAAGTAATGGGACTTTGCCCCCGAGACGGGTCAGAGGTCACGAGCCTATACCCAACGCTAACATGGATCCCTCGCCAGAAAAAAATAAAATAATAAAAATAAAAAGGCCCCCAACAGCTAGTGGTGATGTAGCGGTGGACTAGTCATTGAAGTAAGAGTCAAAAGATTTTGGCTGGTTGGATTCACATGGGACCCCTGAACTAAAATTTGACCGCAGACCAATTAGGGCCCCTCAGCCAAAAAGACATGAAAGCGATGGCCTGAGAGAGAGATTGATCTCGTTTCATCTTGGGATTCCTACCTCCCAATTAAGCAATTAAAATGACCACATGAAGCCAATAACCCCCAGCCTCTTCTGCCGTCGCCTCCACGACTCCTCCATTTCAGCTTTTCTTCTCTTCGTTCCTGTGCTTGATTGAGCTCCTTGGAAAAAGGGATTCTTTTTTTCTTAAAAGTACACTGTATTGACACGTGGTAGTCTTGAGTTATTGCTTTCTAATGCATGCAAATGTTTGACACATTATCCTAAATCAACGACTTAATTTTCATGTTGAACACCCACCCACACACACATTGAAGTAGCAAGCAATAGAAGATTAGTACCTTATTGTCTACAAAAAGGACCATTCTGTGCTGTTCTGTTCTTATGCAAGTAAATATAAATCCTCAACTTTTCTCTTCTACAAACATCACTCTCTTTAAACCACTGCATTGTCAGGTACTATTGAGTCACCAAAGCACAATCCAATGAGTCATCTCACCGACATCATATCTTCATATGACAGCAACATAATGCTTGCTGCAGTTATATCCCTTCTTGTAGCGATCCTCTTTGTGTTGCTTCTTCACATCTATGCCAAGTGGTTCTTGGCTCAAGCTCGCAATAGAAGAAGATCAAGTTCTGTGACTGCGTCTCACGTTCTACGTCCTTCAAGATTCCACCATCTGCATAATTTCACTCTTGACACTGCTTTCTCTCCTTCTACTTCAAAGGGTCTTGATGCATCAGTCATTTCTTCAATTCCATTGTTTGTTTACAGAGCAGAAGAGTGTAAACAAGGTCTGGAGTGTGTCATTTGCTTGAGTCCTTTTGAGGAGAATGAGGCTGGTAGGAGCTTGACAAAGTGTGGTCATGGTTTTCATGTTGAGTGTATTGATACGTGGTTGAATTCTCACTCTAATTGTCCAGTTTGTAGAGCTCCTGCTGTGGGTGATGACAATGACATTGCAAGTGATCATGGCAAGTCCATGGAGGCGAGTACCAGAGAGTCAACAGATGAGAGGAGCTTGGGTGATGCTGGGGACTCTAGATTGGAAATTGTAATTGGTATTTCAAATCTCGAGAATGGGAATCTTTCGGTAAACTGTGATTGCTTATCAGAATCAGCATCTACTTCTTCGTCTTTGGGTTCTTCTTTGAAGAGAATGCTGAGTAGGAAAAGATCAGAGAGCAAGGTTTTCCCATCAATTAATGTGATTGAATTGGATGCCTGAGAGATTGTCCATGTGTATACAGAGAGTTTGTATACATCTCTCGTAAGTTGATATATCATTACTCATTAAGTCATGCAATCTTGAACCGTTTGATTATCTCTTAATTTTTTAAATATTTCTTGAATCTTCCACTGGGTAAAGAAAACATGGTCCAAGAATTTTAGCCTTTTAGGGGTCAGTTCAACAATGGGTCGCGCTTGTTAACTGGAGAAAACAGTATTTTGATTATAGAGCTGGTGTGCACAATATCAGTCTATGATCCAAAAGTTATATGTGCTTAATTAAAGTACAAGGCTTCTCAGGGAAAGAATCTTGACTGGGCAAGTCATGGAGCTGCGTGTGGCTGTCTCCCTGAAATATAATAGATGCTGTGAAACTGTATGGAGAGGTTAGAGAGGACAAATTTTCTTGTAAAGTCTTCCATGGTTTCCGCCAAGTGTTCTGGAGTCTTTCATCAAACAAATGGCTATGTATGAGAGATGTGCTTGCTTGGTTTTCCTCGTTGATTTGTATTGAACTCACAGTCCAAGAGGTCAATGAAACCTGATATATACATGTGGATAAAGATCAGTTAAGTTTTACAAGAGCATGCGCGTCACTTTTAATATCAATTTTTTTATTCACTCGGGATTTTTTTTTAATTATATTGATATTTTATGTTAAATAACTTGTCTGTAGAATAAACCAAACTAACAAATAAGCTATTGTTTAATTATAGAAAGAAAGAAAGAGCAGTAATGTAGTTTAAACTATCAGTCAAAATCACCTGACCACAAAAAATTGCTAGTCACAGCTTTCTTGTTCTTGGTTGTCTTCTATAATTCCTCATTAGACTGAGGTCCAAGAGACGCTCTGCAGACGGGGCAACTTGACCGAGTACTTAGCCACATATCTATACACTCAGAATGATAGACGTGATTACACACTGGTAAGACCTTAACCTTCTCTTCATCTTCGAAAAGACTTAGGCATATAGAACACTCAGTTTCGACGATAACATCATTAGCAGCATTTGTGCTCATAAATATTATAATTGGCATGACGTTTATGATTGCCTGGTGGAGCCCCAGTGGAGTAGCCTGCTGTACTGGAGCCATTGTTGCTGGGGCACTGTTGGCATTTGAGAGGCGGCGATAGCGATGACAAATCCATTGGGCGACCAAGAAAAAGGCAGTGATGAGAACTACACTGGAGCAAACGAACAGTAGGAGAAAAAGGCCTCGGTTATCTATATGGAAGCCTGTTGTGCGTAGCTCAAAACTAAAGTGCCAGCGAGAGAGTTGAGAGGCCATTGCTGATCATGCACAGGGAAGTTCTTGCTGGCTGGTTTAAATAGTGGTAATGAGATTGCTGTGGGTTACGAGGATGGCTGTGACCGGCCGCCCATGCCAAGTTTCTCACCATTCGGATATGGCAACAGGTAATTAGGTAGCTGTCGACATTGTTTTGCTCATTCCTTTCGGACAGTAAGGCCAGACACGGGGATTGTCCTGATTGATATCGTTTGTTCATTTCGGAGAAGATAGGTTTTAAACATGGGTCCCACCATCTCAATTCTTACACTTGTAGCTCGAGCCTTGACAGTTTCATTGTTTCTAAGCAATGTCTTGATGCATGCAACCATGGTTTGGTTCTGTGATGAGATTTGGCCTCTCATGGGTCCATAAGCAAATTTGGATTGATGAATATGGGATTGAATTATTTATTGGCTTCAAGTAGGCAGGTACACGACGGTAAAAGGGTAGGTGATGGATATGAATTGAGATTCTGGTATTGTTTATGGAAGTTGGCTGAATGAGAGGGTTGGTTGCCCCATTAATTGGTAGATGTTTACCACTCTCCCAATCAACGAGTTCACAAATTAAAAAGCCAATGGTCCCGGCGGGGCTCGAACCCGCGACCTTCGGCTCATAAGACCAACGCTCTAGCCAACTGAGCTACGGGACCCCTTCTACTGAAGGAGACAAACTTATAAATTTGACCAGTTCTCTCAAGTCCAAACTATCTTTTCAGATCTCTCTCCAGTTTTCACCTCCAGTTCTGTTCTCGTATTCTCCATTGCATGAATTCGAGGCCCGCCAATAAAAGATTGATGCTGACCAAGCACATGTGCTTGGTGAGGTGTCAACGGCTTCTTATACCCAGTAATATTATATAAAAATAAACAAAAAACCGGTGAATCTTCAACAATACAAATCCATAAATAAAGAATGTTCAGGCCCCTCAGGCCGGTTTTCTCCAGTAGTATGTCCTGCAAGCTGTGGAAGATGGAGTCGCTCGTCAGCTTCCAGTCGTCACGCCTAGCACTAAGATTTTTTTAAAAAAAACCACACTCATCGTAGGAACGTTATTAAACTCGTCAAGGCAATGACCAATATCATCGCCATTGAGCAATCACACTTCCTTTTCTGCTTTACTATGCGCGCATCTATGAAATCGGTACAGAACAAGTAGAAGCCAAAGAGTGGCAGAAAATCCCGCAGAAAAAAGAAAGGTTCTTTGATGGGAGACTCCAAAAAGATACATGAAGCTTTGTTTAGATAGTATTTGTCATTTGTGATGGCATTTTTTGTACCCATCATATTAAAATAGTCAAAAAAATATGAAAAATAATTTAATGCAAAATAAATCTTTTCCTTTCTTTTCTTTAAAATAAAGTTCGAGTTTTAATGACCGTTGTTTTTCAATACTGATTATATAATGACACTGTTGTTGGTGCTTATGTGAAAAATAAAAAGATTGCAGAAGAAATATTATTCGTATGTAATTTTATTATACGATATATATAGTTAGGCCAAGGCATAGTCGAGCCAAGTAAAGGGTATATAACCTTTTAAAAAGAGATTTGAAATATATATATATGAAAGAAAAAAATAATGTTTTGATGTTTTTGAACTCGTATCATGACTTTAATGTCTAGCCTTGAGAAACAAGAGCATAGAAAGAATTTCACGCCCAAAGAGCAAGGATAGACATTGCAGTAGAGCCAAGAGCTAGTGCGATGAACGATGCCTTCTTCAACCATGGAGCAGAACTCATCAGCTTGTTATGGAAGAAATCAACGGCTATGAGATCAACGAGACCCATGTACACAAGTATACCTGAAGATAATGAGCCCAGCAATCCTTCCATTATCAAGGCATTGGGGTTACTGTCGTCGTAACCGGTAATTGAAAATAGGATCATCCCCAGGACTATCCCCATCGGCGTCGTCACTGCAAACATAAAACACATGTACGCCACTGTTCCGAGGCTAAACCCTGCCTGCAATTTCCCACCATTACGTGCATGATCAGATTCAAGCTAAGCGAAAATGAAATGTTAGCTGTCACAATATTTCTATCCTGTCCCATAAAGAAGTGTTCCAGATTTATGTCGACATGAAAGAAAGAATAGATGAACAAACTGAACAGCTGGCTGATATCCTCTTTGCTGTCAGTCGTTCACGAGGAAGGACTCATTCTAGCAAGATGGGCTTGTAAAATTCTAAATATACATTAACTTACGCATCCGACAAGGAAGCAATCAGTAAATTTCATTAATTCTCCTGCAAAAGATTTGAACTCCTACGTGATCCAGCAGATCTTGATGTGCCAGCTACATATTCTATAATCACCACTCTTACATTGAATGAATGAGAAAGTTATTACTTATTAGCTTGCAAAGTTTGATACAGTACAAGGTCGTCTACATGTGAACGACAGTCGGCTACTAGGAAGAAAGACATGTCGTTCATTCTAAACTGGTAAGTGCCCAAATTTACAAATGCTACCCTTCCAAGCCCACATGTAGAGTAGTGCTTGTTTTTCTTTTTAACTAGGATGCTAGTAAACTAATTAAACCAAGATTAATTATTTTAAAAATATTTTTAAAAAAATTATATAAACTAATTAAACCAAGATTAATTAATAATTAAATGTTTTAAGACAACTTCTATGTAATATACAAAATATCAAGAGCAATTTACCTGAGCAATGCAGCCGCCGAGACCCATCCCTTCAAAAATCTGATGGAAAGCAAGGGCAGCAACAAGAGGTCTAATAGTGCACTTATTTTGTGACATGCCCATAGTAACCCCAATTATCACCGAATGAAAAACAATCCCGATTTCCAAAACCTGCGACACCAACCTCTGCTTTGCCTTAACCAAATCCACCTCTCCCATGATCTCCACCTTAACCGACGTGTCACCCACTTTCTTTCCCACCGTTTCCTCACGCGTCCCAACAACCGTGTACTCACCGTCACCGCTAACATGCCCGTGGCCGTGTTGCTCCACGTGTGCACTTGCTGTTAGATCAACTAACAGAGCTAATAAAACCCCAATTAAAGTAACTAAACCTGCAAAAGGAAAATCTTTCCAGGGATGTTTTGATGCTACGTGGCAGTTAGAGAGTGCACCGTAAGCGTCGGGGAGTACGTGGACTAGTGAAGTGGAGAGGATTACTCCCGCCGCGAAACACTTGATGATTAGAGTCGCCTTGTCGTAGACTGGTTTGCCCTGGAAATAGCGAGCTAAGAGGACTGGAAAAGAGATGCCAGTTATGCTTGTAAATAAGATAATCAAGATGGAGATTAGTTTTAGGTGGGCAGCCGCTTGTGTGTCCCTGCAGGTTGCGGAGCGGGTTGCGTCCACCAAACAAGCTGCTGCCATGGAAAATGAGGGTTTTGATGATCGAGCTCAACTTTGATAGAGAGCAAGGAAATTTATTTACAAGACCATGGCGTCTGTGGACTGGAGTGTCACATGTGAGAGATAGTTGCCTGTGGGGCTGGTTTCTTAAAGAAGAGTGGGGTTTGAGGGGTCCACTATTGAAGAACGGTGAATGCTACGACTGTTTGGAAAAATAATTTTATTTCTGAAAAAAATATTAAAAAAAAATACTATTTTAATATATTTATAAATAAAAAAATATTTTTAAAATCAATCTTAAACCCATCACCAAACAGACAGTCACCGTACTCGTTTTGAGCCCTTTTGCGTTGGAGCTATCGGTGCGATTTCCAATCTTAGATTTTTATTTATTTATTTATTTTTCTAGGAGAGGAAAAGTTATCAAGGAACTTAAAATATGAATAATTGGTGGACACGGCTAGACTATCAAAGATGGAGACGTATGATTTTTCACCCTTTATGTCATGAGAAAACAGAAATGCTGTAAAAACAAATGTCTAGCTTGATTGAATAATGGAGTCGGGCGCGTGGATGGGTTTAGGGGGAAACAAATGTAATCGTGTAGAGTATAGTGTCATGGATTATAATTAATTAATAAATAAATAAATAAATAAATGTTGGTAATCGTGACATTAATATGTAACGACCCACCACCGTGAGGTTAGACTATTAGTATTTAATTAGTTTGCATATAATAAATAATACTAGAGAAAAACTATGGTGTAAAAACATAGTTCGGAGTCGCGTGTGCGGA
This sequence comes from Salix exigua, assembly GCA_032356905.1. NCBI lineage: Eukaryota > Viridiplantae > Streptophyta > Magnoliopsida > Malpighiales > Salicaceae > Salix > Salix exigua. The sequence continues at coordinate 7,523,847 of CM063596.1, forward strand.
TTGAAATTTGTCATTCGGTACGGGACCCACTGCCGGAGGAGGGGGCTGATAGACAAAGTTCTTCTTAACAATTTATAATTAATTAAGTATTAAAAATAAAAATAAAAGCTTTGATTTTTCATTTCAGGTATCATTTTTCACCCCCTGAAACATACTTTAGATGTTTGAGTTTCAAAATATTTTTTTATCAGAAATACATGAAAATTTTTTTTACAAAAAATATATTTTATATTAACATATAAAAATATCTAAAAATATCATTTTTTAATTTAAAATAAAAAAAAATACTTTTAAAACACCATATTTAATAGAGCGCTGGTCAATTATGAAATTAGTAAAACAAAAAAATTGAAAAAAAATGTTAAATAGGAGCGATGTGTCGTGTATTCAAGAAGAAATAAATTTATATCCTTTTCAGTCTCTAATTAATAAGAAAGGTGGGAGGGTCACCAAATTCTACTAATAAAAACAATTAAATTTTCAAGCTATTTTTTATTCACAAGTTTTATTAGATGAGAACAGCTTGATGATGACTTTTAGTATTTATAAATATAAATATTTCCTGAAAAGATAGATTTAAAACAAGGAAGATAAATCAAAATCGATATAATTTCGAGATTTTATAACTTTTTAGTCGTTTTGAGTCGACGAGCAAAATCTGAGCATGCAGTCGACATCTTACCTGCATATATATATATTTGAAAAAAAAACAATTTAGAAAGAAAGAAAAACAAATAGCTTGTTATTGGACTATTCGGGGTTATGGTCAACCTTTATTCTCATCATTTTTCTTTTCTTTTCTTTTCTTCAGGTTTCGATGTCCTTTAATAAAGATCCAAAATGTTATCTGATTCGATTCTTTGATTATATACTCTACAGATTGATCTGTGTTTTTATATAGATTTGTGTGTGTGTTGATTTTTTATTCTCTATGGTCTGAGATAATTCAACACGCAGTTCAAGATCTATTTCAAACAATGAGATTTTATTTTCATAATTTATCTTCTATATATTTATAACGTGATTACAAGATGTACTTGTTCATATTTCAGCATTAGTGAATTGCTATTTATTCTAAGCAACGAAAAGAAAAGAAAAAAAAAGAAAAAAGAAGAAGAAGAAAACGATGGTAAATCATGAGATGGGCAGCATCCGGCAATGGATTCTTGTTATGCACCAAAATGGATTTCAGATAGTCTACCAGGCCCAATTGGTATCGTGATCTTAAAATCTAAACCTGTTCACTAAAAGAGTCTCGAGCCCACTTAGGATCAACCGAGAAAGGTTCACGATGGGTCCAGATTCATTGAGGCCCACGTTTGATTGAATGGAAGGAGACTCAAATAAACTAGCAGGCTTGGGCATGAGCCTAGGAAAGTAAGATCTGGGCCTAATCTAACTACTTAGTTACTTTAGGTCGACTCGACTGGTCATCGTGCAGATTTCTCTAGTTCGGATATGTTTTAAATGGTATCGAAACAACAAATGGGGGGAGCTTGTCAATTGTCGCCTGATTCATGGTGCCAACTGCCATGAACTCTGCCCGAAGAAAGTTTCACTGACTCCTCGGTCCTAGCATATTCAATGCAATGAAATTGTTAGGCATTGGCAGAAAAACACGAAACTAAGTCAGATTAGCCATCACCCAGCCCACAAAAATCAGGATTATCCTTTTCCATTGTCTGGTCATCTAATTTTAATAAATTGTCAAGTTCATGTGATGGGAATGGATTCTTATTGTTTTCAGAGGTAGAGGACCTCTTTATTTTCTAACCAAGGCTAAGTGATGGGATCGGATAGTAGACTGGGAAGCTAAAGAGGCCGGGATATACGTTGTTTTTATGCTTGTGGATGAAGACTCTACATTCTGATTTTCCCTGTACGGCTTCAATTAAGAGCTAGCAGTAAAGGGACTAATCTCCAAAAGCCTAGGTTGGTTGTTATGTGATCTCCCCCTGGACTAATATATAGTTTCGAATGGAGTGTGGATGGAAATTCGCTAGAAAATCTTAGACATTACTCGTGTATAAATGGTGTCTTGTGATATCATTATACAATTGTTCTTGGTATCTTTTTGGCGTCGGCTGGCATCTAATAAAACTGAGTTTCGAGTTGTTGTCGAAACTATTAAAATCTCAACCTCTCAACTTTTCTTTCATCACAAGCATATAGTGTTATTGAATCGGAATCTTAATGTCATTGGTCGGATGAATAATCCAAGTAAAAGATCATGGCTGAACCATAAGCTTTTCTTTTCAGCCAAGAGATTGATTCTATGCTTCATGAACCCAATCTTTTTTCATGCATCCATTCTTATCATGAAAATTTTCTCCTTTTGCTGTCTATATATCTCCATTTGAGGTTCCTGGTGGTGAAGGTTTTTTTGTCAGGCTTGCGTTTCCTTTGCTCTCCTATATTTTTATGGAAATGTTACCTCTTCCATTCTTTTCCTTACTCTGTGCATGGGAGCTGTGTTATAGGCGTGCTTCAGTTTTGATCCTATCTGGTTGCAGCTGCCCTAGTCTTTTTCCTGCTTCTTTTTTCTTACACTTTCTCACGTGGTTTAATCTCTTCAAGCTTCTAGTCCTTTGGTTTTTCCTTCCTCGAGCTATGGTCTTTGCTCTTCTGCCCATGTTGGCATCTGCTTTTTCGATGCTACTGGCTGCCCCGCTCGTTCTATATAAGTTGCTTTTGGTCTGTATGTTTGGCTCTCTCGAGAGCTATTGCTTGTGATCTCAGCATGGTGCTTCTTCTTTTATGTTTAAATCTATTTTTGCATGACGAATTCCTGTTTTTCTGTTCTGATTTGGTCTTCTTTGGCTGTTTTCTTATCCACCTTTTGCTTTGGAGCGTTAACCACTATACATTATAGTGATTTCTTTTCCTTGTCAGTGATTCAGTTTTTTTTAACATGGCCTTGCACAGCCTTCTGCAATTTCGCCCCGTCAGTTGCTCGTGCTTTCTCCGCTTCCTCTGCTGCCCCCTATTGCGGTCTCCTTTTGATTTTGTTAACATTGTACTTCTATGCACGACAATAATTATGTATTTAAGAATTGTTAAATTAAAAAAAATAATCCGGTAAGTATTTTTAGCTAATTAACTTTTTGATATATTGAATAGGATATCAACTTTTAATATATAGAGAGTTTTAGTAATGTGTTAAAATAAGGATATCAAATGGTAGGAATGTTAAAAAACATAAATACCAAAAAATAACCTGTTACCTATATATATGATGATGATCCTCGAATTACATGTTCTGTTTCATTTTCATTCTGATATTCCAAGAAAATAAGGTTACAATAAAAAAATAATCAAATGACTCTAAAAAAGAGAATTTATTAATATGGAAGACTATGTGCACAACTCTACAAAGTGGCTTTTGAATATAAATTCAGATAAGTTTCCGTTTAATTGTCTGTATATTCTTGATAATTCAACATAAATAGTTTCTATGAAATACAAGTCCTAGTAGCCTTTTGTTTCTTACACCTTTATTTGCCTATATTGGCACTATAAAACATTTTTGTTTGAGGTTTGGTTAATAAACTTTTATATTGCAATTTACTTCTAAAAAACTCAATCCCTTGCCAAGCAAGTATGAATAATCTTGGGCTCCCCTTCTCCCTTTAACAATAACAACGAACCACGAATTAATCATATATGTGGTGAAAAAAAGAGTGAACATACTAGACAAAGTTGATCATAATTGTGAGTTGGAGATTTCAATCTCCATCACTACCTACTGACTAGAACAAAGAAAATTCTGCCCGAACCTCTTAAAGGCTACCAGGAATAACCTGACCATCATCTGCATAGATATTAGATTTCTCCTCAATTTAATTAGCCGTCCAGCATGATCATGATTCGCGAGTTTTAACAATTTTTCTCTCTCGTGCACATCATGTAAAATACGTGCAGCCAATTTAGACCAGAATGAAGGACGTCGACAGCCGTGAGAATCAAAGGGCTGCAATCAATGGAGGAAGCTAAAAATCAACGATATAATTGACCTGGCCATGTCCTTGATAATCGCGAGCTCAAAAGAATTGAAACTGGACGCGTATATATGCTAGCTATATTCTACGAATTGTGGTCCATCGAAGGTTTTTAGCTTCCAAGTTCACGAATACAAGGAAAAATCCAACCAGACATCGAACAAACCTGCGTGTAGTGCCATGCACGTAGTTATCATGTCGAACTTTTCGTTCGTTCGTTCTTCTTAGCCTACCTTTTCAAGTCCCAGTCTAGCTGGACTTTATTTAATGCACGCTACTTGGAAAAATAAATAAATCTTGAGAATGCATGCTTAAGACTCGGCTGGGGATAAATGGACTTCATTTCGGTACGTACTAGCCTGGTAATGTAATTCACTAAAAATGATAAGAAAAAAATAGTATTTTCATTTTCCCCTTAATTTTCTATTAATTCTTTTAAAATTAATAATTAAGCAAATGTTCTTCCTCTATTTACTTGGTTAACACGCATGCACAAACGTTCCAAGGGCTTAAGCTCGTGTTGGACCTCGAAGAAAACTAGGAAAAGGGGGATGCACCACGCATTTAAACCACACAAATCGGTCAAATAACTCAATAATACTATCTAGAAGAATAGGACTACAAGGGAGTTTTGGTGCCCGTAAAAGAATCACGTATATGGGTTTTTTTCTAGCGATGGTAATGGGTACGTACTGTGAGAGTTCAATTTCGTGATATTTATATTTTATTTAATATAAATAGGATAAAAACATGGGTATTTATAAATTATTTATTAATTTTCAAGTATTTATCTATTATATATTATGTAGTATTCAATAGAAATAATATATACATATTAAATGATAAAATAGTAAATATTATACATCATTAAGATATGTATGTATCATATTATAAAAAATCTAAGTGGTCTATAAATATATCTATATGATATAAATATAGATTTCGAGTTAGTGTGGGTCGAGTTTCAAGCTGAATTTAATAATATTCATACTAATTTATTGATTAAAATTATTATCTAAATTTTTGTAACTCATTTAAGATCCGGTGAAATCGAATCAATATGCATTGACTTCATAGTAAATTATCATCCGTAGTTTTATCATACTCGATCTTCTCTGGTTTAGCTGCTCTCTCCTTGCTACGGTCCCCTCGTATTCAATACAATCCAATTTATTTCCATCTAAAACATATATGTAGTATATCCCAATTCCAAGCATATAAAATCCCTAATCGTTATTGATCTTCCTTAAAATCATCAATTCTCCACTGCTAACTCATCACAAATCCTTTTTCTCTGATAGAAAACGTAAGTTGTCCGGCATATACGTACGGTCATAATTAAACAAAAATTATATTGAATGAAAGATTAAGAAGATATTGATGTCGTCGTTGGCTAGGATGCTGGTGCACTTGCAAAAGTAATGAGATGAGATAATAGGTTTAAGAGCTGGAGTTAATTAAAGTGTGTGTGTGTGTGTGGTGGGGGTGGGGGGGGCTACAGCTAGGGTTAGAAATTAATGTGACAAAGGGATCGTGAGGAATTAGTGCTCGTGCTTATGGCAGCTATGACCATGTATGTATAAGCTTTAATTAGCTCTCAATATATGTAATGGACATGCAAGTATATACTGGCATTATCATGATTAGAAACCTCTGAAGTCATTCAAACCACTAATTATTTGTGCTCTCGTGCTCCACTCACTCCAAATATTTCAATCAAAAGACGAAAACCTCTTTCACTAATCAAAGTCTATTGCTCCATTATGATTGGCATTCGATTGCTAACTTTCTATTTTTCGTCTAACCAATAAAATCACTATCTGTATATCGTCATTACGCAATCACCATCCCAATAATCATGATCCAGGCTAGCTGCGGTACACGTATTTAAATGACAAGAAATACCTTTGAAAAACAAAATCAATGGTGACTATAAATGAAGAAACTTCCTTATTTGACAGGAGAGAATAGTTGCCTAACTCATGGCTGCTTAGTTTACCTAGTAAACATGGCGTCGACTGTGACTATTGACTTGAAACCTTAACCAAAGTTGTTTTATCCGCAGGACTAGCTAGGGTTCTGGAAGAGGGTATAGGATCCTGCATCTGGGAAGTGAAGTTGACATCTTCCCATCTGTGCTGTGCCTTAATTATGCATGAGTTGAAACCACCCGAAATCATAAAATACTCTGGCAGTAACATCTAATAAACTCAGTACTTTGGAGACTTCGTTCGGCGGTTTTTTGCATTCAATAGGTATGGATACCTTCCATCTCAAAAGAAACCTGAATTTCTTGCATTGGCATGTTAAGGAATGCTTTAGCTATATGAGAGGCGACAGACGAGATGGGATGATCCAATCGAGAATCTTTTACCCGTGAGGAAGGTACAGCACATGGACCACTGGTTCATGATTAGTCAAGATCACAAAGGGTGGCGAGAATTTAGTTGATAACAAGAACAAATATTAGGGTGGCACCTAATTACGGAAATCTTTTGAGATTTTGTGTCACCAATTTGAAAGGAACAAGAGAAAAGCCCCCACAAAGGAGAGATGGATGGACTCATCTAACAATACACGAGGTGGGGTTCGGCCTCAAGCAAAGCCAGGGGGGTATTTTCTTATATACAATTTAAACCTCTCTAGGGTCTACAAAAAGGGATGTTGTTGTCGGTGGCGTTTTTGGCAATTGAAGGATTGTGTTCTCTTCATTTTTCATGGCCTTTATGCACCACAGATCTTCTAGACAGGAGAGCGATTTCCAGTAGGGGATATTGTGAAGACGTAGCATTTCCTTGCCGCCTACTTCTGTTACTATAACCTTACAATCTCTGGTTTTTGTCGCCATGTTGTGCACAAACTGGCACAAGTCTCCAACCAGCTTTCCTGATGATGGTCCTTCAAGGTGCAATCCATACATGAAGTAGAATCCAAATGGACTGAAAAAATCTGGTATTGCAGACAATTTCAAACATGGAAAGATTTTATCGATCAATCTTGAAATCTTTGTGAATATTACGCAAGATAAAGGCGCTTTCCCTAGTCTTAGCTTGAAGAGCTCCCCACTGTTCCATACACTAAGCATAGCCCAACTACTTGGAAATTTCCCATCTGAACCAAAACCATCCCCTGACTCGCCTCTTTGATAAGCCACCCAAGTCCCCAAGCTTAGCCTGTTTCTTAGTATACTGCCTATATCATCTGGGAAAAACTCCGTTGAAGCCATTAACTTGCGGTATAGAAACTCAGCTTCTTCGATCTCGAGTTTGGCTACCTCAGTTTTTGGTGACAAACGCAAGGCTCGACGATCAACCGGATTAACGAGAATCGCCGGTGTCCTGAATTTGGCATATCCAAGCTTTTTTACGAAGAGATTAACTGATGCCTCATTATCTTTCTCCGTAGCCATGTACGAGTAGTCAACATCATTAGCAATGAACCATTTCTCCAATTCAAGCACTAACTCCAATCCTATCCCTTTTCTTCGATGAAGTGGTGCAATTCTTAGGCCTAACACATAGCCCAACCTGGCTCGATTCTTCGGGGGTTTATGAACTGTTGCAAGCTTTATAGAGCCTTGAATGACACCTACCACTTCGCTGCCCAACTCGGCTATCTAAACATATAAAAGAAACAAAGGTTGCATTTTTTCGTCAATATATAAGACATCATAAGACATCATTCTAAGGGCGTTGGATGTAACAACCCATAAGATATATCCGATAATGGATGTAAAGAGAAACAAATTAAGGAAATATAAAAAAAGAACGGCGATGATCAGTGTAGTGATCGAGTACGTACCAGCATCTTGTACACCGGACTGTTTCTGATTCTACAGATGGGGTCACCCATAGTATCTGTGAAGAGAACTACTCGTTGAGACGGGCCTACCTCACATCTTCTCTCAAGATCTTCCACTCTAGCTCTATGAGTTTGAACATCATAGCTTCGTATTTTAAGTTCCCCGTACCCCATTTTTCTTACTTCATCAAACTCTCACCGTGAATATATAGCAATGAATTAGCAACTGGCATGAGAGAGTGAAGATTACAAGAGAGCTATAGCTCAGACATAAGATGAAATATAGCAGCTAGCAAGCATATATAGTACTAGATAGCTAGATAGTAGTATAGGAAGGAATTAATAGGTTTTTTGTTCTACCACTAACTTAAAGAAAATGTCTTGAAAATTCATATTGATCATCATTTATATGCAAAGGTGGGAAATGTGGAATGTTCTCTCTAATCAACATCAACAGTGGGCTTCAACCGCAATAATAGTAGACAAAAGGTGGTTAATAATAGGATGTGTCTTTTTGTCCTCGGTCTTTTTATCTTTTTTTAATATTTGTTTGAGAATGGCAGGTGATTGTTTTTTAAAGTGATTTTTATTAAAAAAATATATCAAAATAATATTTAATATTAGTATATAAAAATAATTTAAAATACAAAAATAATCTAATTAAAAATAAAAAAAAATCATTTTTTTAAAAAAATATTTTAAAAACATTTAACTTAATTAAGCCCTGTCCACGTTAGGATAACCTCAGGCTAACGCCACCGTGCACGCCTGAGAACATGTATAGCTGGCCAACCCTCATTTGTCAATTGATTGTCTAAATACAAGCAAGCTAGCCATCTGCCCTCTAAAAAAATAAATTGATTGAAATTGCAATCCTTTTGTTGATACCATACACACACACACGTGCGTACCCTGCCACCTCAATGAAATACATGTATACTCTCCGGCCGTCGGCGGGTCATAAATATCTCTTCAAATCTGATCATAGATTAACGATTCTTAACTAGAAGTTCGTTGCTTAATTTCATCGGATTAACAAATAATATCTTAGCGATCTATGTTGCGGTTTGATTGCGTCGTCGGCAAGTGCATACCGTGTATAATGCATGGTGGCAAATATAATTAACTAATTGAGTGCAGGGATTAATTAAATTGGGGGGGGGGGGATTTTTATTAGCTTTAGCTTTATGAAAAAGGAGAAGTCCCTTGCTTCTCACAGTGAAGTTTTTGCATACTTTATTATTGATTTGCTTCTTTGTATGTTGTGTGCGGTAACGGTAGTCCTTCTCATGGGTTGCGATGACAAATACTTTATTGTATGGTAAATTTTAAATTTGAATTAGAACATGTATTTTTTATATATAAAAAAAATTAGGGTTTTAATTATTCACTTGAATTTATAAAATATTTTAAAAAAATTCTGGAATAAAAAAAAGAAAAGAAAAGGTAACGGTGGTCCATATTTGCTTCCCTTTAGACGCTTAGACTCGAAAGTGAAAGCAACCCCACTATAAAACCATGATCACTCGCTTTCTACTGGTTACAAAAAAGAATTGTATTTTTTTTAATGATAATGCTGCTCTAACACGCCCTGTATGTGAATGCACCTTCAAATTCAGTAGGTTGGTAATCAAAACCGATATTTGATGGAAAGAATAATTAATTAAGGGGTGAAAATATAATAGATGCAGCTAAAACCATGCAGTTACTATTGGCTTGGACTTATAGATCATGCCGATTTGGTTTCAATTAAATTATTTTTAAAAATATTTTTTTGTTTATATATGTATTAAAAGGATATTTTTTAATTTTGATATTAATATATGAAAAATAATTTAAAAATATTAAATTTTTTAATTTTAAATAAAAAAATAAAATAATTTTTTAATAATTTTTTTTCAATAATATTTTTAAAATATTGATGGAAAACACCGCTTACATGGCATAACGTAACCGTGGTAAGCCAGAAGACCCAGGAGACAAGAGGCGAGAAGGAGGCTGTCGCGGTTAGCTGTCAAGTTAATTGGTCTGGGTTTGCAATGAGCCCATGATGAGATGAGGGTGGACTTGAGCTCTATTGTAGCCCAGCAAAATACTTTGGATGTTCGTTAATTACACATATGTGGATTGGTAAATGCAAGTATCTGATTAGGGTTTCAAATGTTGCTACCAAAATTAACTCTCCTTGGCGTAGCAACAGTTGATCACACCAAGTTGATTTAAATCATTTCTCTCGACACAAATAAAAAGAAAAAAAGGAGGGACTACATCCTCTTAATTTGAAGCACAAGTTTTCCTAGACCTAATTAGGAATTTAGTTTTTGTGTGCGAAAAGGTACATGAAGAACCATCTAGACAAAGAACCATCAAGACAATGCAAGGTTAATTCTCTATGCTTTAATTAGTGTTAGAATTATTAATCTTCATCTTTGGCAACAATGATCCAAATGATTACGGCATGAGTGGTGAGATCACTCTTGTTCTTTAAAAGAGATCGAGGTTCAATCTATCATTTTGTATGAAGCTCGATCATTTGGAGAATACTTTAATCCTTTTAGAGCTTACTCGAGTGATGAATATGGATTAATCTATATCAAAAAAATAATTGAGAACAATGGGCTAAAAAATAAGATTAGAAATGTTTCCAAAAGATTAGTTTATACCAGGAATCGACATAAGAAAAGAGAAGGAGACGTAAGAAACACACAAAAAAAAAAAACTAACATATAGCGAAATCAGACTTTCAGCATCTCGCAATTAATGTTTTTTAAGGGTTTTTATTAACTTATTCGCAAGGCTCCACCAACCTCACTTTTATCTTCATTATTATTAATCTCGATCACAGTCACACTACCGTGCCCATTATTGCTTAGGAAAAGACACGTGCTCCATTTATGCGCCATTAGCCAATGCAAAGAGCACACGTGCGGGAAACCCCCCATTATCCCAAGAAAACACAGAGGTCCCTCCCACTACATCCTGGTTGAAGCTAAAATGGGTCCCTGCCTCACTCATGATGATCTATTTTTGTTTGAGAGTGGACTCCCTGTTGATGATGATATTAACTCTCCCGCAAAGAAGTGTGCGACATTAATTTGTCTTCTTGGTGTCCTAATCTTTCTTTGCATGCATTATGCTGTCTCGCTACATCTACATGCCTTTTCTACATGGATACTTTGGAGGGCCATGCCCAATTTATAATGTTTCTAGAAGTAGAGGGGGCCGGGGCACATTGTACGGGGGGAGAAGGTGGTCCAACTCCAAAATTGCTCCAAGCTTTCTTAAGGGAGGGGGAGGCCGGAGCATGATAACTCCTTGCTTTTATTCTTCTACTTGCATCAAACTTATCTACGAAAGTGTTGCCGACGTGTCCTCTGAGGAGAGACTTTCATGTTAATGCTTGGTATTGCTCCAAAAGTCTACTCGTTAATCATTTTTGTCAATTTTGCTAAATTTTTTAGATAATATTTTAAATTATATTTTATATCGCTGAATTAATTTTTTTAAATGGTATCAGAACATTGTTGACTCCACGATCACGAGTTTGAATCTTATTATCTCATTCTATTCGATAAAATTCAAGTACAAGGTACTATAAATTTTTGTAAATTTCAAGTCCAAATAGCTTTTACTTGAGAAAATATATTAAAAAATAATATAAATTATATTTTAGATCTTCACCTAATAATTTAAATTATTAAGCGAAATAATTATTTGACATTTTTAATTGGAGGACGCAATGTTGATGTGTTATTTGACCAATGTTTATATAACAATTGTCATGGAAAATAGGAAGTTGGATGAAAACTAAATAAGGGGCCAGTTTTAAGTCAGATCTGTGCTGGGAAATCTTGGAAGCAAGATCCTGGACGAATAACCCAAGATACCACCATTTGAATCTGCATTAAAAGAGTGGAAAAGGAGAGAAACAAAGAAGAAATGGAAGAGCACGTCACGCACCAACAAATTAAGATACCATATATTTTTAGTGATTGATTGAGAATGTAATTGATATTGTTTTTTAAAAATAAATTTTTGAAATTTTTTTGAAAAATTATTTTTGACATCAATATATCAAAATAATTTAAAACCATTAATTTTTTTTTAATTTAAAATAAAAAATAAAATTTAATTTTTTTCAAAAACATTTTTCGATCTTCATCCCAAATACCCCTTTAGTCTATAGAACCTATGAATTGATGATGGATATGTCATCTATGGACGTCATTTTGCAATGAAAAGCATATAAGAAGACCAATGAAATATCTGAACTTTTACACTCTATAAGAGGTGCTCTGGTGATCATTAATTTGCTTTATTATTATTATTATTATTCCTTTTAATGAGTAAAATATTTCACCACAGAAGAGGAGCTCAAGAGGGACCTCACTTTACCGCAAAAGCTCAGGATTTTTCTGAAAACCAATACCAGTAAACTCTATCTAGCAAATTCAAGATTGTCAATAGCAACTTTAAGCAATCAAGAATTATATACCTTAGAATAACTAAAATTGCTGGCATGGTAATCAAACTTGCGAGCCAACTCGCAAACTCGGACCGAAAAGAAAAATTGAAACCGGTCAAACTCGGTCGAAACCGGTCAAACTCGATCGAAACCGGTCAAACTCGGTCAAAAGCGGGTTGACTCAGTAAATCGAACCGATTTTACGATCCGGTTTTTCATTATGCCCCACTTCAAAAAAATAGAGAAGAGATTGAGAAAGAAGAGAGTAAAGGAGAAGAGGATGACGAGGAAGAGAAGAAAATGGAGAAGAGGATGAGGAGGAAGAAAAGAAAATGGAGAAGAGGAGATGAGGGTGGGCGGCGTGGGAGAAGAAAATTGAGATTTAAGGTTATGTTACTTGGGGAGGGGCTTTTATACTTAGTTATTGTAATAATAATAATAAAAAAAGGTAGGTTTCTAGGGGGGTTATATAAATTAATAATAATAAAAAAATAGGTTTATACGGGGGAGGGGTAATAATAATAATAATAATAATAATAATATGGGGGTTTATAATAATAATAATAATAATAATAATAATAATTAGCATAAAAATAGTTAGCATAAAAAATATTTTTTAAAAAATCCTATTAATTTAAGATAATAAATAACATTAATTAATTTATATTTCACATCAACAAAATATTTATTTTTAGTTTGTTAATTTTTACCTAATGAAATTCTATGGACATAATTGTTTTGTAATGTATTTTTCAATTATTTTGAATCATGCATGAACCTTAACTAATGAAGTTTTATGGCCATAATTATGTTATATTATATTCAAAAATATTTTACTTACGATTTTATGATTTTTTATCTACACGATTTTAGATTGTGATTTTACGATTTTTATGCGGAAATATTCAGATGCGATCTTACAATTTCACGATCTGATATTTGGAGCCCTTTCGATTCGTGTCAAAATCGAGATTTTGACAACTTGATGGTGACACGATCAGCTGAGCACTGCTCTTCTTTCTTTCTTCCATACAAAGCAAATGAAATCACACCAAGAAATCCTCAAGATGTCAACTTTAAAGCTCATTTCATATATAGAATTTCTTGTGAAGTTAAATTCATATAATTCATGCTCAAAATTACCCTTGATCAAGGTAGTCAAAATCGAGATTTTGACACGAATCGTAAAGGGTTTCGAAAAATCGAATCATAAAATCGTAGAAAGATCGTACCTGAAATGTCCGTACAAAAATCGTAAAATCAGAGCTAAAATCGTGTGAAAAGAAAAATCGTAAAATCGTTTGTAAAATATTTCTGAATACAAAATAGCATAATTATGGACATAAAACTTAATTAGTTTAGGTTCATACATGATGTAAAATAACTTCAAAACACATTACAAAATAATTATGTCCCTAAAAGTTCATATTTGATGGAAGGATTGATCTTCATTTTTTCCTCGAGTTCAAATATGTTGAGCTTCCACTGTCAGAAAGATCACATGCAATTTCAGTTCTAACAATGAAGAAATGTCTCAAATAATCTCTATTCAACTTATGATTCGTGTAATGCTTGCTAGCTATATATTAATATAAACAATGGTCAAAGTCACTCATTCTTCACTTTCAAGGAAAATAATCCCTGGCATATAGGGAAGGAGATTTAAAAATCTGCTTATGAAAGATTTTTGGCATACCATGCCAAATACTTTATAAATATGACATACAACACAAAATAATCAATTTAAATGGATACGAGTCATGTACAAATCTCATAAATAAGGAATTAGGTTGTTATGTAACTACCCACTTACAGGGCATGATTTTGTCAGCACCATGATTTCTCCACTGGAATCAATATCTTGATGCAAGGCACTCCCTGACAATTGATCGAGCTGGTAGCCACGATTTTGCATGAAAATGAATGCTCTGTGATATCAACATTGTTATAAAATTTTCATAAATGACTGCTCAATTCATTCATTCAGTTATTAATTAATTCAGCATCATCAGGCGCAGTCTAAGTAAAGCCTTCCAGTCAACTTGCATATTGTTGACAAATAATCTTGACACAATGAAGCTGACATAAACATGGAGAACGTTAGAATACACACCTCCATAAATTCAGTTCCAGCAACTTTCATTGCGAGTTGAAAGGCTTCATCCTCCCTCTCAGAGGACTGACTAGGATCAACCCAGTCCAGGTTTAACCTTCCCAGAGTACTAATAAATTACTGTGTTATGTTGAAAATGTATGCAATCTAAAAAATGTCTATAGCATTTCTGAATGTGTTCCTCAATGAAAGAATAAAAATATCTAGAGCTTTTAATTGTACCTTTTAATTTAACATGTTGGCAACCCAAAAATCAACTTTTATTCCGAATGGGGAATTGATAAGTATCAAGGTGTAGCTAGCAGACACTAGGCCAACCACAGTACTCATCCAGAAAGAACAGAAAAGGTGAATCAAATGAAAGCATTTTCATCCAGTGAAACGAGAAACTGATTTCTGATGATTAACATAGTTATTGCTCTGAATGTTGAAAGCATTTAGGATCAGATGAAATAAAAACTAGCATCAATGAACACGCCTAACTGGGTCATCCAGTACAAGGGCGAGTGGGTACCTTCGTCTTGCTAATAAGGCTCAAAATGCACACAACAATGGTTATTTTACCCTCCTCAACCAAGTAGCAGGAAATGGATTTTCAATTGAACAATGGTCATTTACAGAGCCATAAATATATGCAATACCATACCAAAAAATTACAAAATTTCTCCTCGAAATAACTAGAACATCCATTACCATTTCATTTCTAACTAGAAAAATACAGACTGGTAGTCATTCACAAACACTCCCTCTAATCAACATGGAAATTCAAACACTAACTAACTTCTATCTAATGCATTTATCAAATCAATCACAGTAAACTCAATCTCAAATCAATTCTCAGTTTCATGGAACAAAACCAATCCTCTTCAAGAACAGGATTTAAATCCATTTTTTCACAGCTCTTTCAATCGTCATTTCTATTTTAAAATTGATAAATGATAAAACCAAAATCAAGCAACTGAGAACGACGAGAAGCACTGACCTTTAATGGCGACGAGAAGGATTTTGGGGAGGAGGCCACCGAACTCAGAACTGACGATTTTGGGGGTTTTGAATTTGAGCTGAGAAGAGAATATTTAGGGGTTGAGAGCTGACGATTTTGGGGGGTTTTAGCTGAGAAGAGAAGAAAAGATTTGAGGGTTCTGTGATTTTGGGGGGTTTTGTGAGAAGAGAAGACGAAGTCACGAGAAAATTGTCTGGGGAAGAAGATTCAATTGAAATGAAAACGGGAAGTTGAACTAAAATGCACACATCGCAGACCGAATTATTGAACTCGTAAAATCGATCCGAGTCGGTCCGATTTTGCGAGTCAACCCGATTTTGACCGGATTTAACCGATTTCGATTTTTCTATCGGTCCAACCAGGTTTTCAGAATCAAGTCGTGTTTTTAACTACCATGCCCTTGATTGTTTCTAATTTGAAGAATAGAGGACTCAATATCCTCTACCTCATCATAACATGAGAAGAAAACGTGTTATTTTATCTCCAATTTCTCTTCTGAAAAAGATGCAATTAGAATTAAATAACGAAATTCAAATCAGAATTGCAAATCATTATATAAACTATATTTAATTAGGGATATGAAAAACTATATTTTATCCACGTGTTTGAAGGACCATATCACATTTATATCAGGCCAGGACGGAAACTCTAAGCATTTATGTAGGATAGGAGGATTTCATGGCCGCCGTTTACATGTTTGGGCCCAGAATCTGCAGGGGACTTCAGCCAGTCCAGTCCAAAACAGGCCCATATGAGCACCTATCTTCACATTGTTTACAAAAAAACTGAAAGTAAAAAACACCACTTGTGTTTTTATATTTATTTTTTCTTGTTAATATTAGAAATTGGGATACATATTTCTATTTTCACACACATTTATTCATTTTTTTATTAATTAAATTGTGGATAAATTGTTTCCACAACTCTAGGCCGGGTCGGGTAAAGAAAAACCCTTTCCAAGATGGTAAATCCAGTAAGACTCAAACGCTAGTTTTTCCCTGGGAGACGAAAGCCACTTACCACTTGGCACTTGATTCACATATTTGTAACAGGGTCCATTTTCTTACAAGACGTCGCAGTTACTTGAAATGGGGTACCTGCAATCATAACTGCCATTTGTAAATATAAAAAGAACCAGGCATTTTTTTTTTAAGAATATAGAGCTAGAAAATGTTGGCTCTAGTAGAGAAAAACAAACACGGTACCAAGTGAAAGGGGACCCCCCCTGTATTTTCCTTTTACTGTTTTACATTATTTATCTAGAATTAATATCTGGTTTTAGAGGGAGTATGATATACGGGGATTAGGAGAGAGTTTGAGTTCTTTTTTTTAAAAAAAATGTTTTTTTAATAAAAATATATCAAAATAATATTTTTTATTTTTCTAAAATCATTTTTGACACCATTAATCTGAAAACACTAAGAAAATAACTTCAAACAAAAACCAAAAATAAAATTTTCAGTTATTTTTAAAATATTTTTGAAAAGGAATGCTAAATGGTAAATATATATATAACTTAACCAGAAAACCAGCTACAAGCTATAAATAAAACTCGGAAAAACATAAGAACAGTGACGTATCATCAAAATCTCAAACAAAAATGAAAATGCAGTTTTTAGGCTTGTTTAACGGGATTTCAAGAGTATTTTTGAAAAAAATAATTAAAAAATAATTTTTTATTTTAAAATAATTTTTTAAATGTTTCTACATCATTTTCATATATTAATATAAAAAATTAATACATTTTAAAATAAAAAATTAATACGCATGCCAGATTTTAACAACAAATATAACCTGCAGGCTGGAGTGCTAGTCGCCTTCTATATCATTAAAGAAACAAAAAGAGTTCGTGGACCCGTGTAATGACGTCAGGGGTGCAAGCGTAATTGGCGAAGATCATCGAGTGTTGGTCACATTGGAGGAGTTTGACGTTCGGCTCGAGTTTATTCTGTACTCATAATACCCATTAATAATAAAAAATAATAAAGTTTTTTCTTCGTCTTCTAATTTGCCTGGTGTGTTTTCCAGACTTTAAGAGTTCGATATTCCATTTACAACCACAGTGTCTCATAACTATTACTTAATTATCACTGATTAGTAGCATGAATGTTTGAAAGCTTGTAATGTTTGCATGAACAATGTAACCGAGTTCCTCTTTTTATTTCTATTCTTTGATCTTCTTGTATTATTATTTTCTTTTATCCTTTTAACAGTTGAATAAATTTAAATTTATAATTTCTTTTAGTTTGTTTTTATAAATTTATCATACTATTTGAGCAAATTTTTTAATATTTGGTTGATGCAAATTTTACCAGTGTGTATTTAATATTTGGTTGATGTTAATTTTATGAGTGTGTATTTTCTTTATAAATTATAGTTTTTAAACTTGGTGAAGCTCATGACCCGATCGAGAGTTTGACTGGTTAATTTGTAAAGTCTGGATTGATCTAATATGTTATTATTTTATATATATATATATATTTTAAAAAATAATCCAAGTTCTTACTTGTTATCCAAGTAGTTTATGGACCTGCTAAGTTGATTGGATTAAGTCAAGACAATTTTTTTTTTTAAAGAGTTATTAATGAGCTCATGGGTTGTGTCGTAAGTTTAAATGATTAAGTCATAAAATTTAAGTCAATCCAATATATCATGATCTTTATATTAAAAAAAAACTATTATCTTGAATATTTTTTTATCATCTAATTGTTAAAAAAAATATACATATCATCTTGATTTTTTTTTAAAATATAATCCATATTCTTTCATAAATCTCTTAAACCGTGAAGTTTACTAATAGCATTAAAAAACTTTTTTTTTAAAAAAATATAGTTATTAAACCTAAATAAGCTCATTGATTGTGTCACGAGCTTGATTGTGTTAGTAGTGAAATATGAACCAATCAAATATATTATTATCTTATTTTTTAAATAAATAAAAATAATTTTTTCAAAGAGTGTCATTCTATGAAAAGGAAAGAAGGAAATTATAGTTTAAAAATTAAAAGGGTCACTTTAATTCCAGGTAAATTACTCATTGATATCAAAATATTTATAATGACAATAGTATGTTTGGAATTACATTTTTATATATATAATTTAAAGGGTTGGCCTGAAAGGAATTCTTATTCCTTTTTTAATTTTATATTTCAATTCTTGTTAATTTATTTTAATAACGGGAATTTTTAATTTATTGATTTCCCATTAAATCGAGATTTGTTAAATCTCTATAGTTGTTCCCTGCTTTAATTGCCTCTTTTGATTATCATCTTTTATCAGACATCTGGAAAAACAGGAAATATTGATGCCTTATATAATGTGATCTTGACAGAGCACTTCAAGATATTTGAACGCGCCGAAAATAGAGTGTCGTGGATTTATTTCATCACTACAAACTGACAGAAACGACCAACCGCTAAACTCTAAAGTCTGCTGACAAGTCTGTCTTAAAGCTTCTTTTTTGTTTGCTTACTCAATAATCCTGTTTTGCTACTACAATGACCTTGCTCTCAACCAAACTTCTACCTTTTTCACTTTTCTTCAAATTGTATTCTTGACTCCGTTTCTTGCCATGAAAAGATCAACTTCAAAAGGTACAGAGACAAGGGAGTTTAACTACAGGGAGATATACTGGGAACTTAGGCCTGGTGGCATGCTTGTTCAAAAGAGAGATGTTGGGCGTGGCTCTTCTGGGCCTATGATCAAGATCAAGGTCTCTCATGGTTCATGTCACTATGATACTGCTGTTCCTGCTCAATCCACTTTTGGTAATCATTTGTCACTGAAATTAATTGTGCGTGCAATTTGCTTTCTTTTGGTTTGATCCCATTGGATAAAATGCTAGGATCTTATTTTTCTCCTTCTGGGGTTTTACTTTGCTGTTCATTTCTTGAAAGTGCGATCAGAGACAGAACTGTGGTTTGTCCTAGTTTTTATTTCAGTGATTGTTTTGCAATTATCGAGAATGATCTAGCCATGGTTGGCGATAGATTTTGTAGCATTTGTATGCAATGCTGTTTTTTCCCCCATTCATTGAACAAGCCTTTTGGCTTTTATTTCTACTTTTTCAATATGCAATGCATATTTTCCAAGGAACAAGAATTCGTACTTAAAATTGATTTTGCCTGAGTCAACTTTATGGAGATGTACATTGATCATGATCATTTGCGATCGTTCGCTCATTATCCGGTCCCTCTCATTCCAGCATGCAATTTGAGGGTTCTGAGGTTGTTTGTGTTCACCTTAATTGTCTGATATGTGTTGGACGGCCTACTGGGTATAGGCTGCAATATTTTGTTCTCTCTTATTCTACATTCTGAAGGTGATCCTTAATTGCTGTATTTTGTTGAATTGAAGGGGATTTGAAAAAGGTTCTTGCCCATGAGACTGGTTTGGAGCCTAAAGAGCAGAGATTATTGTTTAGAGGCAAAGAAAGGGAGGATGGTGAATATTTGCACATGGTAGGTGTAATAGACATGTCAAAGGTGATACTTTTTGAGGATCCAGCTAGCAAAGAGAGGAAGCTTGAGGAGATGAAGAGAAACCAGGGTACATTTGAAGCCTATGAAGCTGTTGCCAGAGTGAGGGCAGAGGCTGATAAACTGTGCCAGAAGGCTAGTTTTCACATTGAGATAAAAGTTAAAACCTTTCTTGATGGTAAATTAGATAACTTGTTGGTAATCGATGTGCTAATGATTTCTCAGGTTTCTGAATTGGAGACAACATTTTGCAGTGGCACCACGATTGCAGACAAAGAATTTGTTATCTTGACAGAATTGCTTATGACACAGTTGCTTAAATTGGATTCAATTGAGGCTGATGGAGAAGCAAAAGTGCAGAGAAGGATTGAGGTTATTAATAATGCTGCCCTACTTGCTAATTTTTTTCCTTCGCTGATGTTCTGTGATTGTCTATCATTAGTTCGTTTAAAAGCAAGAGGGAATCTGTGTGGGGTTTTAATAGCCATAAAATATATTTAAAAAAAATCTGACCTATAACTTGTTCTATATCCCAAGTCAGAAATCAGTATTCCGTGTGGGTTTCAAAGATGCTTGCTCTTCATGTGCACAAAAGCTTAAAGTGATCTATACTGCTCGTAAAACAATGCTGGAAAGTGGAATTAAATTATTGAAAGACAGCTTAGGATAAGTTGGAGCCTATGGCTGTTCTTATTTATGGCCCTATTTCAACTGGGTTGTAAATTCTCAGTTTCATACTTGTTAATCATGCTTTCCCACACCCACTAAATAAAAAGACAAAGAAAGAGAGTTGGAAAGTGTATAGAGATCAGTGCTTTCTGATGAATCAATCGTTGTGTCTCTGTACTTGAAAAGAAAGGGTAAGCAAGAGGTCATCTGATGTGGTTATCCTTCACTATTACGACTAGTGGCCCTTTAATTATTTCCCATAAACACTTCTGGAATCGTGTGGCCATTGCTTCACCATTACTCGCAATACAATAGGCTGCGAGGGTGATGACCTTGATGTCCATTTTTTTAAATTTCTAGTCCTTGCATTAACGGGATCGCTCCCATGCGGTCCAAAACATAACGACTAGTATGTTGTTTAGTGTCAAAATGATGATATATAAACTCGAATTTTCATGTGCAGGTTCGTCGAATCCAGAGCTTTGTGGAAACTCTTGACAATTTGAAAGCAAGAAACTCTAGCCCCTTCAGCAATAGTAGCAATGCAGTATCAGTAACTACCAAATGGGAGACATTTGCGTCTGGAGTTGGAAGCCCGGGTTCCCCATTTCCAACACAATCTGCCACTAAAGTAACTCAGGACTGGGAGCTGTTTGACTAACCATGCATGAGTTCTGTTCACTGGTTTGTTTTGTACAAATTCACAATGGATTGTGTATTCCCATAGAGCTTGAAACCCATCCTGTGTAGCATCTTACGATATTTAGGTCACCGAGTGCTGTTTTTGCCAAGAAATGGAGGTGCTTATTTCGAACCGCTTCTATATCTGTGTGTATTTTTTTTAATGGATTGGCAACTTGCCTCGTCGCATCCGTTTGCGTCCCTATATATGGATGAATTATGCTATGGAAGCATTGCGGGAACCATCTTTAAATTTTTGGTCTGAGACATGACAGCCATTTTCGAATGAACACCCAGAAGTCTCAAACAAAACCAACATGATCTGCCTTCGTATGTTTATATATTTTTGGGTAGAGCTAGAGACACTTCCACCCTATCCCATATCTACACAGATTACGGCCGCACTTCACCACTTTCCCTGGCTAAAAAATCATGGCAGATACACTTCAATTAATCACCATGTTGACCAGCTTTCAGAATATAATCTTAGAACAGAACCATAGCTCTATTTTTTTCTTTTTTATATAAGGAAAAAAAAATCGCGACAGAAGTAATCAGTGGTCTAAATGCTTCCTTTCTTATAGACTACTGTCCAACCTGCCATTCTATAAGTCTAGGCCTTCATTTCTCAACCTCACACGGCACAATTAAACATGCAATTTAAGAGCAGCTGCTGCTTCCAACTGTTACCCACCTGAAAGAATTGGGTAGCAGAAACAAATCCCCAACCAGACACATAGCATTCGCTTAATTTAACCTGCTGGAAATTAGAGAGCAACTACCAAGGCATTAAAATGATTCGGTAATATCAACAAATTTCCTTTTACCTTTTCCTTTCTCGGCCAATCTCTTTGTTTTAATATGATTTTGTTTCTGATCAGAACAGCCGATTGCTTATTTATTTTTTAAGTACGAGCCGGATAATATTATTACTGTACACACACCGAAAAAGAAAAGGGGTAAGCTGAAATCCTATTTTTTGGCTGTAATTCAATAAATTTTTATCCTGTGAAGCGATTGCTTTTCCCATTTCACATGATCTTCACTATTGCACGTTTTTTTGTTGAGAAATTTATCTGGGAATGGAAACCGTCAGGAACGGCAGGAGTTTAGCGTGCTCGGCACTTTTTGGACACCTTTATCCCTTTAGCTATTCCTCTTCCCATATTTCTCCAAATGAGTAGTATGAAGATTGAACTTTCACGTCTCCATGGCATAGAAGCTGCCCTTTAAATTGAGGGATTAGCAGGGAAAAGATATGCAAGTGAGCTGTGAATAGTTTCCTATCCAATAGCAGAAGGTGGTTTTGTTCTCATTCCAGACTCGAAGTTTCAAACAGCAAGGGATTCATTTGCAATATTTACAAAAAGATAATGCCTTTAATCCTCTTCTAGTATTACCTTAAAGAAAACAAAAGAGCCCGCGTTGATTGCAGTTGCTACCTATGACATGAAGTCAGCCTGCCATCACTCACGCTTGATTCATGGCTCTTCACATGTTCCATTTGAGTACTCTTCGACTGTGTGATTGTATGTTCCATTTGATAGCTTGTGTGTGCCGGTGGAATTTGAATAAGGGGAGTATGCAGAAACAGGACTGCCTCGTGAGTACCGGTTCTGTGCTGCTGTGCTGCTTCTTGTGGCCTTGACACGAGCCTTCCTACCCTGTATAGAAGACCAAAAGCACATCAATGATATAATCCAGAAATCTAATACAGACCTCTTAAGCACAGAAGGCGTTTTCAAAGAATGAAAATTGGAGAATTCTGGAAGCAGAATACCAACTGATAATTGCCAGAATTTATGCCGAACCATGACACGGTACTTAACAGGAGAAAAAAAACAAAAAAGTGCCTGGTTATCATCATACAATATGATAGCACAGCCACGCATATTAAAAGTCAAAGGTTCACCTTTCCCATGCACTTCTCCAAGTGAGGAGCAAATCTCCCAGCCACGATCGGCCTCCCGCAATTCATGCAATCAAACACTTCATTTGCAACAGTTGGATGAGTTTGTCCAAATATGTCTACCACATACTTGCCATTGGTTTCACAACTATGACTAGGAGCAGCTACAGTGACACGAGCTTGTGCTGACAGCCTCAATTCTTCTTCCTCTTCCTCAGAATTGCGATCAAGACCCAACTTCGCTATCCGATGGCACTCAGAGGCAACATCAACAATTATAGAATCAAGGAGCTCCCCCAAAAAATGGGATGAAAGCTGTAATCATAACATTTAACCATGAAAAAACATATACTAGAACTATACATGAGCAAGCACATCAGAAAAGCATGCATGAGAAGAGCCAAATAAGAGCTTGAGTGACAGATCATGGAGGGTTCAATTCCAAAGTGGAACAAAATGAGTCATGACTCATAAGCAAAGAGAATATAGAGCAGAAGCAACCTTAGTATGAATCCGCAGCTCTTTATTTACCTAACTAGTTCTCCATGGAGAATGGCAGAAATTCAACCTACACTGTAAAGTTTCTCTCTTCCTTCCCTTCCTCAAATAGGTCTTAACTTAAAACCATTTTTTTCTTTCAAAAAGGAGTAATGCTATGCAGAATTGAATTGCAATCATGATTGTGAATGTTATTACATATGCCTTTACGGTCTCACACTGACACCTGATCGCATGTGTTCACAAATCACACATCTCTATCAGCAACACGACCACGTAGAATTTCTCTTAAGAAAAAAAAAACGAGATGATCGAATCCCATCAATAATAACACAAAACCTTTGACCACAATATTTTATATTTCAGAGGAAATCATTAATACTATCAATGGTAGATTGCTTTGACATTACAAAAATGCTGATAACAGAATGGTAACAATATCGTATAATTTATCAAGAAAATGAATACCTGAGTATGAGGAGACATGTTATCCTCGTTGGGCACTGACATGAACCTTTAAGCATATCCCAAGTTAGAAATCTAAATTATGATAGAGAAACTGCGCTACCTAGCAAAATAGAATACAAAATCAGCAATACCTAATTTCTTCACGACAGATCTACAAGACTAAACTTTTATTTTTAAATAGCAATATTCTACTCCAAATTAAAGTTTATCGCTCCCTAATAATAGATTGGATTAAGTAACTCAATCAGCTAGAAACCTGGAAACCCACAATAAAAATTAAAGTTATAATTGACATGTCGATGCATAACATGGGATTGAAATGGCTATCACTTACAGATTGAAGCAACTTAGCCTTTATGAAGAGAGGGAGGTAATTTGATAGTGCCTTCTCTTCTTAATTTTGGTTTTGATTTGCAAGGACAGAGAAGTTCGTGGGGATCTTCTGCTTCGCGCGACCGACAAAGAACCAATAGTCGCTCGCCACTGCTTATGATGCAATTACAGATATATCCCTGCTCTCTAGTATTAGACATAAAATCGTCAAATTACAATAACAGTCTAATCTCATCTCATCTCATCCATACAGTTCAGTTTCAGATTCGGAACCAATCAGCCTTACACACGTGCAGCTTAAACTGTTTGTCGTAAAGTCCACTTATTTTTGTATAGTTTAATTTAAACCGAATCAAATGTTAAACTTGAATCGAATTTAGTATGAGTGACATAGATGCTCGAATCCTTCATATATCTTTAAATCCTTTTGTTACCCTGTATAAGATGCGAGAGCCCATAATCTTTAGGTTCATATAATACATTTAAGTCCGAGCCCGTTAGAATCAGATGCAGAATTGGCTGTGGAGGGCATTAATGGTGGACTAGTTATCACAGGTTCCTCGGAAACAACCAGCGAGCGCTGCAGGTATCATGCTTATCTTCGAAACTGTCAATTGTTAGTTTCTTACTAGATACATGCCCGCGCTCTTCTGCGGCATTTTTTTTCAGACATTGCGCTGAACCCGGTTCGTGTTTGTGCTAAATATCTGGTAAGAAGAAAACATTAACTTGCCGAAGAAAATGATGCCGCAATAGGACTATTCAAAAGGGAGCAGAGTCTTGAGCAACAACAGAATTGTCACCGCTTACAGCAGGCCAAAGCTCCAGCTACAGCAAGGACAGCTTGCAGAAAAGTGGAAGACAAAGGTAGCAGCAAAAGATAAGCAACATACACTTCCCTGCAATTACCTATGCCCTTTGCTGTGCAAGATGGAACACCACCACCATTGTCCCATGTAATGAAAAAGACCAGTGACAGTATCCAAGGATTTGCATAGTTTTCGGAAGCCAGGTAATGGTAATGGTTTTGTGAAGGACAAAAATAGTCAAGCAAGTGCACTGAAAGGTCTCAGGACATCCAATCAATAATCCCTTGTGAACTTCTGATGTATTGTCAAGAAAAAAAGAACCGCATTTCCAGTCTGAATTGAACTATTGAACTATTGAAGGCTACCTAAGTGGATTTTTAATTTATAATGAGCGATTAAAATCCGGATGGTCTCGAATTCAATCACAAACCTTTTATCATTAGAAACTCATTGTTGAAAATGCTTAAACTAACATGCATCACCTTAAATGTCTGAAGAAAACAAACAAATGCAAAGGGAGTCCACCATGCAGATAACTTTGAAAGGTAATTTAGGGAACAAAAATGATTAATGAAAAAGAAATCTTATCCCCATCTGTTCCATGCATAAACCTCAAAATAAAAGATATTATGCCCATCTCACCAGCATCAAACTCATCACCTTGTTGCTTTTATTGGAATCATAACCGAAAGGCATTTAAATACTCCGGGCCACCTATCCCAGTGCAATTTCCTCAACTAAGAATGCAGTTATCCTTCCCCTCTTATGTCAAAAAACATGGCACACAATCCAAAGTTTTCTTGTTTCTAGTGACTGAATCACTTACCGTTTTTAAAAATAAATAAACTACCGATCAAAACTCATAAGGTAAAGTTTTAAAAGCGGAGAAGAAAATGCAAAACAATAGTAGTAGGGAGCATAAACCTCAACACAAAAGAAGCGAGCGTAACATAACAAAATAAGCAGTAACTTCAGCTACAATGGGGCATCTGGACCTGCGAGGTTTAAAAAGATATCCTTCTTTTTAAATAAAAATAAAAAAGCAGCATGCAATGGCAAAATAAAATGATATGAAGGTCAAAAAATTTATACATGGAGAGCATTGAAAAACAGTAGAATAGCAGGTAATGATCAGGGAAAAGAACAAACTGCTAAAATTCTAACAGTAGTAGCAAGCTATCTCAATTCTTAAATGGATCCCGAAAGGATCAAACGACCCTTCAGCCCTGTAGGCTAATGTTTAGTTTCCTGCGACGTGATCAAGATCGATGTTTCTCTTACAAGCTATCATCCAATAAGATTAATTAGTTTTCTGTAGCACGCATATGAGAGGCATATAATAGTATTAAAATAAAGATTTAGATGAAAATATGGAAATAAAAAACTTATTGATTCTATGATAACCGAGCCTCGAAGATAGCTAGAGAGACATCGGAACCTGTCAAACTATCTCTGGTGCCGTGTAGATCTAATTATAGCTTGGCTACCACTGTATTAGAGTTGTCTTCTTTCAACATGAAATCCAGTAATTTTTTGCTTTGAAAATTGTCTGTGATTTATTAATATAGTTTCTTATTAATTTTTAGATATATTAATGTTTTATATGAATATAAAGAATTTATTTAACAGTATCCTTACACCAAATACAAGTAGACTGTATATTTAATTTGCCTTTAAATATGCTTATTAATTTTATTAACTAATATCTGGATGTTCGGAGTATATTTTAACTAATTTCATAGATTATAAAGTTAACAATAATATAAATTTATAATGATTATCATATTAACAACCATATCATGATAACACATGGAATGGAAAGGAAAACAATTTCAAATATGCTTATTAATCATGTTTTAAAAGCAATTTTTCTATGCCATTATAGGCCACCAAAGTCATCGACCTGTTTTGCCCACTTGGGAGAAGGGATAGACCAGGGGGTTCGGAAATTTGTATTTTTTTTATAGAAAAAAATGGGATAGAGAGGTCACGGGTTTTACTTGTTTTGGGGAGCGAGGAAGGATATTGAGATGGGTTTGCTGCCATGGCAGCGGTGCTGCTGGGAGAGACGATGGTCTTGGCTGGCGGAGAGGTGTGTGAATGGGTGGGGACGGTTTCTTTTGTTTTCAACTTGCCGACAAATATCAGTATCATATATTGGTAATTAGCTACGATGATGAGATATAAAAAGATATTATATTTTTATTTTATTGTTAAATTTATATATTTTAAAAAAATAAGTAAATTTTTCTTATTTTAATTTTTATTAAGTATTAAAATTAATAGTATTATAATGACTTTAATTATAGAATTAGAAATAACTTGATGAGTTGATAAAAAACTTGAATTGGTTCAAGTTTACAGTATAAAAACTAAAAATGGAACATTAATTAGATTTTTAAACTATTATAAAAACTAAAAATGGAACATTAATTAGATTTTTAAACTATAATCTATCTATATATATGTATGTATGTTTTCGGTACCCACCGTCAACTTAATTCTACCCAAATGGACTGACATTTTGTCCCCTGCACTGTACTTAGTGCAGTGCATTTAATGCACCGGATATGGTGCCCCGCCACCGACCCTTTTCCAATTTTCTTTTCCATGTTCTGGGGAGTGTATCCCCTCTTGTCTCTTCCCGAATTTTTTAATCACTGAATTTTGTATTTTGTTATATAGAAATATATTGAAAAATCAGAGCCAAAATCGAGTGATTACACATGTATTAAACATAGACATGCTTCTTCGCCACATATCCCATAAAAATTCATCGTATTAACATCATCAAGAACACATAGCTTACGAAACTCATAATTTAAATAGTTTTTGCAATGATACTTTGTTATTTTGGATCAATTTCTCAAAGTATAGATGACAAACACAATAACTACTCTATCATTCGTATAGATTCAAGGCTTCATAGACTGCCTCCAACGCAGGGCAAGTCGCCTTTTATTTGGATGTTTTCTTGTAAGCAATCATATTTACAGGCTTTACCAACCCAATCTCTATAAATATAGATATCACAGCTTTACAGACTAATTTTCTCTATCAATTATCAGCGATGACTTGAAGAAAGAAGGGCTTTTTAAGTTCAACGGGAGATTTATTTCACTGATCCCATGATATCCAAGTCCAGTATTTACTACCTCTCAATCTAGACGACATGTCACAAAAAAATTGAGAAAACTCTGTGGTGATATTCATGAAGATTTTTCAAAGACTGGCAGGAGTGTCCTCTCTCAAATTTGGACTATTTCCATGTGTAACGACAGCCCACCTGTCCACGTTTCACTTGCTCCCACCTGGTTTTCCTCTGACAGTTACTATATGTTACTATATGTGGTTGATTTCAATTCACCAGCCTAGCGTATGGTGCATTCTGCGAAGATATTATAGATCCATAATATTTGAAATGGAATAAATCCCGTTATGTTCCCATAACAACGTGGATTATATATGTTCTGTGGCTCAGCAGTATTCGTTATGGACACAGCATTTTAGTTTTCTTAAACTTCTGGTAATTGATGGGGGCAGCACATCATATAAATGGGCATGCTTCTCGTACAATACGTGTCCACTGCACTGCAGACTCTTCTGGACAAGATATACACGGGAAATTTGCATAAGATAATGCTCGTACAAGTGGACCTTCTGATGATTTATCTTCAGAGATTTGGAATGCAGGTGAGATGGCCATAGGTGAAAAAATACTGAGAGAATCCCCATATTATTCCCATCTTAGCTTCTGGGAAAATACAATGTTAGATTATAAATAATCTAATACTAAATATATATAACAATAAAAATTTAGATTATAAATATCTTCAACCATTGTTGCTCAAGTACCAAAAATCAAATGAATTCCCAATTGCAGCAGCAACAAGCTTTTCCCAAAACAACAATAACAATACAAAAATAAAATATTTTTTGAGAGGAGCCGTCTGATCTATACCTTCCAATAGCCGTAAATGGAGTATACAAGCTATTATTTATAGGCAGATCAAGGACCTCACTCACTAATTTATTTTTCAATTTTCTCCTTCCATCATAGAGATAATTAGTCATGATCAATTAATTGATTTCCATGATCAAATCCCATAACCTATGAGGTCATAGGTTTGTATGATCAAGAAGATGAGTGTATCATGATGTACACAAATAGAAAATTTCTAACAGATCTGCGATGCAAATGTAGAAATTTTCATGAACCCGCACAAGCAACTGTATTGGGGCTTGAGCAAGACTCTGGACCAATGTAGCAGTCACTGCTGTCCATGACTTGCTGAAAGCTTTCGGCCTCGTGAATTTATCCGGGACCATTAAATATATATGGCTTCTACAGTGACAAGTCAAAAGTCGAATTTCCTATCCGAAATTCATGAGGAAAAGAATTGGCACCCTGCCAATGACAATTACCACCCTCTGAAAGGGTTTCCCGTGGGAGAAAAGAACAAAACCAGTTCAGAAGATATCTTTTTTTATGGCATTAGTCAAATAGAAGAAAACAAATGAAGTTTCCTCACGTAATTGGAATTGCAGTAGAGCCATCCATTTCATATAGACCCTGCAAACTGAGGAAACTGTTACTGCTAGAGCTAGTAGATATGAAAACTACATGGATATCCCCGAAGCCACAAATCTCATCATCTCCTGCTGCCATGGTTACAACGTATACACCAGAACAACAAGGAAAACCTTTTTATGTTCACGATAAGCATTTTGGCTTACATGGTGAAGTCTTAATGTTTGTTGTTGTTGGAATCTTCTTTATCTTCCTCGTATCACTTCTGCTATTTCCTTGTCTCAAGCGACGGAGGACTCACGAATCAGAAGATGATTAGGGCTCCGCCATGCAGGGAAGTTTGAACTTTCTACGGCTGAGGAAACGGAGGAGGATCGATACATGATTGTTCTTGACGAATATCGCTAGCTTGTGGCACCGCCTCCAATTTCTCCATCTCAGAACCACTCCTCAGCAAAACCATGAAGCTGCGTAACTTGTGCTTCTTACGATCCATCTCATAAATCGAGCCAAGACCGCAGATGGAAATAGGGAGAAGAGACGGGACAGGATGGAGAAAGCGAAGCGCACTGGACAGACATCTCAGGAAGCCATTACTTTCACTTTATTCCATTTTAGGGATGGCAGCGGAGACTGGTTGGGTTGGGAATAGCTCTGTGCCTGTTTGTCAGATATCGGTCAGTATAATAATTATGGGGCAGGTCGTATTATTTCCATGGTTTTTTCCTTCTATTTCTATGAAAACTATATACATTAATTGCACACGCGCATTTTGAATTATATTGCTCCGAAAATGATGTGTTGTTTCGTTTTAATTAAAACATCATGTCAAAAGAAAAAAAATAAACGTTTTTTCTCTGAATCATCATAACTCATCATAAACGTTTTTATTGTTTCATTTTAATTAATTGTGTGGTTTTACACAGTTATTAATTATATTTATTTAAAATACCATATGAAAATAAAAATAAAATGGAGACACGTTTTATATTTTTTTTTCATGAGCCATTACACTCTTTTGGAAGTTAGTGTTATTTCACATGATAATAAATTATATTTAATTAAAAACTAGTGTTAAGAAAACAAAGTACACTTTATATTTTTTATGAACCATTTAACTCCTAAGAAATATTGTTTTTTTTTTTTTCATTTTGTGATCAATTATGTTTAATTAAAATGTCATGTCAAAAAAAATTAATAAGGAACCCTTTTTTAATCCTATTATTCGTGCATTGTAATAACCGTTATTTTTTAAAATCATTTTTGTTTGAAAACACGTTAAAAAAACTTAAAACTTGAAAATAAATAAATTTATTTACTAGTTTTTTTATGGAAAAATAAATACGGAAAAAAATAATAAAACAAAATTAAATGGAAAAGGAAAATTATTTTACGTTACTGAACTAGTCTGACCTTAAAGTAAGATAATTTCTGTAGTTACTTGAAAACGTTGTCCCGCAAAAAAAAAACAGAATACTCAGCATGTAAGCATCGCTACAAATGAAACTCCCAAAACATAGATGATCATTGATTCGGGGAAGAAAAAATGTGGATTCAAGAAATACATGAAGCTCCTGTTAAGCGTTACACTCTTGACCTACTTCACCTCAGTTGGAGTCTCTTGACTCACTTCAAGTGAAATCAGGTCTCTACCAGGAATCTCTTAGTCCACAGGAAAAGCACTGAGTTCAGCACTGGTTATGTGCGGACTCAATCCAGGAAGCTGTCCCTTTTCACCAGGTTAGGCCTTGGGGGGCTCATAAGAGGTATTATAAGTACAGTCTTATGAATTGACCAAACATAAGAATGCTAGCTCACAAGCAAACAGCAGTTCTTGACATCAGAAAACAAGGTTCCCCAACAATATAGAAGTTAGGGTAACTGTTAGGTTATCATCAAGCTCTGTGCTTATGGGGAGTGATTCCACAAAAGACGAGGCAAGAGAGACAACCAGGAAACCTAATATCATCTCCCAGCTTTCCTGAACATATCCGAATGCGGCAAGATAATGCATAAACCTGTCACAATCTAGCTGATCACTAACCAGCCTGCTACACTTTTCATCGGCCAAAACAGCATCTTCAAAGCTATGACATGAGATTATGTTAGAGTAAGACTTACCCAACAGAAGCCACGAAACCAGAAATGGCCATTGCAGCACTACCAGCTACAGACTTGTTTTTGTTGTATGGGATTTTCTGCCTTCCAAAGCGCCTTCCCACAACGTCTGCCATCCCTGATTGAAAAAAAAGCAATTATTAGACACAGTACAAAAGATCAGTAAGAAGTCAGGGTATACGTTAAAGCAAAGAATTAATGTTTATTACTGAAATAAATAATACCATCTCCAGCACACAGGTTGCATATTGCTGCAATTGCAATCGGGGAAGTCCTCCAATAGATAGCACAAGCCCCAGTAATCGTCAACGCATAGTACAGTGGTCCTTTAAGAAGTTCCCTGGTGAATGGAGGAAAGCTGAGGCGGTCAAATTGAGAAGTATCATAAAGAAACAATCAAAGAATACCATGCTGTGACAAACTCCAGAAAAGTAATGGATCGCTTGGAGAAAACGAAGTGTTTGTTCACAAATCGCTATCGAAGAAAAATACTCGACAACTTAGAAGTCATCTTCATAATAAACAACTCGCTTAAAAAAATATGCACAGTAAGCATCCCGTCTGATCCACCAAATCAAAATAAAATCTTCATGGACAAATTAAGAGTAAGTTGCAGAGTTGAATCAGCTCAAAATAAAAGGGACCTCTCAAGGAGGGATCAGGAATAAGAAGGGAGCCTTCAAGACATTTAACACAGGGAAGCTTCATGAATTTTACATCCAGAGCTGTAGGTTGTAACCTGTGGTCTCCAAATCTGCTCATTGATTTCACCGTAGCTTCATCTTTCCACATTCCAGATCCGATAAGAAGCATTCGTATTATGTTAACACCAGGAGTAAAAGCTGCTAAAAGTGCTCCCCGATTTCCAGAACTGAAATGATTTGTAATAGCTGTTTAATGGGTCAGATTTATAGCAATATTATGCCCAGCTTCTCTAATCATAAAATTACCTGAACATTGGCCAACACAGCATAAAAACTAACCCGATGCTTATATGCACGAGCTTCCTATTCAGTTTCTAAACAAAGAAAAGAAAAAGGACAATCAGCCCCTGATCATCTGAACACAATAGGAGATTTCATAAGAGAAGATTGATATTTCTCCTCGTCCCGTTTTAAGAAACAGGGTATGATTCACGGACAAAATCTCCTATGAAACAAATAATAAATGAATATAGCTTATGGAATCCATCAAAAAGCATAAATTAACATAGATATTGCATGCGAATTCCCAGTAGTCGTTACACAAGTTTGTTAATCAAAACATAGTGCAAAAAATCAGGTGCTTATCCTAAAAATAAAGCTAAGAAAAACCTGGTCAAGCCCATGTTTTGCGGTTTCTTTCCATAGTTGCAGAAAAGCGAAAATAACACCGGCTGACGCAACGGCCGAGCAAAGATCGGAGACAACTGGGTTACCACCACTCCACATCACTGCAGCCCACAAAACTTTTCCTTGTCTTTGTTAACTTCTTAAGAAGGCCTAATTAACAACAACAAAATGTTTTTGTAAAGCCTTGCAATCCTCCGGGCCACATACATTTTTTAAAATGAATAATTAAAAAAAGTCGTCCACGCACTTCAAAGCTTGAATTAAAAAAAGTTAGGACAGGTAGGTGGTAAAGAGTTACTTCTATGTGTTAATATGTAAGCTATGCGGTTGGCTTAGATATTTATTAACTTTACTTGCCGTGGAAAGTTGAAATACGCGCAGCGCAACGTTAAACAAACAAAAAATAGGACAGAGGGGAAGGAAAGTAGTTGCCGTGGTGATAGAGATGTGATAGATTAGTCAAGAGTACTGACCTTGTAAAATACATGAAAAAAACACAGTACACGTATTTTCGTTTTGCAGTTTCTGGTCGAGGAATTGTCAAAAAAAAAAAGGCTAGAGGGAAAATAAATTAAGCGAGGGAGTGACCTGGTCGAAGAATTGTCGTTTTGCAGTTTCTGCAAAGAAACGAAGGACAGAGAGAGCGATAGTACTACAGGATAAACCAGTGGCTATTAAGTCGGAGACGACGACTGGGTTCTGATGAAGCATGGATACTGCTGCCACCCTATGTTGCTGGATCTCCTCCGTGAATTTTGCTGTTGATGTAGAACAGGTTGCGGAATCGTATATGCTGAATAGGAATCACCCGAAATTCAAGGACAACTGAATTTCAGCATCCGGGTCGTCGACGTTGGAATAACGCGAAACTCACCCAGTCGATGCATTTCGTTGTTTGCGGAAGAAATCGGAAGCTTTGCTGCTGACCTAAACCCAATTTTGGCCAAATTCCATCGTTTCGACCTGAAATCGGTGTTTTGCTATTTTAGGAAAGTTTCGTTTTTGCAATAACTTTTTAATTAAGAGTCCGAATTGACTTTGGTCAATTGATACTCTCTCAGAATTCTTAGCTCTTTCATATTCTGCATTTATCTCAAATTTGTCATTTATGGCAAATTTACTGTTTTTGTCTTTTCCTATTATGTATTAAGTTAGGCTAGGGTTTTATCTTTAAGTACCCTCCTTGTAACCCTGCAGCTGCTCACTTTTTATGCTAAGAACAAAAACTTTGAGTTTGTTGGAGATTTAATCTCGTTTTCTTTGATTTTACGGAATATTGACGTTGGTCGTATTCGCGCGTGATTCTTCGCTGCGTCAGCTGTCCCAGAAATCCGACCTCAAATCTACCAGTACAATTGTTGCTGATTCTTTGACAAGGAGCGAAAACGAAAGTGGGGTTCAACGTTGATTAGTTGAGCACATTTTGATTTTGTTTTGGGTGTTCGCGCAATTAATTCCACCGAAAAGTCCTGCATGCGCTTATCCAAAATCGTCATGCCATTTGGGGAGACAACAAACAGTACTGTCAATTGCATGCTTATCCATAGCTGTATATACCTGCAAATGAAAGTGGCGATTCATGCATTTGAGATCGGAAAATCCTTGTCGTAACTTCTCACCTAACGTTTGACATCGAACTTTTTTATTATTATTTATTTTGTGCGTGCTATTTTACAATAATTTCGATCAATTTGTCAATTTCTTCGTTTGGAACAATTAGTATATCTTGCTCAATTAAAAATATATAGAGTAGATTTTGTGGTATCTACGGTATTTCAAAATATTTAAAAAAATATTTTTTTAATATTTTTAGTGTTCTTAAATCATTTTAACGTGTTAATATAAAAATATTTTTTAAGAAATAAAAACTATTATAATATTTTTAAAATAAAAAACACTTTAAAAATTAACTTTCACACTTCTAAACGCTAGCTTGGTATCCTAAGTTTATCATTTTCACCGGAATGCTATGTTTCCTTTTCAATTTAATTGAGATGAGATTTTATTAAGAATTTATTGATTATATATCAAGTTAAGATTTTAGGATAATCCAATTTAAAATGTCTTGCAAGAATAATGATGACCAATAAAAATACATAAAATAAATAATAGATTTATTAATGATATTTTTATAATTTTATTGTTGAATATTGAATTTAACAAGAACTGATCTTTTTATTTATTTGGGATTATCATGGTCCCGCAACTCATGTCATGGATTTAAAAGATTAATCCAGATTGATATGGATTGATTTAATATATTATTATATCAATATTATTATCTTTTAAAAAAATTAATTTTTAGTTAAACTATATTCTTACAGAGTTATTCTTAGACTTGTTAGATCATATAAACTCAACTCTTTTTTATTTGTATTTGAAACTTAAATCATATAATTCAAGTTAGTTTATTTTTTTCATTTAAAATTACAATTTTAATATGATAATAAAAAAATAAAAATATATTTTATAAATAAATAGTATTTTATAAAAACACTATCTATCAAAATAATAAATATACATTTTATTTATAAGAGGCATAACGATTTTTAAATCACGTTGAAAATGGAATCATTTTCTCTCTACGCAACTCGTACCCCCATCTCAATTTACTTGTCGTGTAACAGTTAAATTTTGAAATTTCCACGACAACGTTTAAGGTTCAAAACATGGATTTAATGCTTGTGTTAATAAAACATGCTTTCGAATATATCAACATTATTAACCATGAATATATTGGTCAACGAAGAACAATTAAACGCCTAGATTGATAAAAAAATAAATAAATATTTTAATATATTTTTCATGAATGATTATTAAGGTAATTTGTAAAAATATATATTCTTTATAATTGTTAAATAATTAATATAAAATCATTTCTAATTTTTATTTAATAATTTAAGTTTTTAATTAAAATATTTTTTATAAATCTTAATCTCATAAACTTGTTTTCAAAAAATATTATCAGATAATTTATATTTTTTGATGAATTTTATTTTTGACAATCACTTTTAACAGAGCATATAAAATACCATTAATGTTTTAATATGGTTCTTATAAAATTATGTGATTTGAATTATGATCCGTGAATGTGACGCGTGTCTCGATTCTTCCCTGTCCCGTTTTCCTTTTTTACTGCCAAGGGTCCTACGAATTTGATATATTTCCATTGCACTGAGGCACCACTAGATTCGTGATTATGAGGTTTTCATATTTAATTACGCCACCATGTTTCCATACCAAGCGAATTTCCTTATTTAATATATGTTTATTATTGTGGTGTAATTTATTTTTAAAAAAATATTCTTTTTGTTTTGAAAATAATTTATTTCTAAATACATATATTTTTTTTTATTTTTAACATATTGAAACCATCAGAAATGAATTTGATATATTTTTTAAATTACATATGTTTTTAAAATGCAATTAAACGCAATTCCAAACACATAAATAAATGATACCTAGTTCCAAATGAGTTTAATTCCTTGCAGTAATTTTTAATCCTCTCTTCGCAATTAATAAATCCATTAATATCAAAATTTTGTTCATATATCATTTTTCAATATGAACAGACTGCCCAAAAACAGTAACTCGCGCCTCCATTGGGTGCTTCGGCAGGTATAAGCATATATGGAATAAACAGACCAGTAACAGGTGTAAATGTATAGGATATGAATTGTATGTTTGTTTTTGTGTTTTAAAATTGTTTTTTTTTCTTTTTCATTTTTATTTGTTTCAAATTTTCTTATAATACTTTAGATTATTTTAACATATTAATATTAAAAATAATATTCTGATGTTCAAACTAAAAACACAAATAAAAAAAAAAAACTGAGGATACGGTGGGTTCTGTAGAATGGAGCTGCCTATAAAAAGGGGAGCCGATTCTCACTTCTTGTTCACTCATTCAAGTCATATTTCCTCTCTTTCGTAGGCTACTAAGAAAATTTGCAGAGAAGATGGAGAAGGTCAATGAGAGTTCTGCAACAGCTCCTGCACCCTCTCAACATCCATCGTTTTCCATTGAAAACTACAGCGTCATTGACAAGCAAATCCCAGCCCAGACTAATCAGCCGAACGCTGAAATCAACAAGCAGGCTCCTCATCCAGTTGACCCTAACCAGGACCCCAAGAGGCTCAGAAGGTGGATTTATCTTTTTTTCAAATACATAAAACCATGCGAACATTATATTTGATTTTTGCTTATTATTTTTCCCACGTACAGTCCCATCTTCATCAGATTTGTTTCCTTCTTGGCAGAATATTTATCATTTCTGGTGCTCGATAACAGCTACGGCATACATAATATTCTTTGCCAAAACTATCTTACTATATAAAATAAATCGAGATCAAATTATGAAAACTAGTGCAGTTAAATCTAATTTGAAAGAAATGATTTTACCACCTTAAATTATTAATGATTCTTGAACTCTCATTGTCCTTTTTTCCCCATATATAGGATTATGATAAGCAGACAGTATTCTCAGAAATACCGACAGAAGCAGATGCAATATATTATGCAACTTGAAACAGAAGTGAAATCTCTCCAGGTAACAAAATCAAATCTGAACCCCTTATGTAATAAATTTGTGCTACAATTTTCTAGTTACTTATTTTCTCTAGCTTTATACGTATCTACCAGGCGGAGGTGGTGATCACCGGTCCTAGGATCAAGTACTCTAATCTCCAAAACTCATTACTGCGAATGGAAAACAGTTCACTTAAGCATAAGCTTTCCTCTTGTTCTGGTGAACTCATGCTCAAAGAAGGTCCTTCCCTTAGTTTCCTCTCTCTCTCTCTCTCTCTCTCTCTCTCTCACACACACACACACACACACACACACACAACTGATTTGAAGTAAATATCAAGTGCTAACGGTGTTTGGTTATTCATGCAGCTCAATATGAGGAATTGAAGAAGGAAAGAGACCGTATGAAACAAACCTATACAGTGAATAAATATCAATATCCATGTTTTTTCAATACAATGCCACCTGCGAGTTATCCATTTATGAATGTGAACCTGAACCAACCAATATATGATCTCTATATGGAGTCTGCTGCTGCTGCTAGGAAACCACCGCCAATGATGGATGAAAGCTGAAATAAGTTTGACAGTGCATGACAGGATACTAATACGAACCCTCTCAACTAGAAAACCTGAAAGTTCATGTGATTCAGCTATTTTATATACCTGCAATAACGTTATGTGTGTTTTTACTTGTTCCTTGTGTCGTGTGTGTGATGGACTTGATTGTGTGGAATTTCAGTTTCATCCTACTTAATTCCTTTTTGAAATGTTTCAGAGCAGATCCTGAAAGGAAGAAACAAAAAATACTCTTTTTTTGGCGTTATTTCAACAGACTATATATGCAGGACAGGGCTTTGCTTGTGATTTGGATGAAAGCTCATATAAGTTTGAAAAGATAATTCGATAGTTTAAACTTATCTGTCCAAATTCATCATACCAGCATGTAATATTTGAATCAAAATTTGTAATTAGTGGATAAATAATGTATATTCAGGAGAAAATACATTGAGCAGACAATGGGCAGGCACACGTAGATTCTTAACATAGGACGTACGTTTAATGTTCAAATATTCTCTGTTCTTCCAAAAGCAAGAGATAAAATAGAATACAGTTTTATAAGCCTGCTGTGATCACATCCATCACATGAAGTAACATTCCCTCTATATTTCTAGTGACTGCTTACTATAGACCGGATCGAAATATATTTTAATATTAGAAAAAGTAATCAATCATTGCTAATATATTTTTTCAAGAAGTTAGAAAAAATCAAGATTCGAGTTATAGATTAAAATCTAATTCATTAAAAAAAGGTTAATTATTAGTTGATTTGATATTGAAACTTCATGTGTGATATCAACTCGATTGAGAAGGGGAAATCGAATTTGCCTCAAATTTCGGGCGATAAACTGAAATTAACCCCCCAAAATTCAAAGCGTGCGTTTTGTAGTCCACGTGGAACGGCTTAGCAAAATCCTTACCTGTACTTTAATAATTAAGGTTCCAAACTTGAACTAAATTCTGTTGCAGTGGTCTTGTTTCTTTCTCATGCATTCGCTTTGGCAAGCAAGTGACAGCTATCATTGTCTATGGTGTGATTAAATTGCGGTTCTGATGACGGATAAGCACAGACAAATTTTTTTTTTTAAAAAAAAGGACAGCTATTATCTACTGAAGTAGAGAGAAGAAATGGACCGAAAAACCCACTCAAAAGAGGGGGAATGGAAGGTTTTCTACCATAATAGGAGGATATTTTTGTATTTTTGACGAGGCCATGCCATTAATGGCAACGGGAACATATCTCCCCTTACAAATATACCAAATACTGGCCATGGAAAGTAAGGTCATATATGGTATTCTGTAATGTATTTGTTGTATAAATGTAGAGACAGGGAAGCCTCATAATCTCAGACAACTTATACGTTGCATTCTTTTAAGGTTAGTATATATGAGCAGAGTGTGAGTGGAGGAGACTTCATTTCCTTCATCAATTTTCTTTTCAATTGCTTTTTTGTTTTTGACAATGCATTACGTTGTTCTTATTCTTGATAGATTTGCACTTTTGCAGGATCGGAAGTGTTTCGATATTCTTGAGGCCATGAAAAAAAGCTCCAGCCCGGGATTACCACCATGGCCTAGAAGGGCTCTAGAACTGGCTTCTTTCAGTGCGGCTCCTCAATCCATCCTTCCTTTAGCTCGGAGCTCATTTCAAGGGTTGAAAAAACCCTACTCCATGAACAGTAGTGTTACTAAATCTCCTTTCAACCCTTCTGATACCATTACCATCGCATCGTCATCAGCAGATTCTAACAACAAGGAGTCCCAAAACCTGTCTTTCCCAATCGATAACAAGAATTCTTCCACCAAGGATCTTGCCACAGATCCTGCATTTCCTTCTTCCGGCGACAAACCCGTCAAAACTCGGGCTATGATCACTGGCGTCCAGACCCGAGCAGCTCGAGCCATAGATCCCAACATGGACCCCAAAAAGCTTAAACGGTAATCTATATATTGTTATTATTGTTTTCTTTTTCAAGATAGATTGTTTTTTTTTTGCGCTGTATCGACTTTGATATTCCATAATGAACACTCCTTTATTATTCAGGCACTTACATCATTTCTTCTTTGTAGGGTCATATCGAATCGAGTTTCCGCACAGAAATCTAGACTGAAGAAGCTTCAGTATCTCGCTGATATAGAAAGAAAAGTTAAGGCCTTAGAGGTAATCTCCCTTTATATATCTTACCTATGTTGTCAACGAACATAATCAAGAAATTCATTGAACGATTATCTACAAAGGTGTCAATCATATCATTTGCATTTGATATATAGGAGGAAATAGCAGCTCTCTCCCCCCAGGTTGCACTGTATAAAAGCCATCATCAGACACTAAAAATGGAGCAGAGAATGTTAAGCATGGAGATGTCTGCTCGAACTAGCAACAAAATTCTCAAAGATGGTAACAGCTAACCCCTCCCGCTACATGTAATATCACAGTATTATTTGTTGTCCAAAAATTACTAGACATTTTATACAATTGAATACATATTTCATGTTAATTTTGAGTTTTAAATTTCAATAAAGTTTTAATGAGTGAAATCTATTTTTAACTTGAACTTAAATATACCCATTAAGCATGATTTTAAAGAAATTCCAACATTATTTATGTTTACCTATATAATACTAAGTAAATTCCAACATTATTTTTGCAGCTGAAATAGAGGACAACAAAGCAGAAGTGAGTAGACTGAGGCAACTCCATTTGACTCAACAAGAAGTTATGTGGGCTGGTTGGGCAAATGGATTCGATCAGCAGATGGCCGGGAATCCAAACATGTTTCAACTTTCTTTGGAACGGATTGCTTATATGACCTCAATCCAAGGTACATATTCTTACAGATCACATCCTTAACCTATTCTTATAACTTTGATTACTATTCCTTATAAATAAATAAACCTGGCAGGGATGGAAAAATAAAAAACCCAAATATGCCCAATATTATTATGTATATAGTTGGACAGTTGGATCCATAGATGGAACCCGCAGATTCATATATATATATATATATATAAACAGCTTTAACTTACCTGAATTCAGTCGTATATAATTGTTGAGTACAGTATGAGAATCAATTAAATTATCTTCTCCACGTAACAAGGTTTATCGAGTTATTTTCCATGAGTTTAAAGACTAAAGCATGGATGCCTCTTCTATTGGAGATGTATTCGTGTTCTTTTGTTCATGTAGATGAGGTCGTAACAAAATTAGACGAATGTGATAATGCATGTTACATGATGTTTGACGCAAAACAAGATTCTTTTGCCAATGGAATATTTTAATAATTAAATTAGTAAAATATAAAGAAGAAAATAGCATGTGGTGAATAAAAAAAAATACATGTTTTGAAAATTATTAAATAATTGTTTGTGGTTTTAGGAACTGTTGAGTAGTTGTTTGTAATTTAAATAATGATTGTCTAACTTGAATCAGCTCTTCGGTGTTTGATAGTCATGTATTGTATAAGTTTTAATGGCTAATTAGCCTTTAACAGTCGCACGTGAACTCCAGACTTGACACCAAACAAAAAAAATACTTTAATAAAAAAATGAGTTAGGGGCTGTATAGTCATGAAATTAATGGGATATTGGCTAGTTACATCACTAAAAAACAAATAGTTTTTGGCTAAAAAATTTGACATTTATAATATATAGAAAAGTGACATGTTCATAGAAAATTGTATTCACAAGTTCTACTAACTATTTGTTTTTTATTTTAAAAATGTTTTTGAAAATATATATATATTTTAAGTTATATTTTGGTTTCTATATTATTTTCTTGTTTTTTTATTTTAAAAATGTTTTTGAAAATATATATATATATTAAATTATATTTTTAGTTTCTAATATTATTTTCATGTACGTACTGATATCAAAATTATTTTAATATCTTTTTGAAGAAAAAAATCTTCTAAAAAAATCACAAAAAGCTTCAAAAGACACACAGAGGAGGTATGTGTAAGAAAAAAATTCAAACAAATTGAGCTGATTCAAGAAAAAATCATGACATGAAGTACTAGGTTTCCAGCTGTTAAGATATGGGCCCAGATGACTAGGATTTTTAGCCGTTGGGCAAGCCGAAGTGGCCAGCATATGCATCCATCAATTTTAATTTTTTTTTTATCATCCCTTAGTATAATAAGTAAATCTAAATATATCAAAAGAGAGGAACTGACTACGAATTCTCTAATTTAAAGGAACAGTAACAACTCTCATAATATTAAAATGAAACAAAAAAGATGTGATAGCATTTTTAATTACGACGAAAGAAAATTATCTTCCTCGTTGATTTGTCAAACTGAACGTGTAGAAGGATTAAAAAATTAAAATTTTAAATGTCAAGGACTAAATCTGTCTGAACAAAAGTTCAGAATAGGCTAGCATGGATTACCTGAAAAATATCGAGGGTCATTGATGCCAAAATGCCAGTTATTTTGCTCGTGTGTTATGGGCAGCAAAAACAGGAGAAAGTAGTGAAGGAACGCAGAAACTGAGTCAGCGTTCAGGTGGATGGAGGTGCGTGCTTGGTTGGGACCCCACTGAGCAAGAGATGGCGAGTCCAAGCTTGCATCGATCTGGCTCATCGACGGCTCTGAATATGAATACACAGCTGGGTGGCGTTCAGAAAACGATGACGTTCAACTCCATGCCCATCAACCAAGATCTTGATAAGTAATTGCTCCATGCAAGACCTTCGGATGCTCTGTTGTTCGTGGATCCATTTAGTTAACTCTCAATTGAAATTCCCTATATATATGTTTTAATTCTCTTTTTCGCTGCTGTAAAATGCAAAAAAAAAAAAAAAACCTCTCTCTCTCTTTTCAATATTCTTCTAGTGACCGATATCTTCCAGAACTTATGGGCAAGACTTTTCTTCCTTTCTTAAAATATAGAATATTTGGTTTCATTTTCT
This sequence comes from Salix exigua, assembly GCA_032356905.1. NCBI lineage: Eukaryota > Viridiplantae > Streptophyta > Magnoliopsida > Malpighiales > Salicaceae > Salix > Salix exigua. The sequence goes on from CM063596.1 coordinate 7,567,048, forward strand.
TCTTCTTTCATTGATGAATCTAATAGAGAAGCTTAAAAGAAAACTACAGGGGGCGCCAGAGGACGCCCTGAAAATGGTAGCCCTTTTCAAAACGACATAAACTGCCGAAATAGATATAACCAGTGCTGCTCGGGGCCGGGGCTTAAAATAAATACCGGGTCTTTTAAGAAGTTAACCGGGTCATCTTGAATATTTTTTTTTAAATTTCAGAATCTAACAACTCTATTTTTTAAAATTTCATCTTTCAACATTAATTTATTTAAAAATTCAATTTCATAAAAAAAATTATTTGTTTTGTCTCCGGTCAAATAGATTTTATACACGTAGTAGATTTTATATTACCATATAGAGTGATGGATTTTTGCTTAGAGGTTACTTTTTTACGTGTTTTGGGGAAATAGGAAAGAGAAATCATGACCCTTTTTGTTTTTTTAGGTGCGAGGTTTTGTTTTCTTTCACTTCGAAAAAGTTTATACATACATACATACATATACATACATACATACATAGATTTATTACGAATATTAAATTTAATTTTCTAATTCGCTCTAAGTTAATGAGATTATTCGGGCTTCTGTAAATTTTGTTAAGACAAATCAGACTTCTCAAAAAATAAAAATAGTCTCTTGCATATTGATCAAACCCTTTCCGTTTCATTACGGTTGCATCAACGGCTTCTTGGGTTTTGTGATTTTCTTCTATCCGCAATTTTCACAAACATGGAGAGCTTCGTGGTTATAGTATTTTCTTGCTTAAAACAAAGCATAGAAAAAAAATTTAACCGAGAATAGAGAAAGATGAACCATCTGAAGGGTTTTTTTGTGCCAGGAGTGGTAAGCAGAGAGGCTTTCCGAATCTCTCTTCAGTGGAAAATCCTTCTGGATATAGCCATCTATAGATCTTTTATATGTATCTAAAATAGATGCTACTTTCATGAATAGTATGGACTACAATGATAGTTTTGTCGATACTGGTCATGGTTAGAGAATAATATAAATCATATTATGGGGTCTCATTTACAAGTTTAAATTTTTAGGTGAAATGGTTCTTTAACATGGTATCAGAGTCTTGTTGACCCAGCAGTCACGAATTCGAATCTCACCACCCACATTCTATTTTGATAAAAATTAAGCACAAGGTGATGTGGATATATGCAAGTTTCAAGCCCAAAGTACTTTCACTTGAGGGTATGTGTTAAAGAATAATATAAATCATATTATGGAACCTCACTTACAAACTTAAATTTTTAGTTGAGATACTTCCAGAAGTTATCAAGAATTCTAACTTCAATTAATGCCATAATATTTAATGTTGTGCCTAGACATGAGAAGGAAACGATATCTCGAGTTTTGCCGGCCCCTTTCATTTTCAAGAGAGGAACTGTTCATCTTTGCCATTTCAAGTCTAGCTAGCCACCAGTTCTTGTACACAGTTCATAAGTATCTGGAAATGGATGACATAAACGGGAAATCATGACATTACCTCGTATCTCAGCTCACAACATTAACTTATTTGTACCAATGTTCTTGTACAAGTACCAACAAGATCTCACTTTGAATTCTCAGATTCACATAGTCAGATCCAGGGTACTTGTCAATTTCGGGTACTTTGAAGGCATGCTAAGATTTACAGAATTGCTTTCTTTTGTTGAAGTAGAAGATAAAGAAAGATATAAATTGTTGCCCACATCTTCCTCGTCCCATGATAAACTTCTCTTGGCTTCCTTTCCTTTCAATTTTGTGCAAAGTGAGAGAGTTAAATCAAGATCCTCAACCTTCCTTTTAGCCAGCTGGTTACACTTTCCCACGTTGAAGCTCCACTTTGTCTCTAAGCTTTTCGATTCATTAGCTTCTCCTCTTCTTTTAGAAAGTTGGGCTACAAAATAGGGTTGTTTAATGGTTGGACTTATCTGGCTTTGGATCGACTCGCTTTTGTACATCGATTTATGATATTCAGCACCCTGGAATTCTTGCATTAGCTTTCTACGTTGGTCGCTGAAGGTTGAGTTGTTGCCCGCATGGAAAGTTCCATGTCTTGTGCTTGAACCAAATTCACCAATATGGATCTTCTCAGCCATCGAACTGTAAAATTCAGCTCCTCTTCTGATATTTATGCTATCCGGTACAGAAGGCCTGGTGATCCAGTTTCCATGTCCGCTCCAAGAAACGTTTTCACATCTACTGTGAATTGGAAACGCATAAGCTTAAGCCCAAAAGAAACCACGAGTTCAATTTTCAAGAAAAAAGATAAATGTATTTGATTATTACCTGAAGTTAGAGTTATGATTGTGATCAATATTTGGAAGCAGAGGGTGTTGCCAAAAGTCGTGAGAGAAGTAGTCCGAACTGCCAATTAGATCCCCCATACCGTTTATAACTGTCAATTTATGAAGTTCTGAGGATTAGGAATTGAGAAACAAACCCTAGTATCTGATTAACTCAAAACATACAAAGGTAAAAATCACAAAACTGGTACCTTGACCTTGATCATCAATCCTCTTGCTCCGGTACATCTGCTTCCGATCCAGACACCCCCAGAAAATATATGGATATTAATACGAAATTAAGTGATGCAATGAATCCAAATTTTCTGACTTTATAATAAATAATTATGGGATCAGTGCGATTACCTGTAGATGGCTCTTGACATGAGCAATTCTTAGCCCCTTGAAGTTCATTAGTTGCAACACTAGTTTTGGGGTGGCCCCTATACCAAACAAATTAATAGATCACAAATTAAAGTTGAGAAATAATTGAAGTAATTTCTTCGAAACCAACACAAGTATATATTCAGAGAAAACATCATGAACAAGAAGTGGAGAGATTCGAAGATCTCACTCTCGTGGCCACCAAGTCTCTCGACAGCTTGAACGAAGCAACGATGAAGATCAGGAGTCCATCTTAGTCTAGGTACCTTAGATCTTGCATATGGCCGTACCCCTCTAGATCTTGCTTTCTCGCTCTCCTCCACAATGCTATTGCTCGAGCTGCCGCTACTTTTAGTCTTACTTTCATCATCTCCTTCCTCACTGTTCTTGCCTGAAGGATCAAACCTCAAACCATCACTAATCTGGTTACTCACCGGCCTCATAATTCGATATAGCTTTGGAGCTGTAAGGAGGACAGTGGGAAGCCTCTGTGTATATTTGATAAATTATTGTTGACTTCCAAAAATCATCACAAACTGTTACCCAGAAGAACTTCTGGTTTCCGATAATTCCTCTATATATCACAAATTCTCTTCAATCATCATTAATACTTCAGATATAGTTTACGTATTCCAAAGGAAGTAATATTTCAGCTGACATAGATAAGATCTATCCACCTGAAATGGTGATATATATATACCAAACCCTAATTAACTCCCAAAAGGCACAGAACATGTACAATTTTTCTACACCTCTGCCCCCCTGATTTTATATGCACCCACCACCCACAGTTATATATACAATGAGTGCTCGTACATGTGATGCTATTTATGTATGGAACGAGCATCATTCTTGTAATGTTAGCCGTATAGGCTTGGTAAAGGTTAGAGCTGAGAAATAAAAAAATCCTTATGGGAGGGAAAAATTGCATGGTGTAAAGATCAGTCCTAGCAGAATGCTTAGGCAAGTAGTGCACACGCGCATGGGAAGCACGTGTAAGCTTTTCTTTTCGAATCCTGAGATCATTGATCGTATGCATAGTAAAATATTGTAATAGAATATAGTTACCGAGGAAATGTTACTTGATATATTAAATCCTTTGTTTTTGGTCTGCACAGAGAAAGTGCTTGGAAGAGAAAATAGCACAGGATCGGAGCCCTAAAAGTGTGATCAAAACGCAAATGAAAAGAGTCGGGCATGGGGAAGGCTGACGAGCCCATGATTCTTGCTGTCGGAGTTCACGGATTTGTCTTTGCCTGTATTAATAATATAACCTTACCAGATAACAACAAGACTTGTATTTCTTGCTTCTCCGAGGATTCCTCAACCTCTATGTGTCTGAAGTTTTAATCCTGACATGTCATCAGATTCAATGCTGCTTTCTGATCCAACCGAGGTAAGACTCATGATTCTCGATCTCTGGCACAAACATCCATGGCATTCTATAAGGGTTGGGGGTTTATCTAAATGCATTGAGCAGAAAAAATCTTCGGTAAAATGGTTCAGATGCTGGTAAAGAAGACCAATTTATAAGACGAAACCGAGGAACTAAATTTTAAGTAATATATATATATATATAGCCATCCACCGGAGCGAAACGATGTTCGTAATCCGGCCGGTTAATTGCATGCCAAGATTTAATTAGTTTGTCATCGTTAATTGCAATTCACATAGCTAGATCCATCTCATGCAAACGAACCTGGAATCCAATTTGTTTGCATGCAATCAGTGTTCATCGATCACTTGCAAGTATATATATATATATATACCATGCGATCATCTCATGCAAATGAACCAGGAATCCAAATTGATTTCATTAAATGAACTCATCCCTAAACTGTTATCGTTTGATTAGTTCATCAAATGTCCATCGATTTGCTCTACCAGTACTGTGCTTTAATTGCAAGATTCATGATAATCACTGGACCGGCTAAATGCCTTTATATTAATTTAATCCTGTCGCGCATAAACATGATTACGTTTCCCAGATTTTTTTGAACAGGATCGAGCACTTAAACTTCGAGAGTCTCAACTTAAACTTTTTAATCATCGAATCAATTCATGCATGCCTTGTTGGAAAATATTTATAACTATTCATTTGGTTCTGAGCATTATACTTATGCTAATGAATTCTTTTTCTCTCTCGTAATATTCCTTAATAGAATTAGTAACTAACCAACGCAGATAGATAGCGACTAGAACTTGTTTTTCAAAATCCCTTCATCATCAAGTTCTTGAATTATTATGCCAAGATGCATCTTTCATCAAACCTACGCACCATACCATCACAGGCTTAAAATCATGTTAATCATATAAACTCAATCTGTGCTTGGCAGAAATACTTCGAAGAATCTCGTGCCTTTTGTAGCTATCAAAAGGTTGTCTATAGACTTGAGTCTTTCATGGGGATATAAAAAAAACTGGCACTTGCTCTTTTTTACTGTTCATTGAGACTTGAGAAGATCAGATCACGGCAGTGGAAAGGTCAACTCCCAACAATTTATCCCATTATTTTATTTGTTGCTGGCCTCCGAGAACATAAATATTTTATTGCATGAGAACACATAACCCTATTAATGCGGATCAAACCATTGTTCCAGAATGAGCATGTTTGTCTTCTTCCCATCATCATCAGACATCCACCTCTCTATTATTTTTTTATGTCCATCTTGGTACTGCAAAATCTTTATATTATAATTACTATTTGTGATCATGCACGGGATTACGCACTTCCACATCATGCCATGCTCAGCTAGAGGTAATTCAGAGCTTTCATCAAACTCCAGCCATTCCAAATTAAATAAAGACGATGGAGGGTTGGAAAATTATGGGTTATTATTAGGGATAAGTAAAAAAATCCGTTAACCGATTAAACTGAGAAAACCAAAAAAAAATAACCGAAAAAACCAAACCAATTAAACTGATTATAAAACTTTGAAAAATATTCGGTTCGGTTCGGTATAGTTTTGTAAGGCAAAAATCGAATACACTAAACCGAACCAGTTCGGTTAAAAAATCCTATAAGTTGTTGCCCCCTATAAATATAAACTTTCTTTCACATTTTCTTTCCTAATTTCAAAACCCTAGCCGCCGCCCCCTATAAATATAAACTTTCATATTTTCTTTTCTAATTTCAAAACCGAACCGAAAATAATCGGTTTCTAATAGGCCTGGTTTGGTTTTGGTTATATTTTTGAAAGAAATTACAGTTTTTGATTTGGTTATTTTTTTTTATATAAAAATCAAACCAAACCGAAAATACTCACCCCTAGTTATTACATTATGGGTTAACTTCAAACAATTATATGTTTCTATTAAAATAATATTGTTTTAAATTATTTTGAAGAAAAAAAATCATTATATTGATCTAGCTAGGTTTAGTCAACTCTTTAAATTAACTCAGTTTAATTAGATCAATATTTTTTTTCAGATTAAAACCCTAACTCAAATCAAATTTTAAATTACAATTTAAATTAACGTCCATATACCATCTCTCTGCTTAAAGTTTTTTTGGGCCGGGCCTTTGCCTCTGATGTTTCGGAGTACGGCAAAGCTCACGGTTGAATTCATCATCAAGTTGAAGGTGACAGTTTGGGCTATTTGCTAAGCCACTTTGTAACTTGGGTCACATGGTGGTTGTGTGATCAATGGACTACGTTTTGGGCTTAAGTATCTCCTAAATTTTCATGTGCAGGGAAAAATTGAGTGTGTTCGTTAACAAAATAAAATAAAATAATATATATATTCCTTTTTCCTTTATATTTTTTCCCAGTAAAAAACTGAATGATCTGTTCATGTGGTGAGCATACAGAGAAAATATATGACAAAGAATGTTAAAAAATACATTAAAATCATGACTATTTTTCCCATTATTGTGATTGATTTATAACTATCATCTTAAAACATTCTATGTTTATGATATCTAATTATAAAATATTTATTTTATTAAAATTAAATATCAACAATGAAAATTTATACTATTAAATAAAACCTGTATATTAAAAAATAAGTTTACAATACGGACTAAATAGAAAATTATATAAGAAATAATTTTAATGATATACATTGTTAGAAAATGCTTGTATATAAAATAAATAAATAAATCATTTTATTTATAATTTTTCTCTCTGCTTAAAATATAGTGAAAAAATAGTCAATGAAAACTATTAAAATAAATTTTTAAAACTTAATACAAATTTAATAAGTTAAGTAGAAGAACATAACATTTTAACATAAAGTTTGAACCCTTTTTTCTGTAACTATATTTTTTAAAATTAAAAAAATCATTTTGTTTTTAAACCGTTGTCTGCTTTGGATGTGTTTGACAAAACTTTATTTTATGTCCAAGTCCATATAAAGAATTAAGCGTGGTAGCTGTCTCAAAATAATTAAATTGAATCTGAAATCCCCAAAAAGCACACACAGTTTACTAAAACGACTGCGTTGGGGACAATAGCGCATATCAGAATAGAATCGTTCGGTGCTAGGAGGGCAAGATTCTCTCAATAGTCATCATTTGAACACGTCTCCGCTAATCTTTTGGTCTGTCGCTGCCTCTTCACCATCAAAAAAAAAAAAAGAGAAAAAAAACATCCAATATACCGACACGTTTGTCATTCTGTGGTATCTAACCACCGCCATTAGATTACTACTCAAGTTCACAGTTCCTATGAACCTACAACCTATTTTATCTTCTTCGATTAACGCTTTCAACATTCTAAGTTTCAAACTTGAACCCAAATGTTCCTGTTTTGACCGCGGAGAAAGTGAGGAACTTAAAAGTAAGTAAGGATCAGATTATTATTATTATTATTATTATTTGCTTAAATAAGACTTCTAGGATAAACTGCTATTTTGTTTAGTATTATTAAAGCAAATATATAACCGAAGACTTGAAAGTTTATTTCTTTTTATATATATTTGCAGCCTAGCAGGGAATTGGCCATCTGGGTTTTTTCTAGGGTCCATTTTTCGGTGGATAGAGCTGGAGAAATGGCCTCTGCGCATGCATTTAGTTCACTCTCTAAAGTTTCTCCTGTATTTTCTCTTAAAAAACGGTACTGGGATTCATGGATGAAACCTTGCTGTATGGTTTCTACCATAATTTGCAACTACCAAACGCCAAAGAGGTCCAATTTTGTAGTTGCGAAGACTAGTAAAGTTAGAGAATTTAGGCTATTTAAGTCAGTGGAATTGGACCAGTACGTGACGAGTGATGGTGAAGAAGAAATGGGTGAAGGGTTTTTTGAGGCAATTGAGGAGCTTGAGAGAATGACAAGAGAACCTTCTGATGTTCTTGAGGAAATGAATGATAGGTTGTCCGCGAGAGAGTTGCAATTGGTGCTTGTTTATTTCTCTCAAGAGGGGAGAGATTCCTGGTGTGCGCTTGAGGTGTTTGAGTGGTTAAGAAAGGAGAATAGGGTCGACAAGGAAACTATGGAGCTTATGGTTTCGATAATGTGTAGTTGGGTTAAGAAGTTGATTGAAGGGGAACAAGATGTTGGGGATGTGGTTGACTTACTTGTAGATATGGATTGTGTGGGGTTGAAACCGAGTTTTAGTATGATTGAGAAGGTAATATCTTTGTATTGGGATATGGGGAAGAAGGAGGGAGCGGTTTCATTTGTGAAGGAGGTTTTGAGACGAGGGATTGCATATTCGGGTGATGATGGAGGAGAGAAAGGAGGCCCAACTGGGTATCTTACATGGAAGATGATGGTAAGCTTCTGTCATAATTAATTCTTACCACTTTGTTCAGATTATCTTTAGATAATTGGCTTGCTGCTGTTGCTTGCCTTTCCCTTTTGTGCTCATGTTTACTACATAAAAAATTTAGACATACAATGGTTTTGAGTGAAAGAAGTATTGTTGTTATCTTTATCACATTGAATTGCCAGGATATAAACCGTGGAATACATTGACCTCTTTATTGATTGTAACTTGTTAGTCCAATTGCTATCTATGAATGTTTGAATTTTTCTTTGCCATGTTATTGATGTTGTGTAGCAACTTTCGAGAGAAATATGAGTTTATTTTAATGGCATGGCCATGTTTGTAAGTAGTTTTTCTATGTTGTTGGACTTCAAACCTTCTTTTAGATGCCTTATTGTGACAAACAAAAGTCATGCTACAAAACTGATAGTTAAATTATTTATTAATGTCACCACACTCTCAAACACCTCCTAGTATCAAATGTGTAAACTTAAATTGTTTATTAATGTCATGTATATTGTACTGCTTTACTCCCAAGAAGGCTGGGCTTTATAGAAGTTGAAGCCGTGTACCTGCGTACAGAAGTATGCTTTTGCTTCTCAACAATGAAGACCAAGCTTACGAGATTATAATCACTTGCCCGGTTTTATTTGTTTCTCCATGTCTCATTTACTTCTTGTTTAGCTTTGGCTGATTGTCTGTCATGGATGTGGGTAATGAAGCCAGTTATTGATCATTTTACGTTTCTTTTTTCCAGAGTGCTATAAAAAATCATAAGTTTTTATGTGAATGACAACTTGGAATCTATTTCAGGTTGATGGAGACTACAGAAATGCAGTCAAATTTGTGATTCATCTTAGAGAATCTGGATTAAAGCCTGAGATCTACGCCTACCTCATTGCAATGACAGCTGTTGTCAAAGAGCTAAATGAATTTTCTAAAGCTCTACGCAAGTTGAAAGGTTATTCGAGGTCTGGTATGGTAACTGAACTTGATGCTGAGAATGTAGAGCTTGTTGAGAAATATGAGTCAGATCTTCTAGCTGATGGAGTATGCTTGTCCAGCTGGGTCATTCAGGAGGGAAGTCCTGCACTTTATGGTGTGGTTCATGAACGACTTCTCGCCATGTATATTTGTGCTGGCCATGGGCTAGATGCTGAAAGACAGTTATGGGAAATGAAGCTTGTTGGCAAGGAGGCTGATGGAGACCTTTATGACATTGTTTTAGCTATCTGTGCATCTCAAAAGGAGGACAGTTCCGTAGCACGGTTGCTCACTAGAATAGAGGTTACAAGCTCTATGCGCAAGAAGAAATCACTGTCATGGTTGTTGAGAGGTTACATTAAAGGCGGACACTATGATGAGGCTGCAGAAACACTAATTAAGATGCTTGATTTGGGTTTATCTCCAGGTTATTTAGACAGAGTAGCTGTGATGCAGGGTCTGAGAAAAAGGATCCAGCAGTGGGGAAATGTTGAATCTTATCTTAAGCTTTGCAAGCGCCTCTCTGATGTGAATTTGATAGGACCTTCTCTTGTATATCTGTATATAAAGAAATATAAGCTTTGGATCATGAAATTGCTTTGAGTGGCCCCTCGAGTGGAATGAGACCTCAAGAGGCTTTTTAACCTGGGCTTGTTATTGTGATGAAAGAAAGGTTTATAGGGTCAAGAATTCATAACACCGAAGATTGTGTCCATTGATTGGGATGGCTTCACGGAGGTGCAAAAGTCTGGGTAGAGGATCTATGATGCCAACGTGGATTTTTTTCTCCGCTGTGTTGTTCTCAAGGACCTTTAGCTGTTTGTGCATGTGGTAGATGCTGTAAACATAATAAAGAACACTCAACACAATGTAACCGAGCTGCGTATATATCTTACAGGTATATTCTTCTAATAGGAGTCTTCTCCATCACACTCGTCAATATTTTGCAAACCAGGATCTCTATCTAGCGTATTGCTGCACTTGTTGACAATTACCAAGTAATACTGATCAACCATGAATTAAATTACAGTAGCCGTACATGAATATTTTATCATGGCAAAAACTTCATAGGATTCAGTGAAGACTACTTGGAATGGAATGATGAAAGTATGTTTATACTTTAGTTATGTTTAGTTGCATCTTTATAAATTATCACATGTGATCTCGGTGATGAGCTGTGATCATTGACACTAGCCTTTTCTTACTTCATGGCTGAATACCTAACTGCACATCTAGACTAGCTATTGGCTCGCTTATGTTATGATATGATCTGCAATGTTCTAAATCTGTCTCTCGGAGCCAATATGTTTACAGAAACTATCATGCTTTTGGTTCTAATGCTGGACATGGGGGACATGGAACAGGAACTTCATCCTCCATCGCTGTTTGATATTCTGTAGGATCAGGGTCTTCTTCATTAAATTCCAGTTAGGCCTTGATATTATCTTACAGAACTTCTGAAAACCTAAACCAAGAATCAAAAACTTGGCAATGTTAAGGCTTTGGGACCGTGAACTTTTATATCAGCAGGGAATGGTTATTTATATCCAGTATAGATTGGATTCGGATAAGCTAAACAGCTTTGAGAACTCCCTTGCGGGCCATTTGATTTGTTAACTTGGCAATGAACCCATAACATTTATTGCATCTTTTTCTGTACCTCTTACATGTTCGAAGGTTGTCATTTATTGCACTTGGTGGCAGAACCACAGTGGGTGAGTTGCGAAGTTGGGATTAATTTCTACATTGAGAGGGAGAGAGCAGAGCCATTTAAGGTTGTGATTTCTGCTGTCATTTTTCGTATCTTTGTATGATTAACAATTGTTTTCCCTTTTACCGCTCATGCATTGCTTTTCATCAAAAAAATATTTTTGTTTGATGTTTTCAAATTCGGGTGTTAAAAATAATATTTTAAAAAATAATAAAATATATTATTATGTATTTTCAAATAAAATATATTTTGAAAAACAGCCGTTATCATGCTCTAAAATACCCCTAAATAAAATGGCCAAGATGCATAAAGAACCCCCAAAAATGAAACAATTGTAGCGAAACTTTCTTTTTGGCGTTTCATTTTGTGGCGACTTTATTTTTTTGGAGGGACCTGATTTGTCATTCAAAACAAAAGTGAGGACATGGGGTTAATTACATTACGTGTCCCCAGAGCTTGGACATTTGCCATTTTAAGTTCTTAACCCCTGTACCATAATTTTAGGCATGTTCCGCTCGTGGTGATCACATTTTCGTGCGGTCTCTTCATGACACCACTGATGTTCATCGGAAATATAGTATTTTTATTAGCAACATAACTCATTAAATAAAAGGTAGTAATAATAATAATAAAATAAAAAATATGCTCAAAAACTATAATATATATATATATTAAAAGCCTAATATTTCTTATTCATATACTTCCTTTTCTTTTATTAAAACATGTTTTTTTAATGAAAAGTGTTGTTTTTTAAGTAAAATCTTATTATGGTCATGGAAGAAAGTTTCAATTAAAAAAACATGAATCGATATTTTTACGCGCCTTCATGAAAGAAACACATGGTAAGGTGAGAAATTATATAGATATTTAAAAAGTAAATATTTTTACTTTTTTTCTCTCCATTATAAGATGCCTTTTACGTGTTTTAAAAATGATTTTGAAATTTTTATTTTAAATTAAAAAAATAATTTTTTAAATCATTTTTATATACGGATATAAAAATATTTTTCAACAAAAATCATTTTTAATCCCAATCTCAAATCTCAAATAATCATGTAGATTTATTATTACTATGAGCTTGCAAGCTTTTTTTAGGCTTGTTTTCTTGAGGTGCCCGCTCCACCCGGGTTAATTCATTGGAAACTCGCCGTTAAACTATTATTTAAAAATGTGATAATAATTATTTTTTAAATTATTTATTAATATATTTTAAAATTTTATTTTTAATATTAGTATATTAAAATGATTTTAAAAAATATTTCATTTGAAAATCAATTCACTCCATCCATTCATGGCTCTCTTTTTATTTATCTATCTATCTATATATATAAGGGATTGGCTTAGATCCAGTGTCGTTTTTCAAAATTTTGAACAATGATTGGTCCTCTCACTTGACATATGCATGTGATGGATTGGAATAGCTTGCGGTTTTAAACTTGTTTATTTTTATATTTTCTTTAAAAAATGGTTTGTTTTTTATTTTTAAATTTAAATTGTTTATATATATTTAGATCATTTTGATGTAATTATTTTATAAATAAATTTGAAAAAATTAAAAAAAAATACATATTATTTTGATGTATTTTTAATCAAAAAATATATATTTTTAAATAATCATTACCACAATAATAAAACTAAAACGACTCTTTATATATTTAGTGTGTTTGATTTTGCATTTTGAAGTTTCTTTTTTTTAACGTGTTTCATATTGTTTTTGATGTGTTAAAGTTAAAATAAAAAATTTTAATAATATTTTAATATATATTTCAAATAAAAAATATTTAAAAAGTAATTATTACCAAAATATCAAATTATAACGTCATTTATGCAAATCTGAAAATGGGATTTACGTTGGAGTGGTTCCTTTTTGCTGTCTTCACGGTAAACTAAAAATATAGGTGAGATTAAGACATGTCACCAAGTAACCAAGCTCATTTTTGGAAGCAATGAATGACGGAACAATGCATCTTTGTCTTCTAAATAATTATTTGAACGGGTAATCAAACTTATCAACAAAGGAGGACGAGGAGGGTGTTGGAAGTTCATAATTATCAATAATGATCGTAAATAAGTGTGTGGTATGTTTATGAAAAATTTAAGATTTATTTTTTAAAAAAAAAACTATAATATTTTTTAAATTAATTTTGATATTTTCAACAACAAAAAAAAATATTTTAAATAACAATCGCTGCTTGCATTTCCAATCATGTCATTATAATATGACATCATCCTTAATTAACGGTGAAGTTCGATTGCAACGACAGTTTTTTTTTGGAGCGGAAGTGATTTGCTCACATGGCTGTGATCCAGCAGCAGATTTAGCTCCATTGATTATTCTTTCCATTAATTTTATATATTACGTGGCATTAGGTTAATGCTGTATGATTACTCAAAAATAAGGCCTCATAAAGTATCTGCTCACGGAGCGAGAATCTTCAGAGTGAATCCTAAAAATTAATAAAGATGTGGATCTGTTTGGTGTTGATGAGACCCAAGAACCCACTTTATTATTATTGAGTCATGAAATTTACTCCAAGGCTCCACACGATTGCTTAGCAGACAAATTTGGGGCGGCTTAATTTACCTAAAATGCCCTTTCCCACTAGCGTGACCATCTGTTGTTGACATTGATGCGGCAAAAATGGAGTGGTTGTTGAGTAATTCACAGAAACTCATTAACACTGGAGGGAGCCACCAAATCAACCAAAAAATTTCAGGTCACCGAAACAGTTGAAGAGGGGCCTACGGCTACTGTATGATAGAAACAGAGAAAGGACACTACACAACTCTCTCAAGAATCTATTCCATAAAAGAAAAGGATAATATGTCCGGAGTCTAGAATCCAAACACTCTCCTTTTTTTCTCACGAACCAAACACCATTTTTAGCCTAGCGGCCTATCTCTGTCTCCCCTGTCTGGTTTTTGGAGTTGTTTCCACTTTGCAGGCTAGAGGTAATGATCAAATAACGTTTACAAATGTTTTCTCGTTAAATTCGTCTTTTCTTTGCGCATCACTTTTTATCTTTATTTATCAAAAATTTCTGAATCTCATGATGTTTTAAATGGATACATAGATAGATATAGATAAAAATGCATGGTTTTAAACTCTTTGATAGATTCAAGAGCATCCAAGTCCATGCTTTAAGCCCCCAAGATAGTAACCCCAGTTCAAGAGGCAAACTTTCAAAATGTAAATTTACAAACATTGGCTCAATAGCTCACGCTTTGCTCCCTTGTGGACTCCCAACAACTGAGCTCCTGGAACCTTCTATAGACTCTTACTTGAAACCCTTAGACTATGTGGAATCTTTAGCTGAAATTTATAGGCGCCTAAATACTTGCTCGCAAACCTATAAATCATTATTATGCATCGAGCAGTTTTCGATTTTGCTAGGATTGGGTGATCGTAAGTTGCTTAGAAGGTGCCTTTGCATAGCAAGGCAATATGCTATTGATGTGCACTCAAAAGTAGTGCTTTCTGCCTGGTTAAGGTATGAGAGGAGAGGAGACGAGTTCATTGGTGTGTCATCAAAGGATTGTAGTGGGTACATCCTGGAATGTCCTATGGCTGCTTTGGTTTCTGGATTCCATTCCAATTCGATTTATGATCATTGCCAATGCGGCCAAGATAATCTTGAGGCGGTTGATAATCAAATATTGATGGGAAATGAGGGCTCCAGTTTGGAGGAGGACAGTGATGTTTCATTTTGCATTGGTGATGAGTTGGTTCGTTGTGTTAGATTCAAAATTGCTTCTCTTTCGAGCCCCTTTAGGGCGATGCTATATGGTAGCTTTGTCGAGTCAAGAAGAGATAAGATTGATTTTTCTAAGGTTGGGATATCTGTCAAGGGGATGAGAGCTGTGCAAGTGTACAGTAAGACTCGGAGAGTTGATTTATTTTGCCCTGAGATTGTTTTAGAGTTACTTTCTTTTGCAAACAGGTTTTGTTGTGAGGAGTTGAAAAGTGTTTGTGATGCTTATTTGGCTTCATTGGTTTGTGGGATTAAGGATGCGTTGATTCTTATCGATCATGGCTTGGAAGAAAGGGCAAATCTTCTTGTAGCCTCTTGTTTGCAGGTGTTTCTAAGAGAGCTCCCAAATTCCTTGTATAACCACAAAGTGATGAGTGTTTTTTGCAATTCAGAGGCAAGGGAGAGATTGGCCATGCTAGGGCATGCTTCCTTCTTGCTCTATTATTTCCTGAGCCAGGTTGCTATGGAGGAGAATATGGCATCAAATGCAGCAGTGATGTTATTGGAGGGGCTGGAAGAGTTTGCAACAGAAAAGTGGCAGAAGGCACTTGCTTTGCATCAACTGGGTTGCATAATGCTTGAGAGAAAAGAGTACAAGGGTGCCCAATTCTATTTTGAGGCAGCTGTCAAGGAAGGTCACGTTTATTCATTAACTGGTGTCGCAAGGACCAAGTACAAACAAGGGCAACAGTATTCGGCATTTAGGTTGATGAACTCTCTTATTTTCAAGTATAAACCAGTTGGGTGGATGTACCAAGAGCGATCTCTGTATGGTGTTGGACAGGAGAAGATAATGGATTTGAATACTGCAACAGAACTGGATCCAACCCTTTCATTTCCGTACAAATTCAGAGCTGTTATGAAAGTGGAAGAGAAGCAGATTAGGGCAGCTATTACAGAGATTGATAAAATTATCAGCTTCAAGCTCTCCCTTGATTGTCTTGAGTTACGAGCATGGTTCTTCATTGCTCTTGAGGATTTTGAGAGTGCTTTGAGAGATATTCGAGCACTGCTAACCTTGGAACCAAAATACATGATGTTTCATGGGAGGGTGAGTGGAGATCACTTGGTTGAGCTTCTCAGCCATCGCGTTCGACAATGGAGTCTGGCTGACTCCTGGATGCAACTTTATGACCACTGGTCTTCTGTTGATGACATCGGCTCTCTGGCTGTCATACATCAGATGCTGTCAAATGATCCTGCAAAGAGCCTGCTATGGTTTCGACAATCTTTGCTTCTTTTGCGGTAAGTTTTGTGATGGAACTATTTTTTATTTTGCTCATGCAGCATAATCATCATCAAGTTTGACTTCTAAATTGGTGTCTGCATTCTTTGGAAACCTGTAATCCCTTGGATGTTTTTGTGCTGCAATCTTATTTATCTTTCCATTAGGATGATAAATTAGTATCCAGCTCGTAAACACATTCCTTTCCTAAATGTTATCTGATTAACTCATCCAATTCACTCCACGAATGTTGTGTTAAAAATAGAGTGATCCTATATTTATTTTTCTTAAACTGATACAGTGATACTAAATCGGCTCATCATTTTTTTCTCCATTATCCTACTTCTTATGCACTTCTGAAACAAGGAGTTTTTCCTGTCCATGTATTTTAACACGAATCTGGTCTTGACTTGTAGTTGTCTGGCCTTGTTATATTCAATAACTTATATTCAATAGCATGAAATATACTGGATACCTCAATGCACCAGGTTAAATTGTCAGAAGGCTGCAATGCGCTGCTTGCGGTTGGCTAAAAACCATACCAGTTCTATGCATGAAAGGCTGATATATGAAGGGTGGCTTTTATTCGACTCTGGCCATCGTGAAGAAGCCCTCTCTAGGGCTGAGAAATCCATTTCGATCCAAAGGTCATTTGAAGCTTTCTTCCTTATGGCATATACACTAGCTGATACAAATATGGATCCTGAATCTTCATCTACTGTCATCCAACTTCTGGAGGAAGCTCTTAGATGCCCTTCAGATGGTCTTAGGAAAGGACAAGTGAGTAATGGCTATATCAGAATGTTTCTCTTATGGCCATCTGTGGTCGATGTCCTTGTTTGATAAGAGTGTTGGCCTTTTGCAGGCACTGAATAATTTAGGAAGTATTTATGTGGATTGTGGTAAGCTAGATCAGGCCGCAGACTGCTACATGAATGCCCTTAACATCAAACATACGAGAGCTCATCAAGGTCTGGCGCGTGTCTATCATTTAAAAAATCAACGAAAAGCTGCATTTGATGAGATGACCAGGCTAATAGAGAAGGCACATAGTAGTGCATCAGCATACGAGAAACGATCAGAATACTGTGACCGTGAGAAGGCAAAAGATGACCTTAATATGGTAACACAACTAGATCCTCTAAGAACATACCCATACAGATACAGAGCAGCAGGTAATCATCGCCACTCTGTTTTGGAAATTCTGCCTCCTTTCTATGCAACTTTGTTGGAGTTCTCATGGTTATTCCAATGTCATTCCATTGAATTCATCTTTCTTCCCTTTGCTTGAGCACAATTATTACCTGTAAAACTTAATACTTTTACTGACACGAAGAGTCTCCTATTCCCAGTGCTGATGGATGACCAAAGGAAAACCGAAGCTTTAGAAGAGCTTACCAAGGCCATAACTTTCAAGCCTGAGTTGCAAATGCTTCATCTTCGAGCAGCATTTTATGAATCAATGGGAGACAAAACCTCTGCTCTTCAAGATTGTGAGGCAGCTCTTTGCCTGGACCAAAACCACACGGACACACTTGATCTGTACAATAGAACACAGGACCAAGCTACACGAAGCATTTAAGTCACACCAATGTCATTGATGTAGAACGGAGGCTTTAACAATAATCAAAGGGTAAAAGACCAATGGGACATCCATACCGATCATTTCATTTTCATTATTATTGGAAATCATGATCTATCAGGCATCCAGGGACAAATTCATCCAGGCGTCAAGGAGCAATAATGAACTCATTTGTACATATATATGATACATCTTTATGGTATTGATGAAGGATCTAGAAAAGCGTGTTGCCAACGGCCCATGGACAATGTCACTCGCAGATAGTTTAGTACGACCATGGCCGGATGATAATTTAGCGGAACGTGATTGAGGCCGAAAGGGTTTTGTCTGCAACTCCCGCCCATTTCTCATCCAGATTGGTCTAGGTTTCGCAATTTGTATCACGTTATAAACGAGATTTTTTGCCTCCCTTCCAGGGCTCGTCCTCGTCGTATACAAGAAGAAAAGTCAGTACGGAATTTAAATCTCTTTTATTGTATCGTGTTTTTCTTTATGTTATAGGCAGCAAAAGTGATGGTCTCGCGTTAACTACTCTTATAGTCCTCGCATTTCTCAAGATGGCCGCTTCGGCCTCCACTTTTGTTTTCACCTCATTTTTCTCTTCTCTTGTATTTTCCCATGCTTACCTTGCATTTTGGCCGAGTGGGCTCATATGTAATAACAAAATGAATTGGGTCGTGCTTTCATTGAGAGATCTGGGTCGAGATTGCTCTAAGCTCCCACCACTCCCAAACAAGAAATGCATGTGTTATAAAGAAAGGGTGATGAGTGTTTGAAGATTACAGCAGTTGACTTTGACTCAAGTCTTTTCATCGTGGTTACTTGAAACTGGTAATATTAAAAAAGATGAGATTTTATTTATCTTGCAAGTAAACTTCAGATACTTGGATCTAATACAGCCAACTTTGGCAGTGGCAAAAGAACAAAGCAATGGATGCACTGAGAGGACTCCTTCCTCGATTATATACAAACATCGTACTCTACATTACATTAGATACAAACATTACCTATCTTATAAACAACTGAAACAACTGCTTCTGAGAGATCAGCAAGAGAATCAGGGAAAACAATAGTTAAAGGAACATGAAAAGAACACTTCAATCCATATGTCAGATTTAAGTTAACCTCTCGACTTCCTTCATAGACATAATTTCGAGTTTAGCCCACCAAAGGGGGGATAATTTTGGTGTTGCTCCATCAGGTTCCATTGTTGTGATCTCTTTTAACTTCGCGGCAATCTCCCTCATCGTTGGTCTCTGTTTTGGATCAGGATGAATGCAATTTCTTATGACTTCGGACAATTTCTCGAGCTCATTCTCTTGGAAAGATTTTAGTGTTGGGTCCACTATTTCTTTTAAGGATCGATCCCTCTCAGATTGCTCGATGCCCGATCGGCAAGAGAGCCATTGTCTCGCTGCATAAGGGATCCTGCCGGTTATCATTTCAAACAAAATTACCCCAAAACTATAAATATTTCCTCTGGATCCGATGATTGGGATTCTAGAAGCTCCTGGATGCTCGATCCAATCTTTGCTCGCCATTGCATCATTCCCAAACCGAGATCTGATATTTTAGCTGCATAGTCTTCGATCGGATATATTGCCGATGACTCGCAGGTTTTCATGGGCTACTGGTGGAGTTAGTTGATGCATGTATTCGAGGCAATACGCAATGCCCATTGCTATTCGTAATCTCATTCCCAGCCCAAGTGTTCGACTTCTTTTACTACAAGAAATCAAGAACTCAATTGTCATCCATACGATAAATCAGCTATGGTGTGTTGCATCCATAAATTATGTGGTCTACTAAATGAAGTAGATCACCGCTCAGTATAGAGCTACGTAAAAATATAAGGATACAAATATGATTTGCAGTTCGGAGAGGGTACCAAATGGATAAGAACAATCCAATTCTTCTTTTGATATGCATATTTCAGCTCTATGCAAGGAAAAAATCCAATGCTATTGTTCATAGATTAAGAGTCGATATTGATTTTTTCTTCACAGATATGATGAGCGCAGTCCTATAAAATGCCATGTTAATTTGATGATCCAGCAGAATGTAACTACAATCACTAAACCAGTCCATATGGGGATGGAGAACTTATCAGAAAGGGCATTAAAAACATAAAGTACTTACTATGCAGATGTTCGAAGAGAGTTCCATTTGGAGCATATTCAAAAACCATCATTCTTGTGAAAGGCTCATTTTCTTCACAAAATCCAATAAGGTTCAAGAAATTCTTGTGGTTCATTTTTGACAATGTGACAATCTGAAAAAATTAGCAAACATAGCATTTAGGGGCGTGGCGCCCATATTAAATGAATGAAGCTTAGCAAATTTCAATCTCAAGTACCTTCTTTCTAAATTGTGCTTCTAAATTCTTCAACCAGTCTTCATGAGATCTTACTGCAGTAGACATCACAGCTATCTCAACGCCACTTGATAGTGTCCCCTTGTATGTCGTGCCATCTGAAAAGGAGCCAATTATGTTACTGAAATCTTCACAAGCAGCTTCAAGTTCTGATCTCTTGAGTTTTGGCACACCTGAGAGACACATTACCAAAAGTGAGGAAAGACAACATCGAATCAAAATCTATGCTTGTTTATTAGTGGAAGCAATAGATGATGGAGTTGTTCTTGAGGAGCAATGTTAATCCAGAAATTTTATGCATCTATGCTTAGAGGTTTCAGGTTGTTGTGTGTGCATGCATGGGTGTGCGGGCACACAAGCTGATCCATATGAAAAGGAAGATTGACCTGTTACAAATGCTTTTTGTAGCTGCCCGCTTAGGCCTGTGGCCCAAGGTCTAACAGTAACTACCTTGCTTCTTCTGAAGAAGAAAATGCCAATGCCTGAAATCAAAGCGAACATAGAGCCAGCAATAACACCAGCAATGAGAACAGTGTGATGTTTTGACTTTGATTGTTCCAAATGATTTGGACTTGGAGCAGGGACCGTTGACACCCAATCACGTTGTGGTGGTACAATAAAGACACCATATGGATTTCTGGATCAGGTGAAGCTGGAGTTGGAGCGATCATGGGAGAGGGGGAAGGAGGAAAAGGAAATCTGGAGGAGGATTCTGTTGGAGAAAATGGCAGAGACTCTGAAGGAGATGGTGATGGGGGGAAATGATGGTGATAGGGATAAAAATGGTGAGTCTGAGGGTGTTAGTGATGGTGATAATTGAGATCCAGATTGTGGCAATAAAGATGGAGAAGGCGATGCTTCAGAACCACTTCGATGAGCTATATGATGATTGTCTCGCTATGGGTGGATTTGGAGCAACTGCCACCTTCAAGACAGATCCGATGAGCTATATTTCAGATCGAAAACGCTCCTAACAAATATAAGTACTGTCAGGAAGTCGGTGGGAAATAGTTTAAGTTGAGAATCGAAAGTACTTAAACATGTCAATATATAATCCAATCAAGGAGTAGATTTCACGACAAAAATAGTTGACATCCGGCAAAATTGCTTCATATTTTGCCTCGTAAACACCAGGAGGTCCTCTATTTGAATTTTCAAATATGGGGGTGACAGAATAAATCAAAAGCCGAGTTTTAACTTGTGATTGAGTTTATTTGATCTCGATTTTATGGCTGCACCAAAGATCAATTTGTAGGAGTAATTAATAGTACTTGCTTACCAAGTATTCTCTCTGCAGCCACAAGCAGCTCGTAATCGATTCTCATCTGCCTGTACTTCTGCAATCTCCATAAGCTCATTTAGTTCAGGAGATACGCTATCAAGAAACCTGTTATTGTCAAGCAAGTTGCAGCAAGAATCAGAGATGATTTAGTCAAACAACCCAAGCATAAGAGGGAAATAGTGGAGAATATAATCAGCTACCAACGAATTAACGTACAGGGTAGTCAGTGATAGATTATTTGCAAAGTTCAAAGGAAATGGTCCACTAAAGTTATTATATCCCAAGTCCAGCACCTCCAGCTCCTTCAATTCACCAATCTCTCCAGGAATGTTTCCATAGAAAAAATTGTTGCGTAGATTGTTGCATGGAAGATGTGAATTAGATAAGCTCTGTAAATTGGTTTCCAAAAATCAAATCTAGGCTTAAGTTTAAGCTTACATTGATTTCAAGTAAGCTAGTCTTCCAAGTTGAGGTGTCAATGTTCCTCCAAGACAGAGATTTGTCAGACGCCTACAAGTTGAACATTTATGGCTTTAAGAAAATAGGGGGGAATAGCAAAAAGAAGGGGGAAATGCCGGGATTGCTCCATGCAGGCCCGCGTTATTATGAACTATATCCATTATAGGGACATCACACTTGCTGTATTAGATAGTTTGTCGTCTGATCACTTCTAAGGGTTGCTTCATAGCTTAATGGATTCTGCGCCGACAAGTACAAAGGCCGACAACAACATACACTATTTATCAATTTAAGTCCATCTAACATTTAATTGAATATGAAAGTTCAAGTTTGGATCTTGATCTAGTAAAAGTCAACAAGTGACTTCAGAGTTAGCTGGTTAATGTTAATGTTCTTCACGAGCATTTCACATTTCCAGTAATATTCACATTATTTTCTAGCTTACGAAAAGCTTTTGCAAACTTACTATTCAACAGAGAGAGAGAGAGAGAGAAATCTGTGCTAGTTATAATTTGCAATCTCTAAACACATTGGATCTTTGATTCAACTAAATGGGCTATCCAAAATCAAAGATTTAATTATCTAGCAAGCACAAAAGATAAAGATACACTCCTGTAGAAGAAGAATGTTTGATTACTTACTATTTGACAACCTCTTGTTATTATTGTTATTATTATTATTAAATACAACAAAAACAAACGCATGAATTACTTACAAGATCACAACTTTGCCATCAGAGCATTCGACACCATACCAAGAACAAGGATCGATATCTCCATCTTTCTCAATCCAATTCGATAAAACTCCAAATGGATCTCTCTCCACTCTCGCTCTAAACCTCAACAAAGCTAAACCTGCACCATTTTCAAACACATTCGCATTTCTATATAAAGGAACATCACCTTTTAACTAAGTTGCAAGGACATGCAAAACAAAATCTCCCACCCATATGAAGATAAAAACATAATAGCATAACTCACCTTCTGTGATTAGAGACCAACAAAAGCTAAAACTTTGATGAAATAAAAACAGAACCAGCATCAAAACCTCCATGCGAAGCTTCACCCGGTTCAATCTCCACCATCCACCCGTCATTAGGACAACCAATAGCTTCTAAAAACAATTCTTGGTTACTCATGTGTCAAAAAACCACTAGGGAAATACAGAAGACAAAGATAGATAGATAGATAGATAGATAGAGAGAGAGAGAGAGAGAGAGCTAGTTTAGAAGAAGAAGAGAAGAGAAGAAAGTGCGTGCGTATCGGTGATTATACGTGCTTTCAATTGAAGATGACAATGAAGGCCGAAACATTTATAAATGATCGAAATGCGGGCTGAGAGCCTAAGAGAATAAAAAAGGTGTTTGCAGCAATTCAGTAACAAGTACTGGATTTTGTTTGTCTTGTTGCTGATAAGATTGCATTCGAGTTTGGACTATATTCTTCACTTCTCTTCAAACAAATTTATATCAGCGTCGTCCTCTAAACTCTAAGCACCCCACCACACCAACGTGCTTGTCACGTGACTCATTGCAGTGATTTCTCTTCTGCCTGCATAATTTACCTTTTTATATAAAGTTAAAATTAAAAGGTGGTGTTAAAACATTATATTTCCATATCCATTAGCACATCTATTGGCAGTATAAATCACGTTTATACTGTCTTTTTAATTTAATTTGTATATAATGTGTTTATAAAAATTACAATTGATAGTGTTTTTCTTAATTTTTTATATGTAGTTATCACGATTTAAAAGCATGCTCCAATATTGTGTTGGTATAAAAATAAATACCCAGCATGCAATATGATCATTTTAATATATATATATATATATATATATATATATATATGATGGTTAAACATATTTTAATATTGGGTTGATATCAAAAAAATGTCAGCGTCACAACATGGTCGTTTTTTTAAAAAAGAATAGTAAAATAAAAACAATCTTAGAAAAACTAGGTTTTTAAACTTTGTGAAGTCAACGATTTGGTTTGCAAGTCTATAAATGTAGTCTTTGTTACACTGATTTGCCATAGTTTTCTTTTTAATTTAATTTGATCATATGATTGTTTATTTTTATATATCATATAGTTTAAGAAACATTTTTTTAAAAAAAAAAACATGTTATTAAATTATAGAAAAGTTTATGGTCTTGTTATCGGGTTTGACGAGTTTTTTTTCTTCATTGATATTGATTTGATTAAGAATTGAGTTTCATAATTTATTTATTTTTTGTGAAATTATCATGGTCTTAAAAATAAATCTTAGTATTGATTTGATACTTGATTTCCTGATCATCTATTATTGTTATGACGTGATTAAATAAATAATAATTTATATAAAAAATAAGTTATTAATCACAATAAAATCCATTATATAGTACTTGGGTTTGACGTGATGCTTGATTCATGAGTTTAGCGGGTTTACCCATCAAACCTTATATGTTTCTTCTTAATATTTTGTCCTTTTATTTTTCTAATTTTTCTCACTATTTATGGATTGTGTAGGATTCATTTTATTTTTGTCACTTTCTATAGGGTTATCACTATTTATGGACCATCTGTTTATCATTTGAATTGTCAGTGGCAGTGCACCCTTCTTTATTTGTTATACATTTTTTCTGCGCTCAATTTCGAGAAAGCTCGGGAGGGAATATTATATATTGAGTTGTTGGTGTCTTGCCTAAAATAATATTAAAATAAATAAATTATTTTTTGTTTTTTATTTATTTACTGGAAGTTTAACGTGGGTTAGGTCTAAGCCTAAGGTATTTCTCTATTTATCTCAGATCAGCATCATCTCCAAAGCTATATAGAATTTTGGTCATGGGGGTTGCGGCGGCGAGTATTTTTCTAGTGTAAAGAATAAATACGGTAATTTCTAAGCGGTCATAACACTAACATTTACTATTTGATAATATAGTTGTGGTTGTTTTTAAAATATTTAATTTAAAAATATATTTAAATAATATATATTTTTAAAAATTATTGTTGATATTAGTATATAAAAATAATCAATAAAAATAGAAAAATATATTATTTTAAAATAAAATTAAATTTTATATATATATATATATATATATATATTAAAACATATTACGAAAGATTAACTCAATCATTAATTCCAGCTTCGTGATGAAATGTTATTGAGTGGCCGAATCTAAAGCTTGTGGTTGATGGCCCATTCAATTTTATTATATGCTGTGTAAATTGAAGTGGTCCTCTTACTTAAATCCCGAATGAGTTCATTTCCGGCCCGCACAAGGCAGCTCGCTCGCTCGCTTGAAAGAGAAAACAATGCAATGTGAATAAAAACCATATGGCCACTCGTGTACCCTACCACTTGCACGAATTTCCAGCCCTGCACGTGTATGTCTGTACACAGTTTCACACACTTCAATCATTCGGCCAAATTTGTTGAGATGTCGGTAGTCGTGTCAGCTTCAAGGGGTGTGTGGTCAGCCAGGTCAGGTGCTGGGTTTGGTAGGAAAACATCGGGTTCGAATTTTATATTTGCGGGATGTTTTAGAAAAGAAAAGGCGAAGAGAGAGAGGGTTATAAGCCGCACGAAGCATGATCTAAATGATGAGACTGTACATCAAAAGGTAGCAAGCATATCACGAGGAATCATGGCTTCGAAGATAAGCACCGAAGCTGGGGAGGGATATAAATAAAACTCTCCGATCTGGTTGAAAATGATTTGTAATCTTCATCGAGTATGATTTATTTTGAGGGGCGAAGCCAATGTATGTAAACCTTGTTTTTCTGGTTTCTATGGACAATCCTTATGAAAATATCTTGAGAAGATCAAATTAACCATCCTGTAAATGCTCGAGGTATTGACCAGTGAGGTGGGTGAGAGATTGAGATCTTCTAATATTTTTTGAATTTGAGAAAGAAAAAAATAATTTTTTTATAAACTCGGGTCAAACAATTGTTATATAAAAAACATTGTTAGACAAACACTACATCGTCGAATGAATATTGAAAAACGACAGATTTTTTAAAACATATTTTTGTTTTTAAATATATTAAAATACTATTTTAAATATATTAAAATACTATTTTTGACATTAATATATCAAAATAATATAAATATATGTGGGTGTAGAAAACTAAATTTTAAGAAATAATATTTTAAAAATCACCGTTCCTAACGCGTCCTAAACAGCTCCAAATACAACTACACAGCGAGGTATTAGAGGCTGGACCCAGTCGGACCCGACTAGGGCACAAGGCTGGCCAGGGGGACCATGTACGATTACTTGCTCCTGAATTTTTATGAGTGTTGTTTACGGGTAGTCATACTCCTGACGTGGACTGGGGCACGACACTCGGTTCCCTCATCTCTAAAACGACAAAGCAACCTCTTGGACCGATAAGAAAATGGCGTCCGAGCTCTTCAAGCAGTGACATTGAATCTTTTTTTCTTCAACTTTTTAGCATTTTATATTTTTCAAAAAGAAACGTAGCTATTTGGTCCTTAGCAGGGCTGTGAGAGGCTACTCTAGCAATGTAGACCTAGTCAAAATGATTGAAGATACTGAATGCTTTACATTTTTCAAAATGATTTTCATTTAAACTAATATTAAAATATATTTTTTATTTTGACACAGTGTATCAGAATAATATAAAACATAATAAAAATATTAATTTAAATATTATGGAGTATTTATAAAGTAAAAAGAAAATAAAAACAGATATATAGACAGACATTTGAGTATTTGACACAGAATGGAAAATAGCCTAGATTATTTCTCAACAAAATTAGACCTAATCTAACCGTGCTTTCGATAGGACAAAATGAAATGGGCCCGCAATATTAGGCATCTACGGGCTGAGATATTGTAGCCCAAGAAAATGGACATTCACCTTGGAATGCTTTGAAGGGGCAGCCTCGTAATTCTAGCTTGCCTCTTGCCATAGTCGCTCCAGGGCTGAACCAACAGGCCATGCCATCTCTTTTAAACGACTCATAATTTTTTCAGCCAGCTCCTTCGTCTCCGTCGCAGCGGCCTCTCCATAAGCCTGAAGCAGATGGAGAATCATAAATTAGCTATCAAGTTCCATGCCAGTACCGGACAGAATCAAGGATGTTCGATTCGCCAGCGCGTCTATAGACGCCTCCCTCAATGATGGAGACGCGAGCAGGCTCCCTGCATCATCTCCGGGAAAATCTCGCAGAGCACCCCTGTTCTCGCTCGCCAACCAATCGTTAATATCCCCAGTTTCTCTTACCATCAGTGGGTCATCAGAAGTAAAATTAGACTCCGGAATTAAGGAATATCTCTGCTCCTCTGGCTGGGACATGGTGACAGGCAAATCTTCAACATTAAAATAGTCCTCTTTTTTCAAAAAATAATTATTTAGTCCCTTGATCATTACTAATTAATATTAATTTGTCTCGAAAATGTTTTCTTTCCTCATCAATCTTCCCATAATATCTATTTTTTCTTTTTTATAATTCAAAACATAAAATAGGCAAAATGATTAAATATTAGTTTTTGAAACTAGGGGACTATTTAATTCATTTCTCGATATCGTAATAGCTAATTTATGATTTCAGGCATCGTTGGTGTCACATATGGCCTCTTCCTCCACGCCTCTAATTCATAACAGTTCCTATTTCAATCATGATTGCATTCAAGTTTGTATCAAGATATTATCCTCGATGCAAATGACTTTAGAATGATCCAACTGCAAAAATCCATTTTAATATTATACTTTAATCTAGCAAGTCACTTCAGAGTTCAGATAGATACAACAATTTCGGGCCCTTTTATATCAAAATTTCGTTAAGAAAAACTTTGGCCCGAGGCACATGGTTCTTTGTCAGCGCACCCAGAGTCATGGAAAGGCTTAAAGCAAAAGGAGATAGGTTAAAATAGCAGGTAATGATAATATGCGATTTGCTGTAGATCTATCGGGTCTCTTTCTGAAGATTTTTACAAGGGAAGGTGTCGAGTTAAGCTACTAAGTACGTGTTTGGGGTTGTGGTGCGATCTGCGATCACAGATCGCACCACAATTTTGGTGTTTGGTAAAAACCAAACACCGGTACAAGGTGTGGGACCCATACCATTTTTCCACCCAAAATAGCGATTGCTGAGAAGCAGGTAAATTGATGCTTTTTTCATGCCGATTCCAGATATAGCAAACCACGATACACGCGACGATGATAAACATTTGAAATAAAAGTAACCGGTGCAAAAATACCCCTACGAAGATGACAGTGCACAAGCCACGGCCACCTTCGAAGAAGATGACAGTGCAGCATGCACAAGCCATGGCCACCTTCCAAGCTTCTCTGCATGCAACTCTCTCTCTCTCTCCTCTGCATGCAACTCTCTCTCTCTCTCTCTCTCACTCACTCTCTCTGCACAAAACAGAGCCCATGGAAGCCGAGAGCTTCCAACGCTGGCTCCGGCCACCACAGGCAACCATTTGCGATGAAACCACCACAGGAAGAACCACCTCGGCCCCCTCTACCCGTCGGTATCCTCCGTTTAATCTCTCGTCGTGGTCGGTGAACAGTGCCGCCACCTTCCAAGGCTGCCGCCGGCCACCACAGGCCACCATTTCAGACGCCACCACCACAGGATGAACCACCTCGTCCTCCTCTACCCGTAGGTATCCTCCGTTGAAGCTCTCGTCGTGGTCGGACGGAAGCCATTATTTCACGTGCAGGTGCGCTGCACTGTCGAAGAAGACGTGCACAGTGCAGCGCACCGTTTCACGCTTCTTCGACAGTGCAACTGGGCTGGGCTGCTCTCAACCCAGCCCAAGTCCAGCTAAGCTGGTCCAACCCATTTAGCTGGGTGAGGGCCAGTTCTAATATATATTTAAAAAATAACAAAAAAAATATATTTTTTTGATGAAAAAAATAACGCGTGACTTCGTTGCATTCTACAACCCTGTTATTTTTTGATTGATGGGAGAATAAAAAATAATATTTGTGTTTTCATGAATTATTAATTATATTATATTATTATAATTTTTATATTTACAATATTTATAAAAAAAATATATATATATACCCTTTAAAGTAATTTCACAAGTTAAAAGCAATATGAAAAGTTTGGTAACCAAACACCCAAAACTGCTTTTTTTCCAACCTCCAACTCAACCACAGTTTTAACCAAACACTCAACTGCTTATTTTGCACCACAGTAAAAGCGCTTTTTTTGAAACTGATTTTTTTCAACCGCAATCGCAATCGCAATCGCAATGTAAGTAACTTCAGAGACCGCGTGCATAAATTATTTATTTTTTTATATATATTTTTAAATTAATATGTTATAGTGTTTTTAGATTATTTTGATGTGATGATGTCAAAATTGAATTTTTAAAAACTAAAAAATTAATATATTTCAGCCAAAAACACTTTAAAAACTAACACAACTGTCCCTTCAAACAGTCACTTACATTGCACGTGTATTCTTGCATCAAAGAAGAGAATATCTCCATGTGTATGTGTAGAAGTAGAATGCTAAAATGGTCATATCCATGTATTCAATACAGGAACATTATTTCTTACAAAATAAAGGGTAAATAATTAGGAATAGAGCTGGTAATTACATAAGGCCTGCGTAATAAAATAATCTTTTTCATATTCCAGCTCACTGACTGAATATAATTTTCTGTCCTGCTTGCATGAATATGGACAGATGCATCTCACACCCATCGGATCGTAGACGAGCAGCCGAATTATGGAATTTCAATGCCGAATATAAGCGTAGTTGACTATTGTTGTCTGC
This sequence comes from Salix exigua, assembly GCA_032356905.1. Classification (NCBI taxonomy): domain Eukaryota; kingdom Viridiplantae; phylum Streptophyta; class Magnoliopsida; order Malpighiales; family Salicaceae; genus Salix; species Salix exigua. Next base: position 7,596,533 of record CM063596.1, read on the forward strand.
TGGGTATTCCGCCACGTATGCCTGCAGCATTGCCACGCTCGGAGAAAGAATGGCCATGTGATTACGTTGGAGGTTGTTTTTTTAATATTTTTTATATTATTATATTAAAATTATCTAAAAACATAAAATAAAATAATTTAAAATAAATAAAAATGAAAATAATTCAATTTTTTTAAAAATAGTTTTAAAACACCTTGACGGCATAAACTTTTTCAAAAACAAAAAGTTTCGTGGGGTGAGAGAGGCTCGAACTCTCGACCTCAGGATCACTCTATAAGCTATGAGACCTACGCGCTAGCCAACTGCGCCACCACCCCATCTTTTGAATCTCCTCTCCTATTAAATATAATATATCATTTCATCCTATCGCGAAAAGAAAAAAATGAGCACTGCTATTTTATTCCTGTGGTTGTTTCTTGTCTTCTCTCCTCGTAAAACGTATATTAAAATAATATATATTATTTATTTTTTTAAAATTATTTTTGATATCAGCATATAAAAATATCTAAAACTATCAAAATAATTTTTAAATAAAATAAAATTTTGAGGTGTTTTTCATACACCACTTGAACATAGTAGATTGTGTTTGAGATTAAAATTCTGGAAAAACTAAGATTTTCGATTGGAACCGATGCAAGTGATCTCGCTAAGAAAAATAATGAAGTAATGATTATTAGTGATCCTATTTGTATTTTCTATAATTAATTTGAAAAAAACACAAAAACAAAGAGAGAGACATAAAAATCACGACCCAGTTATAAATAAATAAAAATATTTTGTTTTTAAGATTTCCTGTTCTACTTGTGTATATTTTTTTCATTCAAAATGGATTTTGATGTTAGAATTGTGAAGATTTTTTGAGAAGTAGAGAAATTGAGAGGAAGAGGAAGAAAAATAGAAAAAAAGAAATGAGAGAGAGAGAAGAGAGGGAAAACATAATTTGAAATATATTACTATTTTACTTTCATTTTCTACATATTTTTTTGTGTGTTCAAAAATATCTATTTATAGGCACAATTCATACAATATTTATCTACATGCTCTAAGGGCAAGTCCAACGGGCGAGCCATCAGTCAAGCCAAATGCCAAAAAGTAGACTTTTAGCATTTTTCGATCAATTTTTGCAGCTCCAACGGGGCTGCTATCCAAGTAGCCAAAATGGCTCTTCCCTTCCTCTAATGCTATTTGTAGCATCACTAAACAAGAGAGCCAAAACATAAAATAATACTATATTCGGCCACTCAACCTTGCAACTGATCGATTATCTTGAGAACCATAAAACCAAATCAAAATAGAAGGGAATGTATAAAAACTGAGGGGAAAAGAAAAGAAGAAAACTTGACTGATGGAGGAGTGACTGATGGAGGAGATAAGTGACGACGAGCAAGTTGGTAGTGAAACGGAGATGATGATGATAATCGACGCCCACGAGAAGAGCTAGCCATGGACTTTGCTCTGTTTTTTATTAGGTTTGGTTTCAGTACCAGAGCTGGGGAGAAGGGAGGGATGGGGGGGAGACTTTGCTCTCTTAGGTTTCTAGATGGAGGGGAGTGAATGGGTTTGGTGTGATTTTTTTAATAAATCCTTAAATAATAAAAAAATCATTATGTGAAATTGATAAATTAGGATTTTTTTTAATTAGCTTAATTTCATGCTTTAAATTTACTGTTATATTTATAAACTGTTTAAATTTTGTTTTTATAGTTGATGTATATCTATTCGTAATTTGTATGGTGGTAATGATGTTATTTTTCTTGTATTAAATAGATGTTTTTATAAGTTTATTAATACTGTAAGCTTGATAGAATTTGAGTTTATTAATACTGTAATTTATTAATGTTGTATTTCAAATTTAAAATATTATGGGTTTTTATTTTAAATTCATTTTTTATTTAAACATAATTAAAAAAATAATTTTATTGTTTGAGGGTTTTTTAATAGCAATTATTTAATTATATAACTTACTCCTATTAATTGTATAATTAAACTACATACAAAATAATTGCACTGTATTTAAAATAATAAAAAAATAGTTCTCCAAAATAGCTCTTACCATTGGAGCACACATCAACAAAAAAACCATATAAACACTATTTAAGAAGTCATTTTACAGATTTGACTCTTAAAAATAGCTTTTACCGAGGAAGTCCAATGGCAAAAAGAGTAAGTTCAATGGCAAAAGCTATTTTGAAGAACAAAATCTTTAAAATTGCTTTTTGAATAGTGTATATATAGTTTTTTTGTTGATATGTACTCCAATGGTAAAAGTTATTTTGGAGAGTTATTTTTTATATTATTTTAAATATAACACAATTATTTTGTATACAGTTTAATTATGCAATCAATTATACAATTAATAAGAGTAAGTTATATAATTAAATAATTACTTTTAAAAAACCTCCTAACTATATAATTATTAATTTTGTATATAATTTTTTAATCTCTTGTTGAAGTATTTTTGAATAAAAATAAAAATAAAAACAAATATTTTTGATATAGTTACATTATTTTCTACTATATAGTCCGTCCCCATCCCCACACACAAGTAGTTCGTCGCCCCAGCCCCAAGCACTCCCTTCTCCCCCAGCTTGCATAGATAGGCCCCTAAACCTTACCCTCCTCACACACGGACAACACTCCCTTCTCCCCACCCTCCCCACATAGACAACACTCTTAGATCCTCTCTCGGGTCAAGGTATATGAGTTTTTTCTTTATTTACAAAAGATATGTACCTTTTAATATTTTTATTTTTTTAATTCTCTTTCAAAATATATAAGAATTAATTATACGGTAAAAATAGTCATTTTGGCTACCCGTATAACTCTCTTGTTGGAGACGTTAAAAAGAACAAAAATAGCAAAAACTCAAAAATTTGACTTTGCTTGGATGACTCTTTTATTGGACTTGCCAAAAATTTCTTGATTTGAACGAAAATAGTCAAAAACTTTAAAAGCATTAACAAGATGTCACTAATTATTCACTCAACACTATAAAATTTTTTGATTTTACCTTTCAATTATCACCTCCATTAATTTAAATGCTTGAAAAATCATCTCTAGTATGTGACGATACGCGATAAGAAATTTGTAAATAGCATTCATGTTTCCAACCCAATGTTATACACGAAGAGAGCCCGAGTCCATGCAAAGTCACCATTATGCATCTATAAATAAATAAAATCCAGTGCAAATCACACAATTATAAAAGGACAGGTCCATGAAGCGTCAGGCGTAGACATTGACGTGTTTCATTAATTCTTAAAATGGACATCAATGTTGCAGATCTAATCAAATCCCCATTTTCGACGAGGAAAAGGAAATATATCCCTGTAATTTCTTATGGAGACGAGGTGACGTGCCATTATAGTCTCAACTCGTGATCGAAACAGAGAAACTCGCGCGAGTCCTGTTCCTGTCAACACTAACTCAGCACCAGAGTCCATTTTCCAGTGTGTTTATATGGTCAAATAAATATGGCCCCGTGATGATCACATGCCAATGAGCTGGCTCTCACTCCTGGATATCTGTCAGAGATCGAGCTTAAATCTAATCAAGCCATGGACATTCACACTGTTCTCGTTTGATTATTCTCTCCCCGCCAATAGCCAGAGCTAACACCACACTGAATGCGAGAATACGTTGAGTGACGCCAACAAGATCTAGGATCCTGAGCCAGCCCCATTTGCCAGCTTTGATGAGCCGCTAAGTAACATGTTTGAAACGATAATATTGTTTTTAGAAAGAAATTTTTTCTATATTTTTAATTATTTTGATACAGTGATGTTGAAAATATTAAAAAACAATAATAAAAGTTATTTTGATGTATTTTTTATTAAAAACAATTTCTAAAACAATTACTATCATCTTTCTAAACACCCTTCATCATGTTAATAAAACATTTATAATGGAGGTGTTAAATGAAAAATAAAGAACAAAAATTATAAATTTGATATGTTATTAAAACATTTATAATGGAGGTGTTAAATGAAAAATAAAGAACAAAAAATATAAATTTGATTTTTCAACTTTTAATTTATGTATTCCAAGAAGAACACTAAATAGAAATATCATTTCTCTTGCAAAAAAAAATAATAATACCCCTGTGTATATTGTAAATATATGAAAACCTAGCAACATATTGCATATTATTCTTTTGATTTTTTTAAAATATGCTTTCTAAATTTATTTTTATAAGATTATATTGGTTATTACATGTTTGGAGGGTTTACCAGTGTTGACTCAAAATATTTTTTTTCTAGTTAAATTATTTTTAAATTAATTAAAAATCATTCAATTATTTTTTAGACCCATCAATTTAATAAGGTTATATCCTTATAATTAAAATAGCTATGTATAAATATATTAAAATACAACTATTCTTTTAAATAAACTTTTATTACTGGAATGTACATTAAAAAACATATATATATATTATTTTAAAAATTATGCTACCAATTTGACATTTTTAGGCTTACGTAATGGAGCTAGCAGCTCTCCACTTCCCTTGGATCAAGCAATTACAAATCATCTTGGGTATTGGGATAGATAGAACTACAAGAAGCATCCACACTTCTCAAGGTTATTCCATGTTATGTCAAGCGATGGGTTTACGAGTTTAGTTGATTTTAATTTTTAAAGTGATTTTAATTTACAAAAGTATAAGAATAATATTTTTATATTTTAAAAATTATTTTTAATACCATCACGTTAAATTAATTTTAAAATATTATTTTTTTAATTTAAAATAAAAATAATAAAAATATGTTTTTAAATTTTCTCAAAAATATTTAAAAATACAGTGACAAACATGTACTTTATCGGTTCAACCATCCATCACTTCACTTTCTTCTCTGCCACAACGTGAAACTTTTCAGAATCCACCCAACACCCACTAGCTACGCTTTGTTCTTTAACCTTTTAGCTTTTGGTAATCAGCCTCTCCTCCAGACACGCCTCGTCTCCACCACAGCAATTTTTATTTCCCTCATTTCACAGATGCTGGGTCTTACAATCCCTCTTTCCTTTCTCAAACCTATCGCCGAGGAACCGGTGGTCCTGGCAACCGGCAAGTGTTTTCAGGTGAAAGGGGATCGCCGGTGGAATGCCTCGAGACTGTCAGGTGGTCAATAGTCATCCATGCCATTTAAACTGAAGTTAATTCAAGGAAGCCGTGCGCTGACAAAAACTAGCTTTAGCTCTTTTGATTGGGTGATAGTGGATCCTAATTGTGATCTACTACAAAATGTGGCCGATGCTCTCACTTTTAGAGAAAAGAATTGAATTTTCTTTTTTCCATTTCCCTTTTCTGGCAACCTAATTTACTATTATCAATTCATTACAAATTTAGACAGCACACCTTGTTAGGTTGTAGATTGGTTTTATTTTTTTAATTAAATGCTAGCAAAATTAGATATTGTTAATATTTTTTGTATATTTTTTATTTATTTTGGTGAAGGTTGACTCAATACAACTCGTAAAAACAAAATTTTACCAGGAAATATTTAAAATCAAAATGATATTTTTTATACATTAAAATAATAATATATTGGATTGTTTTAGGTTGACTTAACTTAACATGTTAAATTTGTGACCCAAATTATAACAATATAATAATTTTATAAAAAAAATCAAAACAAATTATAAATTTTAATTTATAATCAATTTAATATTGAGTAATAAATTAGAAAAAAATATTTTTTTATTAAAAAAAACAGCCCATATTAAAATTATAAAAACTAATTCTCAATTGAAATTATAATTTGTATTACTAGTAGAAAAAAAAATTTAATATTGAAATATAAAATTAAAAAAAAAACAGAACAAATTACTTATACGTAAGTAGGGTACAGAAAACCCCTACTCATATAGTTAGTAGATAATTTATAGTTAATTAATAAGTGTCGCGTTGATGTTATGGGTGCGCACATTTCTTACAAGTTAGAGCAACGTAAATAGACAGCAGGCAAGTAGCAAAATGTCCTGTCCTCTCAGCTCCTCACAGAGAGGCCAATTGACTTGAGTTTGAACAAGGCCCAGACGAAAACAGAAAGGGCAGAAGAAAATCTCACTCTCACTCTCTAATTAATTAATTATTATTATTATTATTAGGAATAAGAATAAGAAGAAGCGAAAAGTATCCTATCTATATCAACGAATGAGGACCTTTCACCTATAATTAGGCTAAATCATCCCATCTCCTAACCTACACCCCTACCTCTATCAGTCACCCCCCTTACGGAACCCTCCATTAAAACAGCAAAGCCAAACACTGCACAAAATTTTTATTTACCCTTCTTCTCAACAACCTTAACCCACCGCCTACCTCCCTCTCCCTCTCTCTCAAACCTTCATTGCCCGCTTTTGCAGCTCTTCCTTCAGTCCCATAAACACCTTCTCTTTAAGCAAAGCCTGGGAAACCAAAAAAAGAAAAACTAAAAGAACCCCAGAACCAAAGCAGCAAATACAAGAAAACCCAGTTTATTTGTTTCTATTTTTCTCAAATCTACCAGAACCCAGAAAGAAGAGATTAAATCTCAGATCTCCACCGCTCAATGTGGCGGCCGCGTGCTAAATCAACGGTTAAGATTCACGACACTCCGTCTTCCCCCTTCTCTTTCTCCACTTTCAAGGATATCCAAAATCTCTGCGTAGAGGATCATCCCTCCAGTCACATAAAAAAATCCTCCTCCATTTTCCACCGGGTCAGGGTCGCCAACACCTTCCTCCGCACTCTCTCATTGTCCTTACCCGAACCAGAACACAATGCCGCTCCAGCTCATAACAAAACGACAACACCACCGCTTCAAGAACAAACTTCTATTACTATCCCGGGTGCCGACAAACGAATTGTCTTCTACTACACCAGCCTACGTGTGGTTCGTTCAACATATGAAGACTGCAAGACCGTGCGATCTATCCTACGTGGGTTTCGCGTTTTAATCGACGAACGGGATCTCTCAATGGACTCAAGTTTTTTAAACGAATTAAATCAGATCTTTTCCAGCGGTGGTAATTGTGGTCGGAAGCTGACATTGCCACGTGTCTTTATCGGAGGGAGATACATGGGCGGGGCTGAAGAAATCAGACAGTTAAACGAATCAGGTGAGCTCAAGAAATTTATAGAAGGGTTGCCTGCGGTGGATTCTGGTGTTTGTGACGTGTGTGGTGGTTATAGGTTTATTTTATGCGGTCAATGTAGTGGGAGTCATAAGTTGTACATAGTGAAAGCTGGGTTTAAATCCTGTACGGCTTGTAATGAGAATGGTTTGATCAGGTGCCCTTCTTGTGCTGTCTAATTTTTTTTGATTTTTTTTTCAAATTAGAAGGTCTGTTGTTATTTTTCTTGGGCTAATTTTAGTTTTCTAGGGGTTTCCCCCCTGGTTTCTGGTATTATGAGATAAGTTTTTTGTTATCTTGTAATGTAATAACCTTGCACTCAAAGTCAGGAAGCTAAGGTTATAATATCATATTATAAATTAAGACTACTTTTTCCTTTCTTTGTTTTGAAATCACGATTAATGTGTATGCCAATTTTAGTTATAGGAGAGCTGTGAATGCCATTTAACTATCTCACATGTTTGGATGCCTTTTTCACATTTTTGGAGCCCTGGAGGTTAAAGTTTTGCAATTGGAAGTGCATAGACTGCAATCATGTGTTTATGTCAAGGAGACTTGTTGATTTTATGAAGGGGATTGGTGGCTGATGGGGGTTGTTATGTCTTGTCTGTTTCTTTTGGGCTGGAGCCATGTTTGATGTTGACTTTTTTCTTTTTTTCTTGGAGAATAGGGATTTCGCTTTGTTTTGGAATCCGTTCAATTGTCTTGTATATCTTGTCCCCGTTTGGGTTCATAGCAATGGGTCCTCCTCTCCTTTTTGAAAAAAAATTGGCAGTTAGAAAAGTATCGCTGGATGAACAGAGTCCATCTTTGAAGTGAATATATTTATACAGATAACGTTTTGAGTTTGGAAAGGAAGTGGAGACTATCTTATCTCCTACATAACGGTGTCTTTTGCTTTGTAAAGATACCTGTCGACTGATCTTTGCTGGACAGAAACTAGACTTCTAGCTTTCGATACACTTTGTTGTAGCTTTGAATGTGTTCAACAAGCTGTTGGAGATGTATAGAATCCTGTTGATCAGTGCCAGGATCCTTCAACACGATTGATATTATTGCAATGTGAAATAATTTGGTGTGATATTTGATCGTTTTGATTTGGGATGCCTGCTTTATTGCTAGATGATGCAGGTCAGCATGTTCATATGGTGCTTCATTTTATGGTTGGTTTTTAAGATGAGGGTAATCGGGAGTTGGCTTTTCATCCAGCTGAGATTAAGCATCTTCCTGATGATTTTAAGTAAACCATCCACATCCAAATCTGTGTGTTTATATAAATTTCTTTTTCACAACCTTTTAAAATTCAGGATGCAAACTCTGAATGGGATTATATGGTGAAGAACAAACTCGGTTGTAACTCAAGTTTTCAAGACACATGCTTCACTTTATACCAGTACATTTGGTATAGCCTTGGACAGAAGCAAATATAGGCTGTCAAAATCTAGAATTCCTTGGCAATTTGTTGTTTCTCTGAAGGAGTAAAGGAAATTACAGATTACAAGTAGCCAACTAGGCGGGAAACTGAACTACGAGCTCCTCCACCAACCGATTTCATACCCCATTAAATGTAGTAAAACTGGAACTGGTATGTGAAATAAAGAATTCTTCTTCTACAACATGTTTAATCCTCCATCTCCACATGCGAGAGAGACCTATCTTGCCAGCTTTTAGAGTTTAGACGGTTCGTCTCATTAACCAAGGACTGCAACTATTGTGTGTTCATGTAGTGCCACTTTGTACCCTCAAGACCTATTTCTGCCCATTCAAAAACAGAAAAGAAAAGAAAAGAAAAGAAAGACAACTGCAATTAACTTATTTATTCCATTTAAATTACTGATGTAGTGTACAAGGTGGTCTTGTTTTCCAAAGTTTCTCAATCACTGAAGTTCATTGTGTTACGATTTTTAGTGAGCATATTGTTTTTATATCGTTGTAATGAAATTTGGTAAAGATACCTTTCAAATGAGGTGGGAGGCGAGGAAAAGAAAAGGGTCAGGGTAGACAGGCTGAGCAGTTTAGTCGTCACCTTCTGTCGTTCCTCGAAACTAAACACGCTGTCCAGATCGCAGGTGCTCTTAATTTCACTCAATTACCTGATAAACGAAAGCTTGACTCTACCATTGTCGCGCTAGGCTTCTATACACCTCTAAAAAAGATCATCCAAAACGCTGTCTCTCTTAAAGTTAATCATCTTATCATTGAGTTTATTAGTTTAATAATGTTTCCGAACTCTATTGTTTGCAATGAAAACTTCTTGGGTATCCATTGAAGAACTTACAGCTTATCTAGAGCGTCTGGTATTTCAACTCTAACCACATTGCATCTCGAGGGCTTCTCCTTTCTTAAATTTAGGGGCGTGAGCTGGTCGAGAATGGTTATGGGTTACGAGAGGCGGTTTAGTTGAAGAGGTTAGAATTTGAATGGTTCTAGGTCTTGGAGAGACTGTTAGCTTTTATTGATGGTCTAGTCTTGCTAGTCTTGCTAGGCTTGCACAATCCTACGTAATAAATCTCATGAGTGCAGTGGCGCGGGGATCCTTCGTGTTTAAGTTGGTAAGATAAAAGGAAGAAAATGTGTTGCAAGTGTGAACGAATAGCTAATTTTAGATCTTGAGTTTAAGTTAAGGTATGTATTTTTCTAAGAATTTTAAATAATTGAGGTTTTACTTGCTCATCCTGGTCTAAAAATATATTTTCTAGGGACGAGTTTCTTTGTATAAAAAAAGAAGCTAATTGATAGAAATTTACAAGAAACTCATTAATAGAGTAACAAAGAAAGTTTCTTTGTTTCGTTTTACTTTTGTTCTGTTAAGTCGCATGTCTTTTTTGAAGTTGTGGCAACACAACATATACAGTTCAGACGTGAGCCCAACTAGCACAAGTGTTTGGTCTAAAAATATCAAAACCAGGTGGAGCAGCATCAAAGTAAACAAGTTGACTGGCTTCATGATCGAGGCTCCTAGGAGGCTTGGATTCTTCTGCGCACCTACAACGCTAGTTCCCCATCTCTGGCGGACGACTCTTCAGTGCTTCAATTAGCCAAATATTTGTGAACATCAAAATTGTAAGGAATATCAAACTGTGTATAACTTTTATTAACGAGGGCATATTCCCTTTTTTTTTTCTTTTTTAATGTAGGATTAGCATGTATTCAATGCCTAGGTTCTCTGAGTTGCTTGAATCACTCAAAAGGAGGAAAGAAAAAAAAAGAATTTTTTTTCCTCATTGAATTGACTCGCAGCAACCTCAGTTTGCTCCCTAATCTTGAATTTAGATGTTAATGATTCCTGGAGAAGGCCATTTCTTCCTCCCGTCTGGTGTTATGCCGGTCGATTTTTCTTTTTTTACTTATAGCCATAGGCTCATATAGACCATTTGAGTTTCACCAAGATCCCGGCAAGTCACTGAATAGAACTTCCGGGAAGATAGAAATAGAAAGCAATGGAGAATAAATAGAATGGGTGGAGTGTCACCATCATGTTTGCCTCAATCAAGATTTAATTAAAGCTCTTAAGATCCATAGTCCATTCTGATCTAACCATCTTGGTGGTGGACACTACCTAACGACACCTCAGTACATTTAAGAGAATTTTATTTTATTTTCTTAGAAAAAAAGACTGAACCATAATTGAAATTTATAATTCATTATATAGTTCACCCACAACCATCTTTACATGTAGGAGAAAGATGTGATTAAAATAAAATCAAGCATGGAGAAAATGAGTGATCTTTTGAAAATAAAATGAAGGACCAACCCACTGTCTCTCCAATTTTTTCTCATCATGTTTTTTGTTCTTGTAATTTACTTTTAAACATGATGGAACTATTAGAGATTTGTTAATGGATACATGGTGGAACTCTTGCCAAAAAGCCTTATCGGATGAGGTTAAATATGATCAAAAGTTCTGTACAATTTAGCCTTGAGAAGCTCTAGAGATACAATAGAATTCATCGTAATACACTGAAAAATTCATGTAAAGTAAGTAGATATAAAGGGAAAAGGTCCAACTGGCTGCTCGGATTATGGCCAAAGGCTCATCTTGTGCTGGTTTTGCTAAGAAAAATGTCTGCGTAAAGGGTGGTGAAAATGCTTCAAAAAAAAAATCCCAGTAAGGCTGCAGTTGCTTGGTATAAATTATCTGAGAAAACAAACAGATTGTCAAATAGTAGGAGGAAAATGCCTCAGATCATGAATATAGAAATAATGATTACACACAAAAGAATTGTAAGGAGTGTTGGTTCATAGACATTTATATAACGACGTGTTGTCAGATGAAGTGGGAAATGATCTATTTTAAGTTTAGATGATGGGGTGAGTTTTTGATTAAGTAAATTTTATTTTTGTAAAATGATTGAATTTTCAATTAACTTTTTTTTTATTCAAACTAATATTCTGCTGAAATAATCACGAGTTCTGTATTCCAGTTCTATGAATATGATTGGTATCGGCCATGTCTAAAACACATGACAAATACTCTTTTTTTTGGAAAAAAAAAATGAAGTAATGGATGTTACAGTGACGTGGAATTTAGGGGTGGAGGGGTTGTAAGCGGAATCACCATATTGGTAAGGTGGTGCTGATGGTGGATACAAGGCGAAGGTGATGTCTGGATGGGAAGCAGCCGGACGAACAAATCAGTGTTTGATTACGTAGAATTTTGATAATCATTGTCTCTTACTTTTCAAAGAGATTAAAAAACAGAAATGATTCACTAGAATTTTTAGTAATCTCATCATCTAGTATATCGATCAACTAGCCGATTATCCACGTGTTGCTTTGGTTTTTTCACTGTTTTTTTTTTATACATTTAGAAATGTATATTGCATATAACATAAGAATAACGAGACCAAATCGAAATATTAACTATTCAGACAACTGGCATCACCGTGGAACAAAATTAGATTGCATTCTTGTGTTGTAGCACTTCTTATTGCTCGCTATTACGAGAAATGATAGTAACAATTAACAAAATAAAACATATATACTAATTAAAATAGATTTTATTAGGTTCTTGGCTTCTTCATTCATATAAGCTAACCTCTAATGTTTAACTTTTAGTAGTGGCATCCAATTTATTCTTATTAAAATAAATATCACATCAGTCATTCCCTCAACCTCCCTTCTCTTGTAGTGTAACCTGCGAGAGCATCTCCAATAAAAAATAAAAACTACTTAAAAATACTATGTTACTCCTCAATATAGCAATTTACTTGAAACAATGAAAACAGAAAACAAAAAAAAACAAAAAATTGTTTCTTCTTCTTTTAACTCTCTCCTTGCCTATCTTGTGTAATCACACAACACTGGAACGAAAGATTGTGTACACAGTTCTCATCAATTAGGGAAACCTAACGGAAGTAAATGGAAACTGTAGGGATGTCAACATCATTGCCCTCATCATCATCGCATGCCACGACAACATCGAAGTGGCGGCGATAAGCAGGCAATTCCACTTTGGCCACTTCCCTCACCAGATCAACCACCTTCCTGTCCATCCTCTCCCTGTGCCGAGGGAACATGCTATTGTAGAGCAGGCAGCTACCGAATGAAATGCTGTAAGCACTCAACCCCTTCCCTGTGAACCACTGCAGGAGTTCCCTCAAGGTAGGATTGTTTTTTAGGGTCCACCTGTCCCAGACAGTCCAGCTCAGGTCCTGATGATTGATAACCTTGCAAGGGACTGGCTCGGCCATGGAGAACAGAGGGAGTGCAAGGTTGGCAAATGTATTGCGGTAGTCTTCCACTTTGTGTCCGCCGTCCAGAACCTTGTACAGCTCCAGGCACACAAGACCAGTGGCCATAGCTGTGGAGGTTGCTATAGCAGGGATGATCCTTCCAGCAATAAACTTGGCTTTCAGCTTGTCAACCTCAGGAATGCTGTAGTTTCTTGCTCTCATGTTGGCGAGACCAGCTATCAGATCCATGTGGTAGTTTGTATCATCATCCTGCACATATACAGAAATACAAATTTATATACAAGCTTCAAGATCTTCAGCGATGATGGCAGAGCAAGTATACATTATCAATCTAGATCTAATCCCACAATTGGGTGGCCCAAATAAATGTGTGATAAAAATATTACTAAAAGGAAGTTGACCAAAGAGAACCTTCTCAAACTGAATTGGCTTCATCCTGAACCCTGCAGGCAGGTTCTCCCTGCACAGCTCTAATTTCCTGATTAGTTCACTGATTATAACTGCATCATCCACAGATGCATTGGACAAATTTGTTGCCTTCTCATCTGTCTCAATCTTCACGCCTTCCTTTGGCTGAAAGTCCGGCACAATCACCTTGTCAACTGCTTCAGCTATCACCTTAGGATTCCTGACCTGGTCAGGAACTGGGATCCCAAAAGTTTCAGCTCGTAGAATTGATGCTGCCATTACAAAATGAAGGTGGCTAGGATCTGTAGTTGAGAACTGGAGTGGATGAGGGAATCGCTTTGGGGCTGACCAAAAAGGAGCCCCCGTACTAGTTGATGCATCTTCAGGAAATGTGTAAATCAACTGCTTCACACGGTCAGAGAAGTAGTCTTCAAACCTGGATTCAACATAAGTATACAGTCAGATATTGGGAAGGACAAGCCCCTTATTACAAGATAATAGGAGTTTCATCAAAGGAAGTACTTTAAACGAGCCCATGAAATGCAATCCTGTAATGTCTCGCATTTTTCCTTCTCGAGGCACTCAAGAACATGTTCCAAAGTGTCCCTTGACTGAGCATCACCAGCTTTGTTCATGGCGTTAGTATATTCAACTGGATTTGATAGATAGGCATTCACTTCTGCTGGGATTTTCTCCACCAAACCCTCGAACTCAGATCTAGCCCATGTCAGGCAATGGTCAATGTTGTGTGGGAAGGAGTGCACAGTGCACATCGGAGCTTGTTTCTCAGGTGGGTCCCTAGAAGCACCGTAGTTTTCTGTCAGGTGAGGAATGACCATCTGAGTATTGCATTTGGCACCTAAGGTTCCAGACTCGAGAAGAGGCTTTTGGAAGTACAGGCACCTCTGGTCAACATAAAGTCTCGCATTGACATTGTCCAAAGCATTCACAACAGCAGTTAAGTTCTCCCAGAAGGTGTCATCAAAGACATTCTCTGTTTGAGAGCCGACACGATTTTGCAGCGCTTCAATCCTGAGATGAGGATTTATTAATGCAGCAGCAGAAGCTGCAACAGTGGATTTAGCCTGTCCAATGTTCCAATCACGAAAGAGAAACTGCCTGCTCAAGTTACTCTTCTCTATCACATCATCATCAGTTATTGTCAGCTTCCCTTGTTTACCACACGAAACACCCATCAATGCTAAATTCTTCAAGAATTCACAGCCTAGTGCACCAGATCCTACTACAAACAAGTTAGCATCCTCCAGCTTCTTCTGAAGCTTCGACCCAAAAACTGAGATTTGTGCATCATAACGGCTATTTAATGGCATGAATTCACTGGGATCCAAATTAGCTGTGGGAAGTGATTCTACGGAATCAAAATAAAAGAACTGTGACAGCAGAAAAGGCAGGATTAGCTTACACAACAAGAAACCTAATTGCATTGATAACAGCAGACACTGAAGGACTGTGACCCAGTTTTGTGCTACACGCGAGATTAAATGAGTATAACAGAGCTGCCTTATTGAACCAGGAAGTGATATCAATAGTTTATTCTGATTAATAGATGAAACTCAACAGTAAAAGGCTCTTATGAACAGCTAAAATTTCAGGCCGAACAATCTAAGTGCATGAGTGGATGCTTTTGCACAAATGAGAACCCATTGTGCATTTATGTCCAGACAAAGAGGGTAAAAAAAGCAATCGCAACCGAGTTTTGCAGTAACCAACATGTGCAGTAGTGTGTGTGGGAGAGAGGGGGAGGGAGGGAGGGGCTCCTAAAGGCTTTAGAGGTCTAATGATACTCGACAAAATCTAGAACAGGCACCCACCTGAAACAAGGGATGAAATTTTCCAGAGCATGCCTTGACAACCTCTTGTCCCACAATACCACCAAACATAGCAGCCATAGGATTCAGTACAGCCCTGGCACCAAAGGCAAAATGTCGCAGAAGTTTTGGGTTGATGTCTTCAAGTCTATCATCTCCTGAGTTTTCATTGATGAGACTGGCAAGAGACACAAGCTTCTGAGCATCCACTTCTGAACCAGCAACAGGGAGGCGACTCATCTCAGCCACAAACTTGTCCAAAGCTTGAAATGCCAAGTGTAGGAGAGGTGGGCGATCAAACTTGGAGAAATCACTTAAAAGAAAATCGCCAGGATCTTTAATAGCTTCCCTCAGAGTCTTGAAGTTCAACACCTTCGGCTCTTTTATTTGTGTAACAATGCCACCTTTCTCATAGATACCAAAGTCAGAGGTGTCCTCCTCAAGAGTAAATGAATATGCTCTGGCATTTTTAATCTTTCTAGGTTTTCCATCATTTAGTTCTGTCATTCCCTTAACTTCGGAGAGAGCAACAAGATCCCCATCTTGAAACTCAAGCCTTTCATCATCAACACATGACACTAATGCAGGGTTGTCATTGCTGATAGATGCAATTATGCCCGTGCGTGGTTCCTCTCCATCAACATCAAACACGGTGAATTCAGGCCCAAAGTCACAAAAAATGGAACCAAAAAGGCCTCTTACTTCAGCCTTGATGAAAGAAATAGGAGGCTTGTGGTCATGGCAATAGTCATTGAACTCTATCGCTTTCTCAAAAGTGACATCAGTAAACACAACAGCCTGCATCACCAAGGGAAGAAAGGTGATCATGATAGAAAAATATATAAAGAAAAGGTAGTGTGTTCATGAACATGATGATTGAGAGAAACAACAATGAAATTCTCCACACACTAAAAAGCTAGCATTTGTTTCCATGATAATTTCCTTCCATATCATACAGCAATTTAGACTTGTTTTGCAAAAAGAAGGAAAACAATGAAATTACAATCTCTTGTTTAACTGTTTTTCAGATAAAACTAGAGTTCACAGCAGAAAATGCTGGAAACAACATGATCCTAACACAGACAAGCATTAGTGATTCCTGGATTGTGTAGTTTCCACCCATTCTCTGCTTCATGCTTTCGTGTAACTTTCTCCCAAAAATTTCATGCAATTTTAGAAGATGGAATGTGGGCTCCCAGTCATAAGTAAAGGAGGAAAAGCACACCTCTTAGCAAATCACTAAGGATACAAACTTGTTGAAATTTCATTAAATTGAAAATGTATTCATTAAATGGCCTTTCTAGCAAAGTTGCAAGATAACATTGGGGGGAACTCAGAAAATGGCCGCTCCCATATCCCTCTATACAACTTTTGTATTCTGGCTTGGAGTCTTATCTAGATAATGAATGCTGCTGAAGAAACAATTGTCTAGCCACTGTCTCTTTACTTTCTCCACTTTTCTCTTCAGCCACTAGTGTTCAGCAGGACATTTGCATGAGATTTACAATTTACATGTCAGCCCACCATACAGCTCACAAGGAGAATGGAAAGAAGCTTTTGATGTAGTAGAATATCACAGTTTCAGCCAATTTTTAACATGACCCTATAAAAGACCAGATTCTTTCCCACAAATCCTGGACAACTTAGTTATAAGAAATATTACTTTATATTTCAAAAGCAGCATTTCTAAAATCAATCACAGCTCCCCGAGCTCCACATCTGCCCCAGAATATTCATATGTGCCACTAAAATAAAATCAATACTTGTTCTAACAAAAAAAACCATGTATCTCAAGACTGTAGATCCAAACTAGCATTAACAACCATATCTGTAGCTAAATCAAACCAGTTGTTCACAATGGATTTGTCCATGATGCTGCACATATAAATATAAACAGGAGTATTCCACAAAGTATCCATACGAGATTCTTTAATAACTTTTCATTTGCTTTTCTTTTCATAGAAAAGGGTAGTAATCATGATAAGGGACCTACCATACAAATAGGAGTTTGATCAAGAATATCCAGCTCAAGATGTTATGATTCACTTGTTGCAAATGTGGCCCTCAAATAAATTAATCACGAGAAATTCACCGAGAAGGAAGTACCTGGAACTTGGAAAGATGCTCTTTTGTCAATTCTGTAGTTAAAGTAGAAATGACCACTGCATTGTTGAGTTCCTGCAACTTCTGAACAGAAGCGAGGGCTCTATTAGCACCAACATCATTTTCTGAGAAAACAAAGTTGCTGGACAAATCCCACAGCTCCACTACTCCTTCATCATGCAATGTTACCATCTTGACACCAGCAAGAACAAGGTTTTTAGCTGCAGCAGCAAAAACAAAACACATTAGATAGAGAAACATTTCCAAAAACTTGACACCAACAGCAACAAGAGTTAAAGAAAATTTAAAACATTACATTATTTAAACACATGCAAGCATGTTCGAATAAAGCTGCTGCAAAAATAAATCCAAAAATCATTCAAATTCAACAAACCGCCAAAAACATTTCCAAATTTAATAAGCAGGTTTCCATTTGACTGATTTAGTTCGAATTGAACAAGAAGAAACTGAGAGAACTTGAGAAACAAAGAGGAAGAAATGAAGGCAAATAACTTGGTGGATAGCCCTCTCTTTCCTAAGCACAAATTCAACATTCCATTTGCAACGTTTCTTAAACAGAAAGCAAAACAATAAATCCATAAACAGCAACAAAAATACCAAATTAGCCTGGAAGCTGCCTGATCTCATGATCAAGAACTCGCTAATTAAACCACCACCAATCAGCTTAGAAGCAAATATCTAGGCACAGTAACTGAAATATGATCACATTTAACTACAGAGAAATAAAAGTTAAAAGTCTAATCATCATTTGCTCCCATCACATTCACCGTCAACAACAAAAATCCACAACAAAATCCAGAAAAAAACTAAACCAGAAATTAAAAATGAACAGAATTAGAAAAATTAAAAGAAACTGAAAAATAATTAAAGAGCCATACCGATCTCAACACCAAGTCCCTGCATACCAGAAACGAGAACATTAGAAGCAAAGAGCCTTCGCATCGTCTCCCTACCGTACACAGCAAGCTGCCGGCTATGAAGATCCTCATCAATCTCCACTGGATTTGAATCACCAAGCGCCATAGTCACCTTCTCTTCAACACCACCACCCTCACTACTAATACCACTACAATTACCAATAACGCTACTAGTATTCTTATTACTGTTGGCGGC
Source organism: Salix exigua (assembly GCA_032356905.1). Classification (NCBI taxonomy): domain Eukaryota; kingdom Viridiplantae; phylum Streptophyta; class Magnoliopsida; order Malpighiales; family Salicaceae; genus Salix; species Salix exigua. The sequence goes on from CM063596.1 coordinate 7,614,819, forward strand.
GGTCGATTCCAAATAACAATCGATCCGATGCTTCTTAAGAACCGATGAAGAATCTTTTCCTATGTTGTTTTCACTTCCTTCACCTTCTACCAACACAGCTTCAACTGGTCGCCTTTTGGGAAGCATAAAGTACAGTAAACTGCCAAACAAGCCACAAGCCATCACAATCGAAATCAAAGATAAGCTGTCGTTAGCGATTATAATCATAAAACCTGATCCTGATCCTAACTTCAACATGATAGTAAGATAGAGAGATGGAGAAAGAGGTTGATGGAGAGAGAGTAACGTACCGTTTAGGACTTGATTAGGGAAAGAATGGAGAGAAGTCGACAGAGTGAGGGAGTAAGAGAATTGAATTTCCTTTTGCTTTCTCGAGGAAGATTATTGAGTGAATTTTAGAAATGGAGGGGGCAGAGAGAGATGGGAAGGGTATTTATGGATTTGTGAACTTTAGGGTTCAAGGGCAGGAGGGGTCAAGGGCTGTCCGGCTTTGGCAAGGTTGGGGTGCGTGTGGTACTGTCATGACTTTCTCTCTCTACGTTGAGGAGAGAGAGAGAGAGAGGTGTTTTGGTGTGACGAGAGAGAGAGAGGAGGAAGATAAATCAAGTTGAGAGAGGTCGGTGTATGTTCGTGCTGGGGAAATGACTAGTGAGGTCCAAGGAACGAACGTGGCTTTGTGTGAGAGGTTTTGCAATTTGAATTACAGATATTGAGTTTATATTTTTTTTTATAAAAATCTTATAATAATATATTTTATTTGTTTATTCGATATTATAAAATATAATTTTCGGAGAGATGTAAAAATAAAATAGTGAGAAGTAAATTATTTGAATCGAGAGATTTGGGGTCGAAGGTTAGTCGTTGCCGTTTTACTAGGGTTATCGGGGGTGATTGTGTCGTTTCTGTTGTTGTTTTGTTGCATTTCGTTTGCAAGGGATAGAAACTCTCGGACAAGAAATTATGCCTACGGACGGACATTCTTTATTCGAATTAAAGAAATTGCATGTATTTAAAATGCAATGGTTGATTGCTAATTTCGATATAAATAGTTTGCAATAAGCTGCTTTTTTTAAATATTTTTATAAGCAGTACAAGGTATTTGAATTTGAGCGTTATCAGTTTTCATAATTGTATGGATTTAACAAATATATTATATATTTAAGTGCCGTGACCAATATAATTTAATAGATGAGTTTAATTTTGATGTGCATGAAACCGGATTGTCAGCGCCGTGACCATGAAATAAAAAAATAGTTTGTAAAATAGTTTAATTTAATTATTCAGTTTGGCTGCCGGCTCGTTAATGAAATGATTTTTATCCACGCTTTAACTGTTCTCTTTGACAGAGATATTTCAAGCCCTGATAGATTGTTTGTTTTCTTTTCGAAAAATAAAAGGAAAATACTCTTTCTTGAAAATAAATTCTAGTTTTGGAGACTCCGGAAGCACCATTCGTTTCTCTTTCGCGACTGCCACGTGTAACCCACCACAAGGGACACACCTACAGGTCTATTTCTGCGTCAAACTTCCAAATCAGCGATTTTTAACCCAAACCTAACCCCCTTCTTTCGTTGCAATAAATTACTGAATATTTGTTTACGTAATTCACGTCGTTTTTAAAAGCATTCTTTGTTTAAAAATATATTATAATAATATTTATAAAAATTATATCAGTATATAAATATCTAAAAACACTAATTTTTTAATTTAAAATAAAAAATAAAAACAATTTTTTTAAAAAAAACAATTTTTTTTTTATAAAATTCGACACCTTGTTAGAAAGAAATGTAGTTAGTGCTGCTTTTTTATATAGTATTTTTATTTTTCACAACAACACATTAAGCTTGATACAAAATTATCAACATTCAACTATCTAACAAGTGTTAAGTGATAAGAGCTTAAAATTAAAATATTTGCTTTTCTTATAATTTTAAATTCAAGTATTATGATTACTAATATAATAATTACTGTAAATTTATATGTTAATTAACTTTATTATCCATAATATTAGTCGAAACACGCGCAAACTTTCACGAATATTAAAAAAAAATTCAATATTCCTTTACTTTTATAAGATAGCCGGGGCAAATCACTTTGAGTGATAATTATACCTTATTATTTGTTACTGATATTATATTCTCAGGAGAATAACCTAAATATATATATATTTTATAACCTCTTCTTAGGAAAGCTTAGGACACAAGTTACATATCTAACATAGTAATTTGAAAGCATTTGAATACTAATATCTTTCAATATCCGCAGCAAGACCTAAAGTAATCACATGGCAACATGCCCATGTGTCCTGTCTAGGACAAGTTAACACGACAAACAAGGGAAATTGCTTCTTCACGTCCGTCTAGGACAAACCTGTCTTTCTCACTAAACTATCATTCAAACTCTAATGAACAATATCATCACCTCAGCAGAACCCGGCTGCATCCACGATGTAAATACCCCAAGTGGATCTCTTTTATCAAAGAAAAATTTGCAGGTCGAGAAGAGCAGCGAGATGGTAGAAAATCTTCTCATGGCATTCTCGAGTCTCACAGCATTCAGAATTCATATATCTTGAAATAGAGGTTGATATTTAGTTTTATACTATTGAAATGTCAAGCGGTTGTGTGAAAAATATCCATGTGTGCTCACAGATGCAGCAGCATTGAAATGAAATCTAACTGTTAAAGGGGCTCCAGCCATCGTCCTAAAATAAGACTGGCTGATCGGGGAAACGGACAAAGATAACCTAATTGAAGTAAATAGATACTGGAGGAATGTCAACATCATTGCCTTCATCATCCTCGCATGCCACAACAACATCAAAGTGGTGACGATATGCAGGCAACTCTACCTTGGCCACTTCCCTGACCAGATCAACCACCTTCCTGTCCATTCTGTCTCTGTGCCGAGGGAACATGCTATTGTAAAGCAGGCAGCTACCATGTGAAATGCTATAGGCATCGAGACCCTTATACTTGAACCATTGCAGAAGTTCCGTCAGGGTAGGATTGTTTTTTAGGATCCACCTGTCCCAAACTGTCCAGCTCAAATCCTGATGCTTGATAACCTTGCAAGGGACTGGCTCGGCCATGGAGAACAGAGGGAGTGCAAGGTTGGCAAATGTATTGCGGTAGTCTTCCACTTCGTGCCCGCCGTCCAGAACCTTGTACAGCTCCAGGCACACAAGACCAGTGGCCATAGCTGTGGAGGTTGCTATAGCAGGGATGATCCTTCCAGCAATAAACTTGGCTTTCAGCTTGTCAACCTCAGGAATGCTGTAGTTTCTTGCTCTCATGTTGGCGAGACCAGCTATCAGATCCATGTGGTAGTTTGTATCATCATCCTGCACAATCAAGAAAATCAACTAAAAATTCTGTTGGTACAGGAACATCAGGTGGCTGATAAAAGTCACCCCCCTTGTATTTTGGCCACATTTTTGCTTCTCTTTTTTCCGAGTATTTCTATCAACATCATGAAGCTAGCACGGCTCTTGATCAATTCATGCAAATATTTCAAATTCCAGCCGAGCCAATAAGAAAAAATGTTGGATAACATCTTGCTTTATTCAAAAGCAGGATGGCCCAAAAAATGCATGCTAGATAAACTGAACAAGAGATGTCACCTTCTCAAATTGAATTGGCATCATCCTGAACCCAGGCGGCAGCTTCTTCCTGCACTGCTCTAATTTTCTGATAAGCTCATTGATTACCGCTGCATCATCTACAGATGCAGAAGAGAGAGTGGTAGCCTTCTCATCCGTCTCAATTTTCACATCTTCTCTTGGCTGAAATTCTGGCACAATCACCTTCCCCACAGCCTCTGCCATCGTCTTAGGATGCTTCACCCACTCAGGAACTGAGATCCCAAAAGTCTCTGCTCGCAATATTGATGCTGCCATGACAAAATTGAGGTGACTTGGATCTACAACTGAGAACTGAAGTGGATGAGGGAATCGCTTAGGGGCAGACCAGAACGGAGCACCAGTGCTAGTTGATGCCTCCTCAGGGAAAGTGAAAATCAACTGCTTCACACGATCAGCAAAATAATCTTCAAACCTGGAGACAACGTGAGAATAAAATAAAGAACCAGAACAAGGCATGTCCTATAATACAGAAAGAATAGGAAACCCAATCAAAAAGAGCACCTTAATCGAGCCCATGTGATGCAATCCTGGAATGTATCACATTTTTCCTTCTCGAGGCACTCAAGAACATGTTCCAAAGTGTCCCTTGACTGAGCATCACCAGCTTTGTTCATGGCGTTAATATATTCAACTGGATTTGATAGATAGGCATTCACTTCTGCTGGGGTTTTCTCCACCAAACCCTCGAACTCAGATCGAGCCCATGTCAGGCAATGGTCAATGTTGTGTGGGAAGGAGTGCACAGTGCACATCGGAGCTTGTTTCTCAGGCGGGTCCCTAGAAGCACCGTAGTTTTCAGTCAGGTGAGGAATGACCATCTGAGTATTGCATTTGGCACCCAAGGTTCCAGACTCGAGAAGAGGCTTTTGGAAGTACAGGCACCTCTGGTCAACATAAAGTCTCGCATTGACATTGTCCAAAGCATTCACAACAGCAGTTAAGTTCTCCCAGAAGGTGTCATCAAAGACATTCTCTGTTTGAGAGCCGACACGATTTTGCAGCGCTTCAATCCTGAGATGAGGATTTATTAACACGGCAGCAGAAGCTGCAACAGTGGATTTAGCCTGTCCAATGTTCCAATCACGGAAGAGAAACTGCCTGCTCAAGTTACTCTTCTCTATCACATCATCATCAGTTATTGTCAGCTTCCCTTGTTTACCACATGAAACACCCATCAGTGCTAAATTCTTCAAGAATTCACAGCCTAGTGCACCAGATCCTACTACAAACAAGTCAGCATCCTCCAGCTTCTTCTGAAGCTTCGACCCAAAAACTGAGATTTGTGCATCATAACGGCTATTTAGTGGCTTGAAATCACTGGGATCCAAATTAGCTGTGGGAAGTGATTCCAGAGAGTCAAAATAAAAAAACTGTTACAGAAGAAAAGGTAAGGTTAGCTCACCACAGCAAGCAATAAAGTAGAATCATCAAGGAGATGCTTATTTGGAAACAGCCACATTCGAGGCTAGTAAAATTATACATATATTAAACATGGGAAGTTTTTCAAGCTAGGCGGTTATGGTAACAAGTTACTCAAGGTTAATAGATGAAACCCTAGACAGTATGTAGAAGTTCTTCTGATCAAACTGAATTTAAATCCCCAGTCAAAGCAATCAAGTATATAGATAAAATCCTTTAACAGTGTGTGTATACAAGCACCCGCTATTTGTTTATGTCCGAATACTCCAAGTATATAGTTGAAATTGTTTAAAAGTGTTTAAAAGCTTTAGGAACAAGAACTGAAGTTTGATGTATGCCTAAGTTGGTTTGATAGAAAAGCAGGCTTAAGAAGATTCAAGAAAATTTAAAATGATACCGACCTGATAGAGAGGATGAAACTTTCCAGAACATGCTTTGACAACCTCTTGTCCCACTAGACCACCAAACATTGCGGCCATAGGATTCAGTACAGCCCTGGCACCAAAGGCAAAGTGCCGCAGAAGTTTTGGATTAATGTCCTCCACCCTCGCATCTCCTGAGTTTTCATTTATTTGACTTGCCTGAGATATAAGCTTCTGAGCATCTTCTTCTGAACCAGCGACAGGGAAGCGACCAATCTCAGACACAAACTTGTCCAGCGCTTGGAATGCTAAGTGTAAGAGAGGTGGACGGTCAAACTTGGAGAAATCACTCAAAAGAAATTCACCAGGATTTTTGATTGCTTCCCTCAATGGCTTAAAATTCAACACCTTGGACTGTTTCGCCTGTGTGACAATCCCACCTTTCTCATACGTAGAAAAGTTTGTGGTGTCCTCTTCTAGTGTAAATGAATATGGTCTGGCATTTTTAATCTTTCTTGGTTTTCCATCATTAAGTTCTGTCATTCCCTTCACTTCAGAGAAAACAACAAGATCCCCATCTTGAAACTCAAGCCTTTCATCATCAACACATGACACAAGTGCAGGGTTATCATTGCTGATAGATGCAATTATACCAGTGTGTGGATCCTCTCCATCAACATCAAACACAGTGAATTCAGGTCCAAAGTCACAAAACACAGAACCAAAGAGACCTCTAACTTCAGCCTTGATGAAAGAGATAGGGGGCTTGTGATTATGGCAGTAGTCATTAAACTCAATGGCTTTGTCAAGATTGAGATCTGTAAATACAACAGCCTGCACCACCAGAAAACAACAAATAGCATAAAACAGTATAAGAAAATACACGTATTCTGCAAAACAAGAAAAGCAATGCATTCATGCAGACCAGAGAAAGAAGTACCATCGAAACAGTCAATAGAAGAGGATGACTAGAATTGTCAGGGGGGGCAGCTTACACAATAAGACTTCAAAAAATAAAAAATAAAAAACAATATTTTCTGCACAGACTAAACTAGAAAATTATATGACTGATATGAAAGATATACTGAATCACCAGGAACATAAATAATTTTGAAAAATCCGAGGGGTCATGGACCCACTGCTGCCCCTGGACACAGTGATGGCCTGTTGAAAATATAATGGCCCAGGTTGGTTACTCTCCCCATATTTGTATGAAGACCTAAATCTTTCACTTTAGCATGTTGATAATCTTAGAATTTTATTGAAGCACCGGAAAGGTAGTGAAATGCAATCCTTTGTACCAAGAAGTGTACAAAAATCCGGACACTACTCATGTCCTCTTGTTCACCCCTTAAAATATTGTTTCCTTGGCATTCAATGCTTTTGAGAGTTGAGAAAATCATATATTACAGCTATGAATTTTATGTTTCATTTTATCGGTTGAGGCAAACGAAAATTACACTTGGGAGCCTTTGTGAACAGAAGATATTGGAAGTTCACTGACTAAACAATGGTATGATTAAGAATTGGCATTTCTTGTTGTGTGGGTCACCCAACAATAGGATGTGAACACACGTGCGTGCACACCAAAAAAAAAAAACTGTTTCGATGTTTTCACTTTCATATGGTTATGTTCAAGCATAGAAGGACTACAAGTGAAACCTAGAATAGCATTAATTAAAATGCAAGCATCAACTAGCATTGACCAAATCAGTCATTATGGATTTACTCTAGATATTTCATTTAATGTAATCACAAGCAATTAGTAGCATGTTCTGATATGCATTTGTAATAATATTTTTCCTAGTGATAGAAAGATTTACTAGTAATCTTGACAAGTACCTGCTAAGCAACTGGCAGGTTTTGATCAAGATTATCACATTGGTCAAGATGTCACAGGGCATACATGTGGACAAGATTTCTTCTATTTATATCAATGTGGAAAGGCATGGAAATACCTGGAACTTAGAAAGTTGTTCTGTTGTCAATTCGGTAGTTAAGGTGGAGATGCTGACTGCATTGTTGAGATCTTGCAACTTCTGTACAGATGCTAGGGCCCTGTTCTTACCAACATCATTCTCTGAAAAAACAAAGTTGCTGGATAAATCCCATAGCTCCACTATTTCTTCATCGTGCAATGTCACAGACTTGACACCAGCGAGAATGAGGTTTTTTGCTGTAGCAAGAGAACCATGCATTAAAGAAGGGTAAAAAAGCTTGACTACAATAAGAACAAGAATCGATTCAAATTAAATACCACAGCATTCCTTAAATATCTCTATGTCAACTCAAGTAATGGCTTCCATAGTTTTAAATAATTACCCCTCCCACAGAGAAAATAACATTATACAAACTACCCACAGCAAGGTTAATAAAAATAGACTATCCATCTAATATGACTCCAGTTGATTCTATGAAAAATTGAGATAAAACACCGAACAGGACTAAAATGGAAAGATGTGAAGAGAAATAGCTAAATACCCAACATTCCTTAAATATCTCTGTCAACTCGAGTAATGGCTTCCATAGTTTTAGATAATTACCCCTTCCACAGAGAAAATAACATTATACAAACTACCCACAGCAAGGTTAATAGAAATAAACTATCCATCTAATATGACTCCTGTTGATTCTATGAAAAAATGAGATAAAACACCGAACAGGACTAAAATGGAAAGCTGTGAAGAGAAATAGCCAGATGAAGCTCCCTTTCCTGATCAAGATTTTCACATTCTGTTTCCCTCGTCACTCAACAATTGATATGTTCAAATCAAATCTTGTTAATCCTAGTAGTCTCTAATGATTTAAAGCACCCGGTATTTCTTGAGTTGTAGATTGTGAGGAACCCAAACTAATTTAGATAGCCACTACAAATATCCCTAGGAATCTCCATTGACCATCTTTATTTCATTTGATGACCTTTTTTTGCTAACTTTGAGACCTGTAGTTAGATTAAGCAGGATACAAATTTGCTTACACGAGAAAGATTTTGCAGTATATCCACAGTAAAATCCAAAAGTTCACAAAAAAGGAAACCCCAGTGGTGCCAATTAAAAAAAAAGAGTGAAAAATGCTTCGTGATTTATACCAATCTCAGCACCAAGACCATGCATCCCGGAAACGAGAACATTTGAACCGAAAAGCCTTCTCATTGTCTCTCTTCCATAAACAGCAAGCTGCCGACTGTGAAGATCCTCGTCAATCTCCATCGGGTTCGAGTCACCAGGTGCCATGATCAAGCCCTCCTCTTTACAGTGGTTGTTAGTTTCGGTGTCGGTGTTGCTGCAGCTACCAGTAACACAATTGTTTTTGTTACAGATCACGGTCGGTTCCAAATCGCAATCGACCTGCTTCTTTTTTAAGGAGGATGAATCTGGTATGCTGGTATCCGGTGCTTCTTCTGCTTCAACAGGTCGCTTTTTAGGAAGCATAAAGTATAATAAACTGCCAAACAAGCTACGAACACCCATCAAAATCAAAGTTGTTAGAATTGAAAATTATACACACACACACATATAGAGAGAGAGAGAATCTCTATTAATAAAAAAAAATATCGGTGCTAGTTAGTACCATAAACCCTGGCAGGGTTTGATAAGATTCGAGTGCGAAAATGTTAAGAAAGGGATTGGTTAGAGGATCAGTAAACATACCGATTAGCACTGTGACCAAGGAAGGAAGGAGTATGAGGGGAGGGGAGGATAGAAGATTGGGGTTTAGTTTTGACTTTTCATAGCTTGCGGAGAAAAATGGAGAGATTTTTTTTGTAGAAATGGAAGTGGTTAAGAGTTGGGGGTATTTATGGTTTTGCATTCTGTTTATGGGCTTGGGGTTTTGGGCTGGGCTGTGACCAGGGGTCTTCTTGGAAGGTCAGTTCTAATGAACCCATCCATGTTTCTGAGAACATTTCTTTGTCATCTTTAATTATTTTTTTATTCGAACTCTTTTAATTTGGTCAAAGTCAATTTAATGATTTTTCCAGGATAACATCTCTCTGGTTCAATTTAAATTCCATTTTAAATTAAGTTTTGAGTGATGAATTTTCTAAGTCGTTATGCTAGGCATAAAATCCATTTTTTATTTCATTTTGTACCGGTATTTTATTTAATTATATTTATTTCACCTGCATGTATTTGATAATAAAAATAGGCATTTTTTATATTTTATTTAATTTAACCTCCTTCGTGGCTACTATGAAATTCCATGCAAAATAATATGGTCAACCACGGCCACCACGCAAGGGGCCCGCTTGACAATTCGGTCCGGGGATCCAGGTCCACGAAAGATCAATAATTATAATAATTTAAAATGCTATTTTAATGTGTTTATTATGTCTCTTGAATTTTTAATTTAAAATTTGAAGTCAATAATAATTAAAAAATGTTTGTTGTAGATTTTGAAAGTGCTTATTATTTAAAAATACATCAAAACGATGTTTTTTTTTTACATCATTTTTGATATCTAGTATATCAAAATGATCTAAAACACTAATTTTTTTAATTTAAATTAAAAAATATTTTTATTTTTTTATAAACAATTTCAATCGAGTATAGAAGACAGCTTCGAAATCATTTAAAAATTTGATTATTTTTACTGTTTACTTCTTTGGCAAGGAGTTGAAAGTTGAATTTCAATATAGGAGATTTATAAAGAAGGAATTTATATTCACCTCCGTTTCAAACTGAATCTGCTCTCTCTCTCAATTTTCTTCTGCGCCAATGGGCCATTGGAATGGGACTGGAATATTTTTAAAATTGAATTAATATTTTTTAAATTCATTTTAATATGTTGGTTTAAAAAAAAAACAAATGAATTTTTAAGTACAAATATATTGTACATCATATTAATTGAAGTTATTTTTTAAATTATTTTTTATTCACAAAGTATGAAATGATATTTTTATTTTTAAAAAATTATTTTTGATATCAGTATATCAAAATAATTCAAAATATCAAAAAATAATTTAAAAATAAAAATAGTTTTTTAAAGTAATTCTAAAATTCATGGTTAAATACTCATCATTGCACTCGAATCATCTTTTCTAATAACACATCACATCCCTTATATTTTCAATTACAATGCTATTTTAAAAATAAGTTTTTTATTTTAAAATATTTTTTAAATATTACCATGTCAAAATCGCTACAAAATTATAATTTAAAAAAATATATAATTAAAAACAGAATAAATAACACGAAACGTGTCAAACACCCTGTATCTTCTAGCAGGTACCTAGAATAGTGATGCTGCTGCGTGTTGATTTGGTACTTTTGATTAAAAAAATCGTCACATTTTTATATATGACAATTGTAATTGTATCGTCTAGGAAAAGCGATCCATAGAAGTCTTTTCACAGCACAATTAATCGCGGGGATGTGTTTCGGCTATTTCAAAGTTTGGACTGAATTGCTTTTAAAATTATTTTTTAAAATATATTAAATAATATTTTTATTTTTAAAAAGTTGTTTTTAATTCCAGTATATCAAAAATAAAAAGAAATATTTAATTTTTTTTATTTAAAATGCAGTGTCAAAGATATATACAGAGTACACCATCCTCACCTCTATTACCTAAAGAGCTAAAAGAGCTCGGATTTTCACTGTTCATGCAGACTGAAAACACTGTGGAGTGGATATTTGTCTCCCTGCTTCGCACGAGTTTGTACTCTTTTTGTTTGTTTGTTTTTACACTGGTACTATGTTTGTATTGTTTATGGTAAAAATGACAGGAAAGAAGCTTTGGCCGAGCGGTTGTCGCGCGCTGCCAACACAGGCGCGCGCGAGTTCGAGACGCTCGACCACCAAATTGTGATTTCGTTTTTTTTAAATCACCAGCGCTATAATCCATCAGCAATTGAGACATAAAGAGATGAACATGTTTGCTTTAATGTGGCGTGCTTCTCTGAAAATCTAACAAGAAAGTGGTTTTTATTTATTTATTTTTTCAGCGGCCTACAGCACAGGTTGAAAACAAATTTTAAACACTATTTAATGGAATAAAAAATATATATAATCAACTGTTTTTATTGGTTAACATAAAAAGTAGACAATGATGTGTTTGGAACTACTATAATTATTTATTTGAAAATGTTTTTTTTTTAATATATTAAAATAAAATTTATTTTTCATTTATCTTAATGTTTAATTAATCTTGAAATAAATATTTACAAAATAAAACATCAATTAAATATTTATAAGTTTGTTTAACACAATAATAATAACAATCATAATAATATTAATAATAATAATTTAATTGTTTTTCTTACTTGCTTCTTTGATAATGTTTTTTTTTCTTCGGATAATTTGATAATTTTTATTTTTTTAGCAGTAATAACAATGATAATTTTTATTTTTATTTTTATTTTATGTCTTTGTTTTATCTTTTATCAAGTTTCTAGCATTTTTTTAGTCTTTCATTTATTTTTGTTTCTTTCATAATAATAATAATAATAATAATAATTTAATTGTTTCTCTTACTTACTCTTTGGTTAATGTTTTTGAGTAGATAATTTGATCATTTTTATTATTTTAATAGTAAGAGCAATGATAATTTTAGATTTTCAAACTTTGATTTTGCTATTGTTATACTAGGGGGTGTTAAGCTATTTTATTATATTAAATTTTGCATAAATAAATATTATATTGTTATTTGGATCCAGCAAATCCTATAAAAAAATTTACTCAACTGGCAACGTAGAACATATATTTTTTAAAAATTTCAAATTAAATGATTTTTTCAGCTAATATTTTTTTTTTGTTTTGTCATCTATTATAATTTTTTAAGTGCTCTTTCTTTTATTGTTTTTTATTGGTTTTATTGTTATTATTTTCAAGTTATTTTTTTTCTTGATAATTATGATGTTTTTTTTTAAAGTTATTATGATTTTTTGTTCTTTTATTTATTTTTGTTCTTTATTCATCATTAACACAACAACAATAATAATAATAATAATAATAATATATTATTTTTCTTTCTTGCTCTTTTGTTAATGTTTTTTCTTTCGGGATAATTTGATAATTTTAATTGTTTTTGCAATAATAGCAATAGTTATTTTGTATCTAATATTACCGGGGATAAAAGATAACTTAAGAACAAAAAATAGACAAATTTACCTAGGTTATCTACAATTAAAAAACGATACAAGTCACTTTTGTCTCGATTACATTGTTCCTTTTAAACGGCAAACAAGTAATTATTATATGTTTTAATATTTATTGCATATTATCGCCTAAAAATATATAAAGAGATAAAAAAAAATGACCTCGGATTTTTTTCAGGAAAAAAAATTAATACCAGCATTCTTAAATACATTTAATATAATAATATGATGAATAGATCTTATAAAAAAAAATTCGCTTTGAATTTTAATTTTGTGCTCTTTTGTTCAAGTTTATTTCTCAAAAACAAAAAAATTGGATTTTTCATATTTAAGATCTAATATTACCCGGGAAAAAATACAACTCAAAAAAACAAGAAGTAAACAAATTTGCCTAGATTATCTACAATTAAAAAATATACGAGGCACTTTCCGTTTCGACTACACTGTTCTTTTTAGACGGCAAATAAGTAATTATAGCACGCAAAAAATTTATATTTTTTTTTAAAAAAAATACCACATTTTTATTTATAATATGTCAGATCTAATATTACTGGGGAAAAAAGGTAACTCATATTTGTTTTTATAAATTTACCTAGGTTATCTACAATTAAAAAAAATATACAAATCACTTCCCATTTCGATCACACTATATAGTATGTGACCTACGATTTCTTGCAAAAAATAATAATATCGGTATTCTGAAATATATCTAATATAATAATATGATGAATAAATCTTATAAAAAAAACTTTGGCTTTGAATTTAAATTTATATTTGAGACTCTTTTTTTTTTCTTTTAAAAAACGGTGACCGTTTTTTTTCACATGTATTTTTTATTTTTTAGTGTCTAAGTCAATTGTTTTTTTTTAACCGGGTTTCTTTTTTTGTTTTTTTTTAACCAGAGTATCCATGACAATAAATTTCTAATAAATTATTTCACCTTCTTGCCAAATTTTCTAACAAATTTTATCAAAAACATTTTAGCAATAACAATATTCAATCACATTTTAGTTGAAAAAAACCATTTTTAACAGATTTTATCAATTACAATTATACTATTTAAATATGAAAATAATAAAATACATGTATAAAATCAATCAATTTTCTACATACATAAAAAAACCCAGCGAAGCGGGAAAATCGGCTCGTAATTATTTAAATTAGCTTCCCTTTTGTCATTGCTTACCAGGCTATCCGAACTTAAAATAATTGATGTGTATTATTTTAATATATTATAAAATAAAAATTATTTTTAAAAAAATCGTTTTCATATTAATAGACACTAGTTAACTTATATATAAATCCCGTGGGTTTTTAACAGTAGCTCCCACTGTGCACTTAGACTTAATTTTCTGTTCATTGTGGCAGTGTCGTGCCTGTTCTACCCTTAATGAGTCCAGCTCTTTCAATTTCTTCCTGGGGCTTATTTGCCTTTTGCTTTGTTATTTCCTTCGCTTCTTCATTTCTCCTACTGTTATTCGTATCTAGCTTATATTCAATTAATATTCTTTTTCTTTTTTTTCTCTCCATTTTTTGTTTTTATTTTTGCCTTTTTTTTATTTTTTCCTTAGTATATTTTTTTCTTATTATATTGTTTTTCTTTTTCTACTTATATTTTATTTTTTGGTTTTTTGTTTTTTAATAATAGGGGTGTCCGAGCTAGCTTAAATGCACCACGATTAATCTTCATATCCAAATTTTTTTAATAACTAGGGTGTCCAGGCCAACTTATGCATATCACGACAATCCCCGGACCCACATTTTTTTTCTAAAGTGCTTTCCTGCTGGTATATTTTTTTCTTTCTTTTATATTTTTATTTTATTCACTTATATATTTTTTTTATAACTGGGATCTCCGACCAACTTAAGCACACCACAAGTAATTCTTGGGCCGAATTTTTTTTAAAACAATATGGATTGCTACAGTGCTTTCACTCTTATACTTTTTTTTTCTTTCGCTTATATATTTTTTGGTAACCATGGTCTCTCAGCCAGCTTAAACTTCTTTTTTTTTCACTTATATATATTTTTTATAACCACGATCTCCGAAACAGCTCAAGTGCACCACCACTACTCCTCGGACCAAATTTGTTTTTTGATAATCGGAGTGTCCAGGCCAGCGTGGACACGCCACTAATCTCCGAACCACTTTATTATTATTTTTTATTTTTTTCCTTGTATGTTTTTTTGTTCACTTTTATTTTTATTTGTTCTTTGGATTAGATAATTTTTATAATTTTATTATTTGCGCAATAATAATGATAATTTTAGTGATTATTTTTTTATAAAAATATTTTGATTTTTTTAAAAGATTTTTCTGAAATTTTAATTTATATCGGTGATCATTTTAAAAGTAATATTACTCTATTTTTCCCTTTATTCATTTTTTTTTGTTTTTTGTTTCTTTATTTGTTCTTTAGATTATATGATTTTTATGATTTTATTATTTATGCAATAATAATGATAATTTTTGTTATTATTTTTTTATAAAAATCTTTTGCTTTTTTTTATTTTTCATGGCAATTTAATTATTTTAATTGTTTTGGCGGTAATGTTAGTAATAATTTTAGCTTTAATAACAATGATGATGACAATAACGTCAGGATGAATTTTCAATCTATGTTTTCGTCTTTTTGTTGATAGAAAATTAACAATTTTTTTTATTTGATTATTGTAGGTATTTTCACAATTTATATTTTATTTTTGGTTGATTTAAATTGAATTATAAAATGAACTAATCTTAATATAGTGAACTTAATAATTCAGATATCCGAGTTTTCTTGCTTTTTTAATGATGATGATAGATTTATGCTGGTTATTTAGTTTGAAACTACTAAACAGACAAATTTATATCGATTTTAAATTCACATATTTTATAGAAAACTTGCACTTGACATGAATTCTACACAGATTTATTATTTTAGTTAAATTTATTTTATAATAAAAAATATACACAAATAAAAAAATTTACATTGAAAAAAATATTATGCCGCCTCGTGCAAAGCACGAGGTATTTTCTAGTTATATGTAAAGTGTGTTTTAAATTATTCTCAATTAAAATACAAACTGACTCTTTGGTACCCTTTATCTCAAACAGAAAAAATGGGCTTTCCAAGTGAGCATCGAAAACGAGGGAGGGGGGGGGGGTATGGGCCTGCACTGCAATATGAGATGAGGCCCCTAAATTGGGCCAACAATGTTAAAGAGCCTAACGAAACAGCCTTCGGCTCAGACTTGCTATTCGGGTCCTTCTGCGCTCCAGCGGCCATTTCTTTGAAATTCAAAATCTCTATTTTCTTTATTTATTGATTTTGATGAATTATAATTTTTCACTTGCGAAAAGAGTTGATCAAAACTTAATTCCTATATGTTATCGAACCAATTAAATTATATTCTCAGCGTAGAAAATAACCAAATAATAGTTTAAATAAACATTTTTATGGAAAAGAACATGAAATGGTCAAAAGAGTAATCTGAAAATGGATTCAAGAATATAGGGATTAAACATGTAGCCTTAAGGATATGAGGACTGGTTAATTACTTTTTGTATAGTAAAGGGACTAAGTTATAATTTAACTCTCAAACTAAAGCATCAAAGATGGGGGTAGCCATGAAACCACTTTTAGGCATATTTCCCGGCATGAACAACAGAACAAGGAAACAACCTGAAGCGCATGCTTGTCAGTTGTCACGGGCTAGTAGTTACTACTTACTACTTACTAGCTACAGGTTTGAAGGGTGTGCTTGGTTGTATTGTTCAGTATGTTTTTCATTCAAATTTAAATATATTTTTTTATCTATTTTATGTTGATGAGAAAATGTTAAAAGTGATTTTTTAAAAATAATAATAAAATATATATTATTTTAACATATTTATAAATAAAATAATAATTCCACCACCACTTCAAAACTCTCGCTGTATGCAAAAATCGATCAGGAATAGCGGTAGAAAGGAAGTTAATGTGCCATGATTGCATGCACCTGCTGGCGCGTCATTCATAACAGTATCTTTACGGAGATTATTTATGATGACATTGAACAGAGAGCTTCTCTGCTGCCCGGACGACAAGGAGCCTTTGATTTTGGACACAAATTATTTATCTCAAATCATCTGGGGCGTAGAGGGGGATTACCTTTAGAAGCTGTTGTTTCAGCTTTTTTCAAGCCGTGCACAATTTTTTGAATTTTATTATTATTATTTTTAATAAATATTTTTTTATTGTCTTTAAATTATTTTGATTTGTTGATGTTAAATATTAATTTTAAAAATATAAAAAATATTAATTTTGTACTTTACAAAATTACTAAAACTACCCCGTCAAACAGGCACATTAATCATCCAGAACACAATCGAAGTTGATTTGCCTAAAAATATTCATTTTCCTTTTATTTAATACCCAACGCACTGACAAATCATGTTCCTGTAATGCAATTATGTCATGAAAATAATATCACGCCACTTATTCAATCCCATAATTCACTTGCTACTCCAATGATGTCATGACAAATCATTTTTCTTTTTTAATTTTTTTACGTTTTTAGATATTTTAAAATGATGATATGAAAAATATTTTAAAAAAAATTTAAAGAACTATTATTTGAATATCATTTTAAAAAATAATATGAAATGCAGTACTCACTACTAAACAGTCTTCCGGACATGGTGGACGGACAAGATCAGACCGCCAGTTTGCGGCCCAGAATCCAGATACTTTCACTTCCTTGAAATGATTCGTTCACGATGTTAAAAATGCAAGTTTAGACTCTTGTTTCAGCCGGTCAACCTGTAGGCTTCTCTCTTGGTTGACCGAGAATAACCCCATCACAGCGAACCCTAAAATTTGATCCTAGATGCTAGCTGTGTGAGTTTTTTTAACTGGTAGGCCAACTGGCACACCGTTTTTTCTCCAGGGAAAAAAAGCGCAACCCTGCTATGCTGTTAATAAAGAAAAATGCTTCCCTGTTGATGATTTGTTTACTCCTGTAGCTGGAGTTGTTGCGAAGCCAGATCTCGAAATTCTACAAAACTACGTCCTTTCGAGTTTTTTTTCTGGCCCGAGTAGCCAGGTGCACATGCTATGCATGTGCCTCCTTTAAATTACATGATTGAGCCCTAATGATGGGACTAGATTCTTTTATTTTTTTCTTACTTACGTTCCATCGAGGGAGATTTTTATTTATAAATCACAAACAATTAGTTTTCAAACGTTCTTAGTTTTTGTCCAGGTCAACTGTTTCCTCCTCTCTAGCGGATCTAGAGAGCTAGAAAACGATTCTCTTATTCTTCACCAGGACAGGTCTGGAGTCGAAACTCAAAAGCAATGCCTCCAAGGATTCGTTACATCACAGGTCAAAGGACAAGCCCAACAAATTACGAAAACTAGAGAGCAGGGGTGTCCGAGAGTATTTTTAAGAAAATATTTTATTTTTATTTTTATTTTTATTTTTAAACAAAAAATAAAACAACCACAATCCCACTATCAAAACACTAAGTAACAATACAGAAATTTTCCGGGTGAAAACCATTTTCGAATACTTGGACCGGCTAAACCATTCTATTGGACCAAAAAAATAGGGTAAGATTTACGATCCTATTTTCGCATCAGACACAAACATGAGGGACCTCTTTTGGGTTCCTCGGATGGCCACCAGGTAAACAAAAAGAGAGCTTGGGATACCTAAAATTCCTTGTATCACTCAAAATTTGTAGGCCCAAAGGACCACATATAATCGTGGTTTCCCTGTGTTTCCTTCCACCTTTTCTCTTTAATCTATAATCCCATCCTTTTGTAACCAATGTGGAAGGCAGCCAGAGCGGAATGCCTCTGGTCGTTCATGACGACAGGCGCAAAGAAAGAAAACTATTTTATATTTCCATCACTCACACCGCAAACATGATGAGGTTTGAAATAAATACACACCATGGCAGACAATCCAGGGAAATCAATCGGCCAATCAAGGCACGTTTTTCATCTTCTTTTCCTTGATTTGCGAGATTGATCAGATAAGTTACAAGAAGAAATATAGCTTCATTTCTGCTATGAGAACTTTCAAAATCTACAATTATGCAATAATAAGGACATAATAACTTGGGAAGGGCTTTTTTTTACACTAAACCCGGTAATAATCCGACCACATTCCATAGGGCTTCAAGAACTTTTACCTATTGATATTGTTGTTGCTAGGCCGGAGCAACATTGATAGAATTTCAGAGAACTGGGGGCGCTTTGATGGGGAATTGTTCCAGCACTTGATCATCAGAGATCTTAAGCATGGCAGACAGTCCTTAGGGATCTCTGGTCTTAGGCCACAAGCAGCTATACCAACTGCAGCCTGCACAGGCGAGTACGCAGCATAAGCAGCCTCGCTGGTCACCATCTCCCAAATCACCATCCCGAAACTATATGCATTGCTCATCCATGTCTCCGTAATATTCTCTGGATCACCTGCAATGATCTGTTTACAGCCAGAAATGGAGGGGGATCAGTTCATCTGTTCCTGTTTAGGGAGGCAAATTTATGTATCATAATGACCAGAGCTTTTGGACAGCAGCCACTTAGATGGTTGAAGCTCATGTCAAGAATTGAGTTAAGTTTAATAAATGTCTATTGCTCCTATAGGTAAATGGATTTGAAAAAAGTTTGTGCCCGCATATTGGATTGCAAATTAGGTATTGAAAAGGACCATCAATCATGCCTAAAGTTCAAAAGATCATATCAGTGGGCTCCACTAAAACCATTTTGCTAAAAGTGGATCGAAAAAATATTATAGTGATTGAGATGATTTGCCTAATGGAGAATATAAGGGTGCTTATGCAAAAGGCAAATGTTGTATTTGGATGTAAAGCAAGAACAATTATGAAGACATGCTGCGCATGCTCAAACAATTATTCTGGGATGAGGGTTTAGAGTCTTTCAGCGTGTTGGAGTGAGCCAGACAGCACCCGCAAACATTGAATCTAAGCACTGTTCTTGATTACAGCAATGACGTAGTTTTCACAAAAAGAAACTCCTGCCATGTATTCTCCAGGTTACATTTCCGGCACCTAATAGCTAGGAAATTAAAGATTAAAATGGCATAAATTTACGGTGACAGTTAGTAGTGCTTAAATGTATTCATGGCTTGGTACCTATATGGAATAAAAGATGGAACCCAGCTACACAATAAAAGATGCAGCACGTATATGCAAACAAACTCAAAATACATCAATGATCTCTCAAAAACTAGAATATTCTAACATCAGAGCAGGACAATGAGCGGACATCCCACGAGGGATTAATGAACGACATGGAACTGTGATTACTTGATAAAAATTGGGTTAATCAAAAGAACCTTTCAAATGGCAAGTGCTTGTCGAATGGATAGTTATGGTTAGAATTGACTTCTTTTAAAGATATGATTTTGAAACTACAGAAGGAAGATAAAAAAACAAACCTCTGGAGCTAGCCATCGATAACCATCTGTTTCATAGTCCATTGCCTCGCCCATGCTCTTGCAAACAGTGACTATGCCCATGTCCCCTAAGCAAGCATTCCCATGCCGGTCCAGTAAAATTCGTTGCGTGTTAAGGTCTCTATATGCAACACCGTGATCATTCATAAACCTCATTCCTTCCGCTACATCTGTAGCAATTCTCATTATCTCCTTAGTTTGAAGCTTTTTATTCTTTAGCATTAACTCGTTAACAGATCCACCTTCCATCAATTTGGTCACCACACACAAACCATGATTTTCATCAACACAAATGCCATAGAGTTGATGAATGTTCTTGTGACCACAAGTCATTAGTTCCAACAGATCTTTACGGAGCTCAAACTCGTAAGAATTCCCTTTATCACACCCTTTAAGCTTCTCAATTCCCACCCTTTTGCCCTTATAAGCTCCCTTAAAGGAACTTGGTCCAATCTGATCGATAAATTCAAGATTATCAGAGTTCAAAAGCCATTTCCCTAATTCATCCCCACCAGAATTAATCGTTTGCCACTCATCAACCGCTACAACTATCGAGGAAGTGGGTAAGGGCATCTCGAGCTGAATCTTCATATTCAAATTCTCAGAGCCATTCCTAAAATTTTGTTCGCTGGGATCATCTTCAATTTCACCAAAGTTTCCTTTAGTATTCCCTTCTTGACACCCGCAAAGCCCAAATGGAAGCTTCACTGTGGTGGATTTGGACTTCTTTACAGAAGATTTTAAAGCATTCTCGATACGAGCTTTAAATGATTTCTCTTGTCCAGTTTGAACTAAAAGAAGAGCAACCCCAAGAGTAAATCCCTTCTTTTCAAAGATCTGTATCTTCTTGCAACAAATGGAAGCACTATCTAATGCACCAGACATCACGGGCCACGAAATGGAAGAGTTACAAGCAAATGTGAGTTTGTATAAACAACCCTGTAACTCGTCATCAGACACCTCTTGTATCATTATTGCCGGTTGCCCATCAACTAGTGCCTGCTCTATCAACTTGATGTGCAGAAACACTTCTTTCATATCAAACCCTTCCTGAGCATAACTGTCAAAAGTACCCAAAAAAAAACAAAGACAACATTATGCAAGTAACACGAGCAAAAAATAAACTTTGAAGACAAAAGGTAATTTCTTCGAAACGCTTTTGGAAAGCTTTTTTCGGTATATTGGAGTAAATCTCAAGTTCTAACATTGATGCAATATACCTTTATATTACTAGACCCCCCCTGGCCCAAAATTTATTTTAAAAAAATGGGTGCTCTATCTTTGCGAAATAGGGAGGTAGTGTAAGTCCAGATAAAAATTACATCGTTACCTAGTTTTCCTCCATTTTCGTGACCATCAAGCAAAACCCAGACGCAGAAATTCAATAAAGTCAAGCAAGATTGGATCTCCAGTAAGAAAAAAAAAACAGCAAACCTGAGTGGCAAAGAATCATAGTGCTTTCTAATATTGGACACGAGCTTCTCAGGCAACTGGCTCCCTGGATACAACTGAGTGAGGTTCCGTACAACACTGGCCCACACAACCTTTCTACATCTCTCACTTTTATTACCATTACAATTTCCCTGCTGAGAACTCGTTAGCTGCACTTGTGACTCACGTGGCGAATCTAGATTCAATGAGTTTTTAAGTGAAGCAATTGCTTCGGACACATTTCGACTCAATCTTTGAATCTTTTTTTGCATTGCAAAAGATGATGAAATAGTATCTTTTAGTGAAGGATTTGAGCTTTGATCAGATAGTTGTAAAGACGCCGCCGCCGCCGCCGCTACCGCTGTTGTTGAAGATGATGAGGTTTCTGATCTGTCAAGTGTTCTCATGAGGACTTGTTCAACCATGTCCTCGTCTGTGCTGGCTCTGCTTGACCAGCACTCTAGTGCTCCTGCCATGGATTCTCGTTGATAGGCACTGGGTCAGGACGAGAGTGGTTAAGGTTTGTGGGAGAAAATGAAGGGAAATTTTACGTTTTGGTTCAGATTCCGAGTTCGGTATTTGTTTCAAAAGTATGGCAGGGGAAGCAATATGAGGAGTTGAGGTGTTGGGGGTGGTTTGTCATGGAGGGTGAAGTAAAATAAATAATGAAAGAGGGAGGCATGATGAGGACAGTTCGCAGTCTGTTACCATTGCTTTTCATAATTTCATCTGCTTGTAATTTGTAGTTTGTTACTTTGTTGTGTGTTTTTTGTAGTTGAGTTCCAGACAGACCCTCCAAAAAAGTCTTCGACTTGTACATGCAATCTCAATTATGCCCCCGAAATATCAAATTCATTCTCAATCAAATCGTTGCGATAGTTTTGATTAATTTACTGTTGATAAGTATGTTTTAAATTGATTTTTAAAGTATTTTTTTTAAATAATATATTAAAATAATATTTATTTATTTTAATAATTATTTTTGATATCATATAAAAATAATTATAATAACAAAAAAAAAAAATTTAAAATAAAAAAATATATGTTTAAAACATATTATTAAATAGATAAATGATAGTTATAGGGGCTGTTTAACATTGCGATTGGAAAGTGTTTATGAAAAAATTTGAATTTTTTTTGTTTTATTTTTTACTTTAAATAAAAAAAATAATATTTTTAAACCATTTTAATATGTTAAAGTCAAAAATATTTTTTTAAAAAAATATTATTTTAATATATTTCTAACAATAATCACACTCCCAATCTGCCTCTTAAACTCACATGATCATTCAGGGTATATAAGCAAAGAGACGTAAAGACTTCGTAGTTTTTTTTATATATACTCTAGTCTATTACATGAATTTGCACGACACAGTAAAATTATCTTGAAAATTTTGATGGTTTTTTATATGAATAGAGACATCATGTATGTTGTATGTGATTACTTGTTAGCTAAAATTAAGTGATTAACAATGAATTTTATTGAAGATCTGTTAACACGTGGAAAATAATCAAGATTAACAAAGCGGAGTCCCACATTTACTGTGCACGATTACACTTGTACACATAGACACAGTGCACTGTGGATTTCAACAGTAGGTTTTTTTTTTTCTTTACTTTTTTTTTCAATTTCCGTTTATTTTTCTCTTTTTTTCTAAATTTTTTTTCTTTTTTTTTTTTTCCTAATTATTTTTTTTCTTTTTTTTCCTCCGTTTTTTTTTCTTCTTTTTTTTGCCTTTTTTTGTATTTTTTACTTATTTTTTTTTCATTTTTTCTTCTTATATATTTTTTTTGTTTTTTGTTTTTTTATAATCGGGGTGTCTGAGCTCGCTTAAATGTACCACGATTAATCTCCATATCCAAATTTTTTTGATAACCAGGGTGTCCAAGCCAACTTATGCATACCACGACAATCCTCGGACCCGCATTTTTTTTTCTAAAATGCTTTCCTGCTGATACATTTTTTTTCCTTTTTTATAATTTTTTTATTCACTTATATATTTTTTTTATAACCGGGATCTCCGACCAGCTTAAGCACACCATGACTAATTCTTGGGCCGAATTTTTTTAAAAACAATATAGATTGCTACAGTGCTTTCACTCTTATACTTTTTTTTTCTTTCGCTTATACAATTTTTTTTAGACATGGTCTCTCAGCCAGCTTAAGCTCTTTTTTTCATTTATATATATTTTTTTATAACCACGATCTCGGGCCCAGCTCAAGTGCACCACCACCACTCCTCGGACCAAATCTGTTTTTTGATAATCGGGGTGTCCAGGGCAGCGCGGACACACCATGACTAATCTCCGAACCAATTTATTATTATTTTTTATTTTTTTTCCTTATACGTTTTTCTGTTCACTAATCTCCGAACCAATAATAATGATAATTTTAATGATTATTTTTTTATAAAAATCTTTTGATTTTTTTTAAAGATTTTCCTGAAATTTTAATTTATATCGGTGATCATTTTAAAAGTAATATTACTCTATTTTTCTCTCTTTTTTTTTGTTTCTTTATTTGTTCTCTAGATTATATGATTTTTATGATTTTATTATTTATGCAATAATAATGATAATTTTAGTTATTGTTTTTTTATATAAAAAAATTTATTTTTCATGTAAATTTAATTATTTTAATTGATTTGGCAGTAATGTTAGTAATAATTTTAGCTTTAATAGCAATGATAATGGCAATAATGTCAGGATGAATTTTCAATCTATGTTTTCGTCTTTTTATTGATAGAAAATTAACAACTTATTTTTTATTTGATTATTGTATTTATTTACACAATTTATTTTTTTTTTTTGTTTAATTTAAATTGGATTATAAAATGAAATAATCTTAATACAGATGAACTTAATAATTCAGATATCCGAGTTTTTTTAATGATGCTAATAAATTTATGCTTGGTTATTTCGTTTGAAACTACTAAACAGATAAATTTATATCGATTTTAAATTCATATATTTTTATAAAAACTTGCGCTTGACATGAATTCTCGCATGATTTATTATTTTAGCTAAATTTATATTATAATAAAAATACACACAATTAATATTTTTACATTGAAAAAATTGTGCGCCTGCAGCGAGCTGCAGGGCATTGTCTAGTAATATATAATCAAGGTTTGCCTGGAGTTTTTGCTGGATGTTATGTAGACTTTACACTCCTACCTCTCAAATTTTTAAACAGATAGAATAATCTATAAATATTTTTTCTAGATTAAAGCGCGATCAAGGGTTTAATTAGGGATTTCATGTATTTGGGTTTGGAATTTTGTGTTTCAAAAATAACTTTGGTTTAAAAATATATTAAAATAATATATTTTCAGTGTTTTTTTTGTGTTTTCACTTGTTAATATTAAAAAAACATATATTTTTAATCTATCTACAAATAAAAAAAAATATTTTAAGAAAATACATTATACTACGGTGTTAAATATACACTGAAATGCAACGATTTCATCTTTTATAAAATGAACGAGACCCATGAGACGAGAGAGGTGTGCATATTGTGTGCTGCATAGATAAAAGATACTGTAATGTTAAAACCATATTAAATGTATGATTAGGAAAGCAATGGCATGATATTTTGGGTGTTTTAATTTTTAATTTTTTAAAAATTAATGTTTTTTAAATTGTTTTATGTGCAAATGCTATTAAAATAAAATATAATAATAATAATAATAATAATAATCTCTAGGGGTATTATCTTAAAATAAAACTGTTTTTGTGGTTAGTTTAGTGTTTTTTTTATATCAATGTGAATATCAAGGACAACCGGTGTGTATTTTGACCAATTTTACTGGCTTGAATTTAGTAACTATATAAGTGTCCGTTTGGCATTGCGACACTACAAGTTTTTAACCGAAATTTGAATTTTATTTTAAATAAATATATTTTTGTGTGTTTTAAATCATTTTGATGTGCTGATTTTAAAAATATTTTTTTTAAAATAAAATAAAAATATTATTTTAATATATTACACCATTATAATTACTTTAAAAGTTATGACAACCAGCCTCTCATACACACCTTAAGTTCCTCTTTATATCAAGATAGCAGCGGCAAACATTAGTGAGAAATGTGAGCTTCCAGGCAGGCATATATATGCACGCGAATTTACACATACTGGTAAAAATCGAAATACAAAAACACCTGATCGGATTTTCACAGGCTATCCACAAAACCCGTAGGATTTTCAAAAAATATTTTTTAAGTGCTTCCTAACAAACCCATCGAATCGAAGACACGGTCCAATTTCTGACAGCGTGCTTTTATTTTTTTTTCAAGCCCGTCTGAGAAAAACGGTGCACCTGCCTTTTTCATGTTCTTGAACCCTGAAAGTGTCCGATGACGTTTCAATAACTTCAATCCCCGAGGTTAGCGAAGATGTTTGGACTTTGGATTTTATTTTTCTGACCTTTTGAATTCAAAATGTATTATTGCCTGGTTGTTAATATCCAGGAGAAAAATACGATAAACAATAGGCGTGATTGAGGTGATGAGGACCACGACGTGATGCTTTGATTTGATAACGTCTCTGATTTAAGTTTTTTTGGTAGTGCCACTGCATTAGATTTTTAAAGTGATTTTTATACTAAAATATATTAAAATAATTTTTTTTATTTTTTAAAAATTATTTTTAACTTCAACATATTATTTAAAAATATCAAAATATATTTATTTAAAATAAAAATTATTTTTTAAAAAAACTTTTTGAAAAAAATGATTCTAAACACCCCCTCATGGTGGTGATATCGTGGCTATCATGTCTGGCTTGAGACCCGGACAGGGTGTTGGCTGAGTTCACACGCAAGTTGACAGGTGATATCATTCCTTCTTTAAACACCAAAACATATTATTTTAAAATAAAAAACCAAGTATATTTCTGTTGATTTTTTTCCGGATGATTAAGTTATTTTTGAAAGTTTTTTTAGTTTACTTATTTAAAAATTATTTTTGAAATCTGAAAATTGATCTCAAAAAATAAAAATAAAAAATAAGAATAGATATTTTTTAAAATATCATTTAAATCGCAATGTTTGGACTAAGATAGAGGGGTCCAACGTTGATCAACGGTCAGATAAGTGACCCTACAATGCAAAATTCACTTGGAATGGTGATGCATGGTCCGTTTATTTTGGCAAAACTGTCGGGGACAGCACCAGCTACGATACTTTGCATTAGCTGAAAGGTCCAGGTACTCCTCCTTGCTTTTCTATGGATTGAATGTCTTGACTGTGATAGCTTTTATGCTGTTTATTTGTTGAAAGTAATATTTTTTAGAAAAATATTTTTCATATAAAATAAATTATTGAAAAATATTTTTTATATTTTTTAATACCTATAACATTGTAATAAAAATAAGCTAAAAATAACCCATATTTTTTTCAAATTTAATAAATAGTTAAGATCAAATTCCATGAATAATTTTTTTAAAAGATAATGAAATTAAAAAAATAAATTTAATTTCATTAATATTTTAGAAAAGATAAATAAAAATGAAAATAACAAAGACTAGATATAATCTATACAAAATTAAAAAGAATGAAATTTAAAAATAATAATTTTATAAATTATTTGAAATAAAACAAAAAAAAGGGACTAAATTTGAAAAACAAATGTTTAGAAAATAAAAATAAATTGAAATTAAAATAACAAGTACCGAGATTGACATATAAATCAAATTCCAAGGAACAATTTTTTTTAAAAAAGATAAATATTGTTTTTTTTTAAATATATAACGATCAAAAATTAAGAACCAAAATTAAAATGATAAACATATAATATGATATTTTTGTAATTTTTAAAAACCGTGTTCTGTATAAAATAAAATAAAATACTTTCTTATAAATGAACTCAATTATTCGATTAAAAAATATTTTTGATCAACTAAATTTTATTATAGTAAACAAATATAAACAAAATAATTTTGTTTTTAAATTACTTTTCATGAAACAAACAAAATCACAATTTCAGAAAGTAGATTTCAAAAAAAAAACATTTTTTATATTTTAAAAAACTACTAATAAATAATGTTCTGTCTAAAATATATATTTTTTAAATACATTATAAATTATAACTAAAAAAACAATTTTAACCGTATTTTATTACAAAACAGACCTAGAAATTTAGAAAATGAAGAGAATCGTTTATCGTGATGATAGGTGCACACGAAACGAAAAGTTTGTTCAGAACGTTTTATTCTACACCTCAACGAAGTTATTCTTTGCTGGTCGGGTCCCTTGCTCCCGGGTTCGAATAGCCCAGGCCCCATTCCATGAATTGAACTCTCGGAAAGAGTGCCCGGGCTCTTTTCGCCTGGCCCAAACAAATACCACGATTTTGTTTTTTCTTAGAAATAGATTTCACAGGATATTTATAAAGTTCACAGTAAAGTATAATAACAACAACAATAAAACAAATCACATTTACAAACCATTATAATTAATAAAAAATCCAAATAAAGATGATTTGTTAAAATAGATTCTACAGTGTGTTTGGGAGCGGTGAAAGTGAAAGAAAATGAAAATACACAAAAGCCCAGAACACGTAAAGGAAAGGAGAGCATCATCGTCTTTTTATTAACCAGATCTGGATCATCTTACAATCCATTCTCAAGTCCATCAGTGCCATTGCCAATGCAACCTATCTCTCCAATTAGCGATCTCTGCCAACCTCATATCTAATGGCATCTACGAGCAAAGTGGACCTATCTGGAGAAGACGACGACGAGGTTTAATTTGCATTTCGATTCCCTAAATTCATAATATCGATTCTGCTTTTCTATATTAATTATCTATAAGGTATATGAACTGGTTGTGTTTCACTCACTGGATGCAGCAGCTCGAAAGATTTGATGATTTTACGCTTGCCTCTTCCTGGGAAAGGTTTTTTTTTTTATTTTGCTATTATAATAGCAAGCTTATTTATGCATTTTATTTATTATTTCTCTTTAATTCATAGGTTTATATCTGAAATAGAAGCAGTTTGTAGGCAGTGGCTTGCCGATGGTCCAAAGAATTTACTGGTAAGTTTTTATCAATTTACCAGTTTCAAGTTCCGGGATTGACTGATATGGGAAATAGGCTCCATTACAGATTTTGTTGATTTTATTTACCCTAGGAAAAAGGTGCGGTTCAGTTGGATTTTTCGCAGAAGTTATACAAGGTTAAATTGGAGTTGAAGTACGCGATGAAAAGCTATAACATGGAGTATTATTTTGAAACCAGCAGTGGCGGTACTTGAAGAATTTTGATCTGAATAGGCTTGGTTAATACTGTAGAGATTGCAGGATCGTTATGTGTTTTATTTAAGTTCTGGTTGGTGCAGGCAAAATTGCGGATGAGAATAGTACATTGCATGATTTGCAGTTATGCTTTGGAGTGAAGGACTTTTTGGTATTTGCAAATGCAGTTTGTGCAGTTTGTTTGGGTTTATTTGAAGTTTTATTGTAGTCGCGACTAATGTGTTTTTGGATCACCAGGTTATTGCTCCTCAAAGTGCCAGCGGTGTGGTTCTTGATTCACCTGAGGCTTGTAAGCTCTTAAGCGCAGTTGCAATTGCTTTGACAAATTGCTCAAGGTGAGTTTTTGAATCAAAGATTCTAGATATTAGGGTGACATGGTGGTTTACAGGCCTACATGGTAGCACTGCATTTTATGTTTTTTCATTTGGGTTGATATAACAGCAGTCTTGTTTCCTTATTAAAACAAAATTGTAATTTCAATAGGTTTTCCATGAGGGCTTATGACGAATTTCTTTTGCTTTAGAATTTAGAATGTGAGCTCATTGAACCAGCTTCAAATGTTTTGTATTCGGAAATGCAGCTTGTGGCCAGCTTTTGTTCCAGTTCATGATCCTTCTAGGAAGGCTTACATTGGAATTCAAAATATGGGAACTGTTTTTACTAGAAGATTTGAGGCTGATCGTATTGGTAGCCAGGTTCCTGTAAGGCTCATGCACCTGGAAGGGTTATACGAGTTATTTCTCTCAAAATTTGTGAGTCTCCTGTACACTTGATGCTCTAATGATCTACATAGGACATCCTCATTTTTTCTGCACCACCAACCTATGAAATTATTGTGCCTTTTACCTTTTGCGGAATAGTCAGATAATTCATGCTCATACATTTTTTGCCTGCTGTATTCTTTACGCACATTCATGTTAAACTACTCTTCTTGAAGTTGTCAAGGAAAAGATCTAATTTCTAGCCAAGTGCCTTGAGAGAGCGGACAGTGATTTCTGGATCATAATCTGCTTTATTCACACCTGAATCTGTTCCCACTTGCGCTCCCTTTTGCTTGGCATTTATGTTCACTTGTGGATTCTTGTCCTTCTCAATGGTACCGTGTTTTTTTTCTGATGTTGAAGGCCTACTCTACCCTGGACTTTGCTATGCATCTTTACAAAGTTCATTTTACAATGACATCAACATATAGAACCATTCACCATGACGATGATGATCTACAAAGTCTTGGTATTGAAAAAGAAGAATATGATGACAATGATGGTAGCGAGACCCACAATAGATCTCAATGGGATGAAGATTGTCCATGGAGTGAGTGGTATTCCGCAGAGGATCCAGTAAAAGGTAAACCTTCCATGGTTGATTATTGTCCTTGTTCCATGGCTGATTAATATTATTTCCCAGTTCTGGTTATTGTCCTTGTTCCATGGTTGATTCTACTGAACTTTTAGAGTGTGGAATAGGTTGGATAGAAATATTTCTAGTATCAAAGCACACACTAACAACTTCACCAGGCCTGTCCCATGCATGCTTAAATATCCAAAATGAACTTCATTTCAACTAATTTATGTAGCACTATCTATTTTGTCTATCATCCTTGTCTCTCTTTTTTCTGTGGCATCTCGATACCATACCTGAAGTTTTTTTGGAGCTAATTAAAACACCTATGTTTGTACTGTAAACCTTTTCTTCTGAAGATTTGCTTTGTTATTTTTATGCTTCATTAAATGGAACAGGAATTGAATTGACTGCCACATGGTCTGAGAAGACAGTTGAAAGCTCTCTTGAAATGGCTGAACTTGAAAATGCATCACCTCATGAAGCTGAGAAGTGGATGATTCTTCCATATCTGTCTCCAAATCTGTAAGAAATTTCTTTCGATAGATCACTTTACACGCGATTATGGTTAGAAAATTACCATGTTCAGAATATTAATTTTGTGATGCTACGGATCACAAAATCTTATTCATTCTCTTTCTATGTTGTGGGTCCATTGCTGGGATCCTTCTTTAGTTGATAGCCATAGTTGTGCATAGAGGTGTCATCGTGAAGGTGATATGAACTTCTATTAATATTTTCTTTAACTCTCAACTCAAGCAATTAATAAGATTTCATGGCTGTTTTGTTTTGTACCCTTTAGAAAGTGAGGCTTTCTACCAAGGAGTAGTGATTTCTTGAACCTGCTTGCCTGAAACTTTTGGTTCTTCGCTATCACTTTGTCAAACAATTTAGATCAGAATCCAAATTCCCTGTGCTAAATTTCCAAAATTCATAAGTTTCACCACCTTAATCTCCAGCTTTACCAATTACCACACCCCATTCACTGTTCTCCACTGTGCATTGTGTATGGGTTGTCAAAATAAAGCAAAGAAACCAAAATATATTGCCATCAGAATAAACTAGTCTTGCATTTTCACGGAATTCTGATATTAGAAATATGATTAGCACATCCTGGTAGATTCTCTTTTTACTTGTGGTGCTTTCCATTGTTTTTTTGTTATCTTAACTTAGGTAATTTTTTTACATCTGAAACACTCTTTCCTTGAAGAGATAGTTCAGAAGGAAACAGAACTGGCTTTGCTTCTCAATTGCGCCTTTTGGTTGATGCGCTAAATATGTCATTTGATGCCCAATTTTTGGAGGATTTTGTGTCAGGTTTGAAACGATTCCTTATGTCTTGCCCTGCCAGTTCAACTCAGATTTCCTTACACTTGGTTGCTTGTAGATGTTTTTCACATTCTCTACTTCTTGATTTTTGTTTGAAGCAGTTGAAAACCCTGGGTCTGATAATCTCAAGTCCTTGATGATTGTACCGCCACCAACTGTTCTTGATCGTGTGTTCAAAGATCTTTTTCATGAAGGTGCAAATTCTGTATTTGGTTTTGCTGGGGGTTGGGGTTCTTCTTGGTTCAATTCTCTATGATTCATAATTTTATCGTAGCCATGTGATATTTCATTTCCTCAATATTGTATATGCTGGCTAGTTGTTTAGCATCAGTCATGAATCCAATAAGAGCATGCCTAGACAAGTCTGAGCTTCATTTCTTGTCCTTGGTTTATCTAGATTGCCAAACTGCTTGGAAGAAGCTTTTAACTTGCTTGAAACATACTTGATTTAATTGCTGGCACAGTTGTGCTTAAAATATTGTGCCAATGTAAACAAGATTACAAAATATTACACTGCTCTTTTGTGAACATGTTACTGCTGCATGGTTAGTGTTTCTCTGTCTAGACCCATTTTGGATAGTACGGGCACAGTTTTCCCAATGCTGAGTGTAGATGACATGAGCCTGGTACTGTGGATGGAAGGAAATATGAGAAAACATAGAATAAAAGTCAATGAATCTCTGGAAATGGTACAGTCAAATTAATGTGGCAATAGTTGAAGGAAAATGCACAGGATTTAGATGCAATTGGAAACTGTTAAGTATCCATTTCTACTGAAGATTTCTAACTGCTATCTTTCCTCTATCAGGATCACAAGTTGCTGCTCTTGCTAAAGGCGAGCATAAGATTTCTCGAGCTATTAAAGGCGCACCATTTGGATCTCTTTTTGCACAGTTTTGCTTAAATGCTTTATGGGTGGGGACCTGCAATATACGTGGTACGTGTAAAAATGACATGCTTTATTTGTGTTAATATAGATTAAGAATATAGTTATCGAATTTCACAACACTTGAATTTATTGATTTTGTTTTTGATATTTTATCTCTGTTGTTTCTCTTATATGACTATAGGTTTTTGTTCTTTTATGTATTTCAGCTATTGCCGTGCTCTGGATAGAGTTTATTCGGGAAGTTCGTTGGTGTTGGGAAGAGTCACAGCCTCTACCTAAAATGCAAGCCAATGGCTCAATTGACCTATCCACTTGTTTGATTAACCAGAAACTGCAAATGGTAATAATCTGTTTGACATTAGAGAGCTTACCAGCCAAGTTTGCTTGGTATTAGCTTTTGAGAGTTGAGCTTTTGAAAAACAGTGCTCTGCATTTTCCTTTTCTTTTTAAAATATCCAGGTTGATGTCTTTTTGCTCAAACCCCATCATTTTCCTTGTAAAAATGACATACTAATTTGGCACCCAGGCAACTTACTTGGTGTCATGAATAGATCTGGTATTTAAAAACCATGAAAATGTTAGCCTAGCTGGTAGAATTGGGATGGATTCTTGTTTTTTTTCTTCAATGAAGGAGAAGTTCTTGAGACTTGTTGGTCTTTTAATAAAGGGATATTCCTTGCCCACTCTACTTTGATTTAGATCTGATAATTAAAAAACCCTTGGATCACTTTTTGTCAAGAATACGAAGATTGCTTAGGAATCTCTATGAATGGATGCCTTCGGTTTCTATCTCTATTTAATCACTTTCTTCTTCATGTTCCAATATCTAATTTGCTACTGCTTGCTTGAACTCAGTCGATTGTCACAAATAACGATTGTTTTCATCATGAAAACTATTGAACAACTTGTTTTAAGCCATAATCTAATTGCTAATTCAAATAGCACAAAGATCTTTTAAATAACCAATCTAGCTTGCTGTCTTGGAAATCCTTCACCTAATTTTAACATTCCCAACAGCCAAACAGCCACCAAATATCATCTTTTAAAATCCCAAATCATGTGCTGGTTTCAGCCTCAGCCTAGCAACACACTCATCATCAAATAAACTATGTTTTTCAATTGTCATTTGTAGCGCTCAGCACTCTATTCTGGTACGACATGTTTTATAAATGTCTTTCAGATTCAACAAGGATCTGAAAACTTCCAAGCACCTTGTCTGTGTTCATTTTATAGCACAGTCATATCATTTTTCTTTTTGCTGTTCAGCTTGCTATATGCATTGAGAAGAAGTGTGAAATGAATGAAGACTTCCAAGATTGTGTAGGCAGCAATGAACATAGTAATGATGATATGGAGGTGACATGGTGTTTTTTTTTTAAGTTCCTTTCTAGTGTTTCTGCTGCCTATTGAGTTGAACTCAGGTGATTGCTGTTTATTTTGTCTTCTTTGGCATTAAGTGCTAGTTCAATGGATTATGCAGGAAGACAGTCCAGTCAGAGACAAGACAACCAATAAACAAAAACACGGTGATGAGTTTGATGGGATTCGAGACAGGTGAACTAAGCAAGTGAGAACTCCTTTATTTTCTATGTAAAATTGGCTGGACTTGAGGGTATTGAATCCCCCCCAACTCATCAGTTCTATCCTTTTAAAATATAAGGGGTCTCAGATGAGTCCCCAATGTATCACCTGTTTCTCAATGGAGTCCCCGACCATTTTTTTAATAAAAACCCCTCAATTGAGTCCTGTCTAAAACATAATAAATTTTGACAGAAAACATTAAGCTCTCTTAAAAAATGACTTTTTTTCATGAATAGGTATTTTTGACATAAAACTAACAGAGATAGATAGAGGGACCTACTTTGATAATTTCTGATACATTGGGGAACCAATTGAGCAAAAACTTTCTCTGGAACCTAATTGAGAGTTGGTTTATAGGCAGTAGACTTTTCTGAGGCTGCCCAAAAATAATAATTCCTGCTTGACTTTTGGGATTTCCTATTTACTCTACATTTGTTTTCTAAAACCCATCTAGTCGTGTATTTTTGTCAATTTTGCCACTGAGTTGCAAACATGAATATCTCATAAACTTGAAATGGTAGGATTATGCCTTAGCTTTTTTGCGAAATATAAAAGTATGCTTTTTCTCCCTTTAACAACCAATATGGGCATCACACTCATGTGACAGTGTATTTCAATTCAGTTTCTTCCTTATTGTGCTAAGGTTGTTTGCATGCCTGTCTTTTTTTTTGTTGTGTAGTAGCCCCTATGAATCTCATGGATGGGCATACAATAATTATATTTCAGTAAGAATAAAAAATAACCATGTATTAAAATTTTGGCATTTGTCTTCATCAATTTCTTTTCCTTCTGTGATCTGGTTCATTGTACTCTGCCTTTTTGCCTTTTAAATTACATACAAATACATGCTGTTGGCGCTTATGCTGGTGGTTATGTTCTAGTTCATGCACATAAAATAGTTTGGATGCTTACTTTTCCAGTAAAAGAACCTCTGAAGTTTTTTTTTGAGATATTGCATGCTATTAAAAAAGTTCATGAAATAAATATCTAGAGATCAAAACTTGTTGGTATAGAAATGGCTCCTGATAGACTTGGATTTTGAATTGGGCTGAGTTTTTTATTTGTTAACAATGCATATACATTCTGGTATGAAGAAATACAGTATTGGACATTACAACCTTTTGCCTTTCACCATCACTAACAATTTATTTTATCCCATGGATATTCCTGGAACATAACTTTGCTATCCATGTGGCAGGCCTTTGACAGAGGATGGTTTGCACGGGAGTGGAACGACAACATCGAGGCCTAGCATGAAGCACGGAGACACTCTATCTACTGATTTGAAATCTTCTGATCATAACAGGAGGGGCTCAGCTGGTGCTGTGGGGTCTATGAAGCTTCTGAAGTCATATCAGAGCATGCATGCCCCTTTCACACAGGTTTTTCTATCTCTTAAGAGTCTGGACCATTTGGCATTCTTTTTAGATGATTGTTATTAACAAAGTTCAACAGATAATTATTTATATTTGTCTGTTAAATGTTACAGGATGCACCGATTATGACAGAAGACATGCATGAAGAAAGACTGCAGGCTGTTGAAGCATTTGGGAATTCTTTTGTAAGCCCAAATTATTTATTTACCCGCGACATTTTTTCCTTTGTTGCTAGATTATTGCGTGGCTGTTTTCATATGCTGTTAATCCCTTGGTCAGGATGGGTAGGTCTGTTCATAACATGGCTGTATTCATATGTTATTTATCAACATCGATTGTGAGGAGCTGTGAATCGTGAATGAGATGATCTATGGTCTAATTTAAAAGCTTTCGACTAGTTTTAGAGCTGGAAGGATTTTGTTGGCACCAGGCAGCTGACTTCCAGTTGCTAAGCCTAAATGTTTTTATAGAACTTTGTCTTATTGTCTGATAGTGCTCTTGTGCCTGCTAAGGACTAAACATCTTCATCACGGCAGAACAGGAAACACTACTGATCTTAGTTGGAACTCATTTGTACAATAAAGCATGTGTATGGACTCCCTTAGTTCGGTATCATAAAAGAAAAAAAATGAAATACTAAACCTTAGTTCAGTATAGTAAAACAGACAAAGTTTGTTGTTATATGCCTCAACAAGTGAAAATGATTTCAAACAACCTCTGTGCGATTCTAAAATGAGCATCTTTGTTACTCTTGAAAGATCATCTTATAATGTGGATTCTGGAATCTAACATTTGACGAGCACATTGTTTTTTCAAAGTTTCTATCTTATTAATCAGGAAGGTGTAGTTTTTATTGTGTTAGTGAACGAAACTTAAAAATTTATTAACTGAGGAAGCTTTTCTACTTTTCAATTCCAGAGCTTCTCTGCTCAGTTGGAGAAAGATATCTTATCATCAGGTACGGAATAAGCTTCCAATGTTATCTTTTCAAGTCCTTGTTATTGTCAGTTTTTTTTGCAGTTCATTATTGTTGCCTGTTCGCAATCACGTCCAAAATGTTCTTTCAAAAAAAAATTGTTTAGGGGAGGGCTTCAATAACAAACAAAATGCTTTTTATTAATTAATAAATAAATTATATAAAAAAACAATACTGTACATTATAATTGAAGATAGGCCTACACTGTTCATTGTGAATGTCCTTGTGTGGATTGAGTCTGTGTTTTTCTATTAGAAGTATTTATTTGTCATCAAATGTGCATTTTTCAACTGCAACCACAGTTTTCTTTCACTTTCCTAAGATTTTATATTGCAATCTATGAAAATTTGAACCAGACATGTCAGCATTCAAAGCAGCAAATCCAGATGCTGTTTTTGAAGATTTTATTCGGTGGCATTCACCGGGAGATTGGGAGGATGGTGATAATGAGGAAAGTCAACCATCTAAAACTCCAGCAACAAAGGGTTTGAAGGATGATTGGCCACCTTACGGACGACTTTCACAACGGATGTCAGAGCAAGGGAATTTATGGCGAAAGATTTGGAATGATACTCCTGCTTTGCCATTGTATGAGCAGAAACCTCTACTAGACCACTTTAGAGAAGGAGAGAAGGTCAGATTATTTTTTATTGCAATCTTCACATTAAGTTCAGTTTGTACCAATACTGTCAAGTCTAAGTTCTATTTCATGCTATGCTATCCTATGTTTGGGATGTGTATCATTTTTGTGCGGAATCGATGAAGGAAATTAAACTCTATTCAATTAAAGGACTGGTAGATGTTTCTAAACTCTATTCAATTAAAGGACTGGTAGATATTTTTTGGAGGACAAGTGCAGATTGCCAAAAGCAATCATCTTTAACTTTGTGTCTTACTATTCTGACTGTGCCATGAACTTAATAGTTTCCCTCTTATCTCCTTTATTGTTTTGACCAATTAAAGGTTACTTGAATTCTGTAGATCCTTCATTACTTGGAGACATTGCGGCCTCATCAACTGCTTGAGCAGATGGTTTGTACTGCCTTCAGAGTGTCAGCTGACACTCTAAACCAGACCAGTTTTGGAGGCTTGAAGCAGATGACAACAAAAATGGAGCAACTGTACCGTACTATGGCTTCCACATTGAAGCCTTTGCAAGGTAGATCCCCTCTTCCTTTTTCTTGTTCATCTCGCCATGCTATTAAACGTCTTTGCAAGGAAGTTCTTTAAACTTGGCAACTATTGTCTTCATGGCAGCAAATCGTGTATCTGGCAACAGTGAGACCATAGAAGACCTAAGACGCCTCTGTGTTATCTTCGAACATGTTGAGAAGTTGCTTACTCTTGCAGCTTCTCTTCATCGAAAGTTCTTGCAGGCTCCACGCCTATCTGAAACAATTTTCTCTGACTACTACAACTTTTATCTTCCAAGAATGGGAACAGCGTCAACAGGATCTCTAAAAGTTGATGAAAAGGTAAAACTTCTTTCACTCCATGAAAGCTGTTTCCTGTTAATAGCAATACAGCAATCTGATAGTATTGGCTCCTGGATCTGTATTAAGTGACTAGCTAAAACTGAAATGAAAGGATATTTTAATACCTAGCAGTATTGATAATGCATCTTCAAAATGATTCTGTATTGGCTCAAGCTATGATGTACTGAAAGCATCATTGTGGGAACTGTCTAGTCTATACCGACCGACTTAAAGGTTGGAAGTGGATCGGATCAATTCACATGATAGACTTGAAATGGCACCCACTGGAATTGTCTATAGTAACTATCTTGTATTTATTGATTGGGGTCAAGAACCTTGGTAATAAGCTGGGTGCAGACCTTTATAGTGAAGGTTACCTTGTAGTTTTATTCTAACCGGGACTGATATGACATGGATTTGCTGTCTTCCCCTAGGATTTTGATATCAAGTATCAAGTTATGACACGTGAGAGACAGATTGTATCGAATATGTTCTCCCCACCTACTGCTAATCAGTCATGGAGAAAAGTGCTGAGCATGGGTAATCTTCTAAATGGTCACGAACCTATTGTCAGGGAGATTATATTTTCAGTGCGTGATAGCTTGAGAAACAACCATTATGCAGCTCACAATCCAGGAGGTTTTCAACGAGAAATAGAGACATATCGAATGTATATATGTGGAACCTCAAATGATCTTCGTGTCGCACTTTCTGTCACCTCATGTGATTGACATGCTATGTTGTACATGATAATTATTCTTGCTTGTATTGGCTCAATATCCATCATTCTTTTCAGTTTAATAAGTGGACTATGTCTGATTTTCTGGGTTTGTAAATAATGTTTTAAGGCATTCATAAATACAACCGAAGCTTTGCTTTGAAATGACTAGTATTCCCGTACCGTGTGTGATTCCCGTTTCAAATTCTTGTATTTCTATAAATATGTATTTGTCGGAGTTTGCAATGGAGGCCAAAGCTTGCTGGTAGATCCTCACAATTTCCCTCACCGAGGCTGCCATGGCTATGAGATGAATGGCTTCCACTGATATGACGCACCATTGTATGCCCATCAAAGGATGGGGTCATGTCTTCATGGGTCATTTCAAACGACAGTGGAAGGTGGGGCCATATTCGCTATTTTTTCTTCATTTCCGGTCTAGAAATTTCGAGGATTCTAGAGAGGTAAAAAGCTAAGTGGATGCACTCATGATAAATTATACCTTAGTTGGACAAGAAACCTGTGAAGTCTATCTAGGACTTGAAAAATAGACCCATCCATTTTAAAAATTGTGATCAAATCAGGAGTTCATAATAAAATCTGCTCTCGTGGTGATCGGGGCTGGATGTCCAACCCATCATTCTACCTAGCAATAGTTTTTTTAAGACAACGTTAGAATAATAACTGGATTTCGATCTCTCTGTTGATGAGTTTTGGGTCAACATCGCGGCTTAACAGGTCCTTGTGCGAGTTTTTCTTTCTTGATTTCAAATTATCACACTTCCATCAAATATAATTTTTTTCTGTAACTAAATCACATGAACATAATTTATTTATTTATTCGTAACATAGAAGTAGCAATCATCATAATTCTTGGAAAACTTGTTAAGTTCAATTTCTTTGTAACATTACTCTGGAAGGTTAAGGTGGACCCTCATAATTCAAGAGCCAGCATGACCTGACCGGCTAATCCGAGCAGAGGACTACCTGTTACCATTATTGCTATTGTGTTATGAGCATTGAACCGTCAAAGTCCATCTTGGTCCCTCATTTAATGTTTTCGATTTGGTCCCGGTAGTTTTAGTGAAGCTTTATTTTGTTCTCTTAAGTCTTCGTATTCCCTATATTTGCTACTTATACCTCGACGATTGTTACTTTTGGTCCCTTACTTTTTATGATTTTCATAATGGTCCCTAGACAAAGCTAAAGATTGATGCTTTTTATTTATTTTTTTAACTGTGACCACTGACTAGTTTCATTTATTTTTTAAAATTTATTATTCTTACATATCCTTTTTTATAAGTATGTGAAAATGATTGACCCATACACTAACCATTCCGATTGTCGTTCGATTTTTCGATTGGAATGGAGCGTTCGGTTTCGGAGCGTTACGGCATGCCGTTCGGTGTACATCTTGTTCATATATAATTAATTAATTATATATATATACACATGATACACACACATTTATATATATGAAAATTTTTTATTAATTTAACATGCATAATTAAAATTTGAATCTTTTTTATTTAAAATATTTTGGTGTTTTAAATTATTTTGATATATAAATGTCAAAAATAATTTTTAAAAATAATAAAATAGATTTTGAATCAGAATGGCACGTCAGGACGGAACCAAGGTGTTCGACTGAATTTGACCGAATTTCAGTAATCGACAGAATTAAAACCAAGATAAAAATATATTATTTTATCTTGATTTTTCAAATAAAAATTCGACCGGAACGGAACGGATTCAACGAATACACTGGACAGCATATAAGAATTTGACAGCAAGGCTTTCGACAGGTATTATCACGCACCGGATGGTCCACGTTCATTTTACGTCATTAACGTAGTACACTTTTGTCTCGGATAAAACAGGAGTCTTCGAAGACGCAACTTCGATGATCTGGTAACAA
Organism: Salix exigua; assembly: GCA_032356905.1. Lineage (NCBI taxonomy): Eukaryota > Viridiplantae > Streptophyta > Magnoliopsida > Malpighiales > Salicaceae > Salix > Salix exigua. The sequence continues at coordinate 7,655,077 of CM063596.1, forward strand.
CATTCCGTTTAAAAATATAAAGGGAATTTGCTATATGTGTGTTTGGTAACCCAATGTAAAGTATTTTTATAAAAAAATAAATATATATTGGTGTGTCTGACCAGCCATTGATTAAATCAAGTAATAAAACAAGATTTCATTTGTTATGGTTTTTATAAATTGATTAAAGTTGTTTTAAAATTTTAATTAAAAAATTATGATATATTTGCTTAAAAATATTTTTTGACTTAAATAAGAAAACAATTACTAATTAAGTCAAAACTTTATTTAAATAAAAACTTAAAAGTTATATCAAATCATTTTTTAAAGCTGATTTGACCCAGTTTTTACCAAATATATTCGTACTAAACCCATTTTTTTAAAAATCTTTTATGAAAATAACTTTTAAACATTTTCATAATTCAAAGTTAAGCATTTTCATTTTTTATGAGAAATGTCAAACTAACTCTATATTTTCATGCACACGTACACGATCATTAAAGAAAATCAACCTTCAAAAATCTAGAATTATGAAAGTGTAAAGAACATACACCAACCAAAACTCAGCCGATACCAAAATCATATTGCCTCCAATGATGAATCAGGAAATGGATACTATCTTCTTCTTCTTCTCTCTCTCTCTCTCTCTCTCTCTCTCTCACACACACACACACACACACACATTATTAGCACTCGAGTCGAGGCTAAGGATATTCCATCGACAGAGGTTTCATTTTCTCAGATCTAGCTAGCTGTGGTGATGAATGAGTGAAAAGAATCCTTGGCGGGGGTCATGCCTAGCTATGAAAAACACCTCGTACGCAATGCAGTTTTTCGTCAAAATACTGTTAAAGAATCAGCAAAAATAAATTTGTGGGGTTGAGAAATTGACATCTTCTCGTCTTGCACTGGGCTCCAATAAGAAATTATGAAAAGAAGGCACTAGCTAGATGCGCCAAAAGAAGGCAGTCTCTATTGGTTGTTAACCAGTCTCTATTTTTCTTTCAATCGAGATATATAGAGAGTCTCTTATATCCCATCGTGTGATCCCTGTCGATAATGGTGCAAGCATTGCATGCGTCCTCCCAGGTTACAATATTTGTCACGTTTCGCTTGGCTTGGCTGTAGATACATTTACATGAATTTATGAAAATAGATTGATCCAGACAGGAAATGCTTATCCAGGAATGGCTTCGGGGAAAGAAAAGAAAAGAAAAAACAAGCATTGTACCTATCTCCCACTTCAATCATTGATTATAAATTAACTTCTTACTGCGTATTAATTGAACAATCCGGCTCGTGCAATTCGCAATTAATGGTTGGCTGTAAGATAATAATATAAATTTTATTTTACAATATTATTTAAAAGTTTAAGTTTTTAAGTCAAATGGTTTATTGACATGGTATTGAAATTTGGTTGACCTAACAGTTACAAGTTCAAATCTCATCACTTTAATTTTATTATTTTTGATAAAAATATACAAGTTTCAAAGTCAAAAAAATTCATTTAAATGACATGTTAGATATTAATATAAATCATTCTTTAAAAAATTAATTTTTTAAATGAAATAATTATTTAACATAATAATCATGTAATCAAGAGTTAATTGATTAACCAGAGAGGGTGGTGGTAAGAGCATCCCTTTCACGAGATCATAACACCCTTTTTCTTTCTCTTTCGTTTTTCTATCTCTTTTTGAATGATTAATTCGGGGGTGGAGAAATAGGTATGCGCACCCACGAAGTGCAGACAGCGAGAGCAGTGAAATTATTCAAAAAAGAAGGTCACGACAGGAGGAGAGAGCGATAGAGGAGGGTCGGGAAAGAAAAAAAAAACCCGGAGGGGCTGCCATCTGGCAATTTTTCCACCAACAGTAGTTAGTTTAATTAAACCCCACTTGCCAAAGGGTGATTTTTTTTTTCAATAACAAAATAGATACACAAGCTTTTCTAATATTTATTAATAGAAAATAACCTCTCAATCATGAATAGCTAAGATTATATTAATATTTGATAAAAAAAAATTATAATTATAATATTTTATCTTATAACACGGGTGATGTATTTAGCGACTATGTTATGTTTTTCATATCTTTATTCTACAACAATAAAGGGCATGATGATTTTTTTTTTGTATGAAATACATTTTTATATGAGGTTGGGATAAAAAGGTAGATTATTGATAATAAATAGTAAAGATGTATTATATGAGAACCCAAAGGGATTGGCCCGACGGTAGGAGGTGTGGGACGGGGAGTGTGCATCTTCCACGTCTCAGGTTCGAATCTCATCAGGTGCAAATAACTCTTTTAGGCCAGTGGATTTGGGTGAAACCTTTGAATTAAATGGTTTCTTTGGCTTGCCGCGGTGCAGTTGGATCGTGAGATTAGTCAGGTCCCAGCGAGTCTGGATTATTTATTGAAAATGTATTATATGAGGTTTGAGTTAAATAAAGATTAATCATTAACAACAAAGAAAGAAATTAAATATTTTTAAAAAATAATCGAGGGACATAAAAAGCATTAAAAAAAAATATTATCTTGGATGCTGTGGATTATCCTGTAAAATCGACGACTATGTCAATGATTACCCTTGATCAGGTCAGTGATTTCTTTTATTATTATTATTTTTAAACCAAATATAAAATAGTAAAAAATAAAAACTCTTCTTATAGGACCAAGCCTTACCTATTGAATGCTAATCTTGTAAGTTCAGATTAGCATTCAATTGTTTTTATTTTTTCTCTAAAATAAAAATGATTTTTTTAATAAAATATTATTCCACTCAAGCGTGATTTAGAAAAGTATATGAAATGAGAAAAAATGGTATAGTATATTCCAGAAGGCCCAGTTTCCGTGAACAATCAATTGTTTTAGGGCTGCGATCTAAGGTGAAATTTGTCATGAACAATATTAAAATTAAAAAAAAAATCTCCTGACTGGCGCAAAAAACATGCGTCAAGCATTTAATAAGAACATGATGACCGCACGTGCTAACACGCGCGCGAATAGTAAGTACTACGATTTCGATCACCGCCAATCCCTCCTCTTGTGAATATCACGTCACTTCCTTGTACAATGTCGCGCACGGCTCTCAACTAAAGAACTTTTTTTTTTAACAGTTTACATAGTTATCTCAATTTATATCTGAAAGCTATATGATTTAGAGAAAAAAAGGGATAATTTAGAAAGTGATTTCGATAAATTAAAGAAGAAAAATCTATTTAAAAATATTTATCTTTTTTAGATTTGAAGCTATTTAAGAGTTTATTAAACAATTAAAACCCCACTGTTCTATACTGTTACAATTCAAGCAGCAATAATGTTATTAATCGAACTCAACACCGACAATAAAGATATTGGGACCTTCAAAGTATATACGGTGAAGCATAACATAACATGGAAATCACGCCTGAAAATGGCGAGCAATAAAGCTCTGTTGACTCTTGCAAGCATTTCTTGATCATTTCCTTGGGTCTTACAATTAATTGTGTGTCACATGCCATTAAGGTTTCAAGATCCTACTCGATCAAAATTTTGAAACATCGAAGCCTCTGACATGGCATAACACGCAGATGGGTTTCGCCGGTCGAACCCAGAAACATGCGTCGCATACTCAAACTAATAATCGACAGAATTAAAGAAAATAAACAGAAGTAAACAGGCTTCGCTTCGCCGAGTCTATCCCATGTTTTAGCAAATCAATTTATTTTTTAACCAAGATCCAAATTAAAAGGTGTACAGTACAGCTGTCATGAAACGACCCAGTACGTACGCAATGCATTAGACCAGCGAAAAGAAAAGAAAAACGTCCTCGTCGTCCCTTTTGTGGTGGTTGTGTGTGCCCTAGAAAATTTCTGGTGAGGGCTTTAAATCAGATTCACAGGTAACCCATCATTTCCATTCCTCTCTCACTCGCATTAATAAATATAAAAAAAACTTTTTCTTTCTTTAAAACCACTGACATTTGGAATCCCACTGCCAATAACATAGTACCGCCACCGAACCCCACCAATTTAAAGCTTTACCTGCCAATAAGGAAAAGGGGATCCCCCCAGAGCAAGGACATCATTCAATATTTACCCTACTTCTGCATGGTGTAGCGTAATTCGATGAGGTAAATATCTGCTCTGTTAAAAGGGGTGAACTCGTCCCGACCAGTAACTTTGAGGTCGTGCTTGGCTCAACGCTACTCAGTTAAGCTTGTAAGCTGTCGCCCTCTCCCTCTGTTTTCCCCCCTGAAAAGTTAAAAGTTTACAATATTTTTTCCACAAAAACAAAAGCGTATCTATTTGTCATGCCTTTGCAACATCTTTACGGTGGAGTATACACAAACAGATTCTGGCATATTTTTAAGAGCTACATCGCATATTATTGAAAGAAAGTGTCAGGTGTTGAGGAGCTTTTTAACATTTGGATCGATGAAATAGAAATGGAAGCCTCGGATATTTGACTTATGATATGTGGTCTTTGATCGGCATTGTCTTATAAATTTATTTTATTTTATTTTATTTTATTTTTCTTAATGTAAGAGAGGTTGTCCAATTATGTCTCGTTGATTTTGGACTCGTGGAGAAAAGAATAGTAATTTGGAAGGGTTTTTAGTCCGATCTAGTATGAGTTTTAAGTTAACCTTCAATAAACAATGATGTGTTTTCTTGTATTATTTTTGAACGTGAGCTTTGGTTAAGACATGCTCCGTTAGAGCCATCATATAGCATATAGATTTGAAAAGAATTGATTTTTTTTTTAAATTAATTATTTTTTATTTTTTTAGATATTATTTTAATGTGTTGATGTTAAAAATAATTTTTTAAAAATAAAAAAAATATTATGATATATTTCTAAATAAAAAATATTTTAAAAAACGACATTAACTGTGCTCTCAAACTTTACCTATCTCCATCAATTCCATCTTTTCAGAAGGTCTTGTGATGACAAAAAGAAAAGAAAAGAAGTTACGTTACACCATCACACGCCTAAAGAGACCAACCCATCCTTTGAGCTGAGCTAGATCCAAATCAAATAATATAAAAAAGAAGCTAACATAGAGATATCACTATCAAACCAAAATTTGGAATATATATAATCACGGAGAGCATGAAATAATGAGTGATTTTATTCTGGGCAACGTATCACGGGAATCATGCACTGGCCCACCAATAATACAAGTATTGAATCAGGTTTAATGAAAATGGAATCATATTGTAATGGCCGTTAGCTTAACTTAATTATGAAACATGTTTAGGAACCCTAACTAGTCATTAGTCAAATTGTCTCCTGCTAATATTGTGAAATGACTTCGTATGCGCCAGATGCTTTGATCGATCTGGCACCGTGGAAGGTTCTTGCCCCACTTAAATGGGTGCAGACCATCTCGGGCAACTTGGCTACGAGAAGTCTACGCCGATATATTCTCCGCATATAATCATTATTTTTAATGATAATTCCCTTTATCTCGTGTTTAATTAGGTTCTTCGTTCAGGAGGAGGAGGAGGAGGAGGAGGAGGAGGAGGAGGAGGCGAGGCCCTTTTGATTTTGATCGTCTTTTGAGAGATGGACTTTGGTGGGCTTAGGCCTGCTTAAGCATATTAAAATTCCTTGAAGAATGATGTTGTCCTGACTGAAATCCTAACCATACTGCTTATAAACAAACCACAAGATTAGCTAGTAATAACCGATGATATTGTGCTTTAAATATTTAAGAATTCTTTTTTCTTATCTCTATTATTTGGCTATAATTCTGTTTAGAGTTTATCCACCTCGCATTTCAGGCGCGGGTCTCGTTAGAAATTACTGCCTGTGGACCATACTGTAAGAATAAGAGCCGTGACACGTGTAATGTTTATGGAACGCAATTGACTTTAATCTCTTGCAAAGCATTTGAAGCTATGCAACTGATGTCAGAACCAGCGGCTGCGTAGCACATAGTCCAAGGTAGATCTACGGCCAATTATACGCAATTGCTTCATAGAGTATAACTTGTCATGTTTTTTGACGCCCACCCTGCCTAACCAGTGTCCAAATCCACGAAAAAAAGGAAGGAAAAAAAAGACACGACATATATGAACCGACTGTGCAGGAGTCGGTTGTTTTTAAAATTGTTTTTTTTATTTAATATAAAAAATAAAAATATTAATTTTAAAAATATTATTAAAACACTGACAAACATTCTAAAAATTTTAAAAATATTTTTAAAAACAAACATTCTAAAATAGTACTTGAAGGTAAATTCGGATTGCTGTTCTAATAACTATGGATATTTTCAGCAAAAACATCTAGAGAGAAGTAAGTGTTAAGCACGCATGGCAATAAACCCCACGCAAATACACGGCCACTCCCTCCCCCGAGACGTCCACGAATGAGTAAACGTTAAAAAAATATATCGAAAACCAGTTAGCATCTGTACAATACAGATAGATCTTGAATTTGAATAGTATATTTTTTATAGAAGTCTAAAATAATTGTGGGTTTTATTCGTTTATATATGCCAACTAAATATGTTTTTCAAAATGAAGTTTATTGGTATTAAAAAAAACAAAAACAAACAAATCGTCGTCATGTTTTTTTATAAAAAAATAATTTTATACAAAATAAAAATAAATATATCCTCGGTTTCTGATGACGGCTGGTCACTTCAAGAAGTCGTGTCTATCAGCACCACGGCATATATGTATTAGACAAAGCAAGGCAGATATGGTACGCCCAGGCCCTCCCCTTCCATGTCTTCATTTAATCGATTTCGTGGGGCAGGGTATTTGTCCATCTACATGAACACGATACTGCAGTCATTGAACAGGGGGGAGCCTTTAAACATTATAAATGGAAAAAAAAGGAGTTGCTGAAATTGCAAACGTTATTTTTTAAAAATTATACATTCAAGCATTAATTTATATAATAAATAAACTATAATTTAATTGGCATTAGTGTGATTTTTCTTTTTTTATATATAAATAAGTTCAAACCTTTGTTTAGTCTCAATGGTCTCATATCGTCCCCAGCAAATAGTTCAACCCATAAATTAATCGTGGTACTTGCTATAAAATCTTTGCCAGATGCTTGTGCTTCCAGGGATTAGTCAACCCTTTGGACCATATACCTTCTAAATATCATCCCAAAAAAATCATAAATTTCAGTTTTTCCCAGAGATGATTTCCTTCAAATTATTTTCTAAACATCCATGTGTTTGTTCACCGTTGTCACTTTTTAAACTTTCTATTTCTAATGTATGTCGCCATTATAAAAATTGGTCGATAGAAAGTACTTCCCGGTCAAATAATTTTTAGCTTGATTTGGAGAAGAGTGTTTTCTTTTTATTTTGATAGGAAAACTCTTTTCACGAAATTGTAAGAAAAATAAAAAATTATCTTGTTCTCCGTTAATTATATCAAATATATTTACTTTCAATTTTGATCTAATTCTTTTGATTGTTATTGATTTTTCAATTATTATTTTTTTTCACTAGAAAAAAATATTAGCAACATATAAATATTTTCTTACATTCAAGAAAAAAAATGATATGACTCGTAATGTTACACAAATAAAAAATCTAATATATAATATTATAACCGATACATTAATTCTTAAATAGAACAAAAGGTTATGATTGAGACACATCGAACATCATTGAATGCATTTATTATAATTAATCTATTGTTGGATAAGGAAAAAAAGAAATAAAGATCAATACATGATATAGCTTATAGATATTAAGGAAGTCTCTTTATATATACTATAATAATTTGAAGTATTCACGATACATTCTAAAACTATAGAGAAAAGTGACGGTTGATTTGGGTTATTGAGTGTTTCTTAACAGGGTAAACTTGCTAGACTCAATAAAACATATATTTTTTAAATGATAGAAAGGGTGATTTGCTCTTCTATTGATCCAGGCAGCAACAGAATGTTTGAATGAGTGATTTAAAATATAAAAATAATTTTTTTTAGGTATATCAAGTTAGGAAAGTTTGAAAAACTCTATTCACCGTCGTCATGATATGACTTGAAGGCTATATATGATTATATATCATATATATATATATATATATATATATATACATATATACTATATATAAAATTATTATTCTAGAAAACTAATTCAAGTAAATTAAACATTTATTTTTATTATTCTACAAAACTAATTTCACCACGAACTATAAATTTCATACGTGAAGGTTTTTGTGATCCCAAAATAATACATGGTAAAATATTATCTAAAAAAATTAAGATTGCAAAACAAAAATTATATCGTCTCTTGATATAATTAATTTTATATTTTAATATATTTATTTATATTTTAATTAATTTTTAGATTATTTTAATATAAAAACATAAATATATTAACCCTCCCAGCCCCCGCTACAGCCATCGTCTCTTGATCTTAACAGAATATATATATATATAAAATCATATTAGAATAAAGATGTCCGAGTACATCCGCTAATAGAAAAAACACCACTAATAAGAGCACGACAAACAGTAATCTGGGAGGTTAATTACGTTTGAAAAGCGGTTTTTATCAGAATCAGGGAGTAGACCGACTTGATTGGCAAAGGCTAATTAATTACAGTAGATGTGTGAGGAAGAAGTAGTGGATGTAAGAAATTTCCATTTTAGGCAGAGAACACAAAACAGTATACAGAATCCTATGAAGCAGTAGTGTTCACTCCACCATTGCCATTTTTTTGCTTGACCTTAAGAAGACCCCCATTAATTGCCACATCAGAGCCACCACTACCTTACGACCAACAGATCAACGCACCTTACAGTATTCGTGGTAAGTACGCGCTACACTTTTAGCTTAGCCCCCTGGCATTGCCATGCGGGTCCATGTGAGCTCCACGCACCTGATAAGCACGTGGATGTTTTTGCTAGATAATACAGTAATTTGCGTATAAGATCTGGAAATTTGGAATGGAGGAAGAAAGAAAGGAGGGGAGTGGAAGGAGGGGCCGCCGTGGTGAATAGTAAACATTGCCTCGTCCACCAGGGGCCACCATGTGATTAAAATCCTCTTAGACGACCACCGTAACTCTCTCTACCTATCTCTCTCTTTTTTTTTTGCTTATTCTATCTCTCTCTCAGGAAGTAAGAAGAGTCTTATTCATTCATTCATCTCTTTTTACGTCCCATCAACTCAACACAAACACACACACATTCTCTCTCTCTCTCTCTCTCTCTCTTCTTCCTGAAAATCCTCTCCTTCTCACCAATAAAGAAACTCATAACACGATCTCTTTCCCCTGAAAAGATCTTCACAAACTCATACAAAAACCAGAACTCAGCGGCGCCCTCTTTCTTTTCTTTGACAGGAATCGTAACAGCTACTTGTGCTGAGATCACTACTGCACTCTTGTTAGTACGAAACGTTTTCAAGTTTACTTGGTAAAAAAATTGGCAAAAAATCACTACCAGTCATCACTCCCATGGACTCAACATCTGGACGAGCTTCTGCACCCGACCCGAATAGTGGAGAACCGGGTCCATCAGCGGGATCATCTACAGTATCAGCATCCCAGCCACAGCAACAACAACCAGAAGGATCATCACCGCCAGCACCACCAAGTAGATACGAGTCGCAGAAGAGGAGAGACTGGAACACTTTCTTACAGTACTTAAAGAACCACAAGCCACCATTAACTCTATCTCGTTGCAGTGGTGCACATGTGATCGAGTTCTTGAAATACTTGGATCAGTTTGGTAAGACCAAAGTTCACATAACGGGCTGTCCTTATTTTGGGCACCAGAACCCGCCAGCACCTTGCTCTTGTCCACTTAAGCAGGCCTGGGGCAGTCTTGATGCACTAATCGGACGGCTTAGAGCTGCTTATGAAGAAAACGGTGGGCGGCCAGAATCGAATCCTTTTGGGGCTAGAGCTGTCAGGATTTACTTGAGGGAAGTCCGAGAAGGTCAAGCTAAAGCTAGAGGGATTCCTTACGAGAAGAAGAAGCGAAAAAGGTCTAATGTTGCTGTTGCTGCGGTTAATGTGTCGGTGGAGGGAGCTGGTGGTGGCTCTACTAGTGGTGGCGGAGAGGGAAGTGGTGATGCTGATAGGAGTGCTGCTGCAAGTTCTGCCGCTGCCACAACAACCGTGTAGTGCTTAATTTTTTCGTTAATTTTAATCTCCTGTCTTAATTGTGATTATTAAGAGATATATGTGATCTCTGTCGATTCACAATATAATGGGGTCGAACCATTGAACAAAATTTAACTTGAAATCTACTTTTTTTTTTTGTAAAAAAATTCATATTCTCAGCTTCTTCGTCCTCAATGGTAGCTATAGTAGTTTGCCTCTTCTTTGGAGTGCTCGTGATATTATTACTAAGAGACTGATCATCAATAATTCAATTATTTGAAAATTTGCTAGAACAAAGAAAATGGGGTGGTTGAGAAGCATAAATCTGTAGCGTGACTGTGTTTATTCTTTTTCTTGGCCTTATTATTGTTTTTAAAAAAGGTAGAGTTCAGCAAGAATGAATAGGAGGCCTAAAACCCATGTTTTTCTTGATCTAAAAGAGTCTGCCTAGTTTAACTCACTAGATCACCTACTAGTTATGCAACTAGATGTCTTAATTACTGCTGCGATATCCTGTTTCAGGTTCTTTCTTGTTTTGACCTGCTGAAACTCCACTGTATGTAAGAACATTACTGCCAGAAAGAAAATCCAGTGAAAGAATTCCATGGAATCTTGTTTTCTTACTAAGATCATATTATCTCGCCTCCCTCCCTCTTCCTCTCTCTCTCTTGAACAATGAGTGCACTGATTGCTATGGGTTATTGTAATTCTAATCAGTAGCTTTTCTTGATCGTCTGGGCTCCCCACCATGGGCAAATGTTTCCATTAGAGACACACGTGCATCACTGATTTACACATCTTGTACTTACAGTTTCTGGTGCTGCTGCCTTTATACTATACCATCTAACGATCCATCTTGATCTAAGATTTGTTCTTCTTTTTGCCATAGATTTTTAAGATCTAGGGTTCTGAGATTCAAGATAGTATTCATTTTGATCCTTCTCTCTGATCCCTATGAAAACAACATCTCTTTCCTGCGATAACAACAAATATATATATAAAAAGATAATAGGGTACAAGCATCAATGAAATGGAATAAAAATAATCCTTGTGATTGCTGCTCTTATTTTATTTTTCTAACCACCACCTAAGTGTGAAAATGACCAGTAGCCAACCCTTAGTTTCCATTTTATGTATCATCGATGCATATCTTACTATATTATATAGCATATGATATTCTATATGTTTTGTTAATTATTAGCTCAGACCCACCACTCACTCCCATACAAAACCCATTTCTGTATTTTAATTCAGACTCATATCCAATTAAAATGATGCAACACTTGGTGCTTTATTTATGATGATCTCAAATTCTTGGATAACTTTTTTTTCCTGTATTATTCTTCCTTTCCTGGTTTTCTTTTTCTTTTCAATATTAAAATATTCCCGATCATATTTCATATAGCAGCAACTTTCCTTGCTTCTCCTTCTGTCTTTTTGTAGAATCAAATCATTTTGATTACAATGCTTTATTTTTTCCTTCGTGTAGGTGTAACTTTAACCATATCAAATTCCTTAAGAAGTCAAAAGGAAATAAAAGATGATAGATTTGTCCCTTCTAATTTGCTCTTGAGAGATCGCCTCTTCTTCTTCTAGGTTTGACCCATTATTCCTGTCAAGAAAAATAAGCAAAATAAATCGATAGATAGATAGCACCGTGTGGATTCCATAGCTACAGTGGGTTCCCGAGGACGAAGTTCAACGAAAGTTAAACGCATTAATGCCGTTCTCCTTGCGAAGAAAATGTTGTATTCTTCCAACCCAAGAATATCACAGTTTGCAACGAAACTGACGGACGCTAATCACTTTACGCGGGCATCTTTGAATCTGATTGAAAGGTTTCGTGGGGAGGTGGGTTCTGGCCTAATGGGCAAGATATGTACAAAAAGGACCAAATTATGAAAAAAAAAATGAAAACGGAGACAGGGAAGCCTGCCCACAGAGACTGATCAAATTTTGTTTCTTTGTCGTTACGTTAGCATTTATGGTTGTCGTTTGGGCCAAAGGTACTTCATTTATGAAGCAGGGGAGGTGTAGAAATTGGGTGGGGGTATTTGCTAAACCGCACCTTGTAACACCACAGCCGGTGTTAATATTGGAAAATCAAATGAGGCATCACATGCCCTGTTTTTACCTTTTAGAGGCACAAAAAAAAGGACAACGCAGTCACCCCTGAAGCCACGCCCCGTGTATTTACAGCCAGCATCCATGGTAGCTCTAACATTTAGGTCAAGCGAGTGGCTCTTCTGGGCCCATTTTCCAAAGGGTCGAAACCTTCCTTCTAACATGGCAGATGATCATCGTCAGGTGAAACTGGGATTGCTTTTATAGCAGTTTCTGTGATACAGTTACAGGGTCTGAGTTCAAAGACAACATTTATAATTTCCTTTCGAGTTAAGAGCTTGTCTAGTTCCAAATATAGTGCAGTGACGAGTTAAAAGCTTGTCTAGTTCCAAATATAGTGCAATGACGTGATGGGATATCACTGTAGTGTAGCAGAGGGAAATCAATGGAGTAATTAGGGAGCAGATGGAGTGGTGTGCCCGTTGGTTCACCTGGGAAATTTGGTCGGGATGGCTGAACAATCCTAGCTAGAAAAAGAAATGGGTAATTTCTAGCTGCTGGTGGCCCATTGTAGCACCTAGCTACGTGCTATATCTTGCAAGCAGTATTTCGACTTTTCATGTTAAAAATAATTGATGAGAAAAACTGGTTTTCTTTTCCAAGTAAAAAAATCCCTCTGGTCTCCGATTCAAATGCTTGCGTTGTCACGGACTGGCCAATTAATGTGCGTGGTTGAATGGTCACAGAAAAAGCTGCAGGTGAGTCTCCGATTACCATCAATAAATGTTTCGTGTACTTGAGAATCTATCATGAGAGAGCATTGCGTGCCTGTGAGTGTGAGCAGCTCTATTTTTCTGTAAGCCCCCTCCTCTATTTTGCAGTCAGCTCAATTAGGGCACGTGATTAGGAGATCCAAGAGCACTTGGATTGCAGAAAGTGGTCAATGTTTCTTAGGGATGATTTTGACTCGTGGTCATGCTTTAAGTTTAAGATCTAATAAGAATAAGAGTGTCTGGAATTGCGTTTAGAAATAATTTAAAAAAATTAAAAAATTAGTGTTTTTAAATCATTTTAGTGTATTGATATTAAAAATAATTTATAAAAATAAAAAAAATATTATTTTAATATATTTCTAAATAAAAAATACTTAAAAAAACTCAACTACAAATACAAAATAAAAGTATATTATTCTCCCATATTTAACTGTTTTTACCGTCCTATTATTGGCAGTTAAGCTGCCGACTCAATTGCAAATTCTTATAATCTGCTAATAAAAATCTTGTGTAAAATGTTTTTTAGTTACATCGATAATATTAACAACAGCAGTAATAAAAAGGACCAAGTGAGGAGGAGTAACTAGGATAAAAATTATCTGCAAGAACGATCGCAGCTTGAAAAAAGCTCTAGAAACTTTAATAATAACAACAACAATAATAATAATTGTTTGGAACCTGATCTCAAATCAGGCATTTATAATAGAAAATTAAAATATAAAAGAAAAGGAGGAGACATCAGGGAGAAATAAAAATAGCGGTCGAAGCTCGAGCAGGGGTGCCTGAGTGCTTAGCACGCCGCACCTCTAACACAACATATTCTAAGAGAAAAATAAGATTGGCTGTTAACGCAATAATTGATGACGTCTCCTTCTAGAAGATTCATTAAACATATGGTGTTACGTATACCCTCACACCTATACTTTATCACCAGATATTTTAATTTAATTTATTTAATCTATAAACTTATGCAGAGTGACAACTACCTCTGTTTAATTAATTGGAGAAAAATATGCACATCTAATCCAAGCGTAGAAGATGAAAAAAACCACTGATCACAAACCACCAAGTAACAGGATAACCAGGCAGACAAAAACGTAGTTTACTTTTAAATACAACGACGGTGTCGTTTAATCTCTTCTGCCTGGTTTCCGTATTAAATAAATAAATAAAGTGACGACGAGGAAGAAATATATACAATCGGTGCGTGTTAGAGGATGGCGGCTGACAGGATATTGCTGTCAAATACACGGCGTTAAGCGAGATAACGTGATCTCACATCGTATCCAGAGAGAATTGCAGCCTCCTCATTCCATTTCCTGAGCGAGGACTGTCGGGTAATTGCCTGGAATTGTAAACCACAACCTAGTAAGGGTTTATGCGACTGTATTAGTTATTTTAAGCGTTGGTGCTTAAAAATGACTTGGTGATTAAAAAGACTTTTTAAAACTATCTTAAGACTAAACATAGCCATGATATAAAATATAAACTTAATTGTGTAATGGATGGTTTGTAAATGAGTGTATTTGAGTGGTGCAATTGATGTTTTTAAATTTAGCAAGTGAGAGAAGACAGCATGACTTCAGAGAAAATAAACAAATGGCAGCATTGTGTTATTAAAGCGCGGGCTTATGTATCTATATATGTGATTGATTTACATGTAGGAAATAGGATATAAGCTTATTGACTTCTTCATCTTTGACTATAAATAAATAGTTTCGTGTCTGCTGGGTGAGCAGGGTACATATATACTTCCGGTTTCGCAATTTATCCACTGTGTATTAATTAGTGTTTATGAGCAGGTTTATATATTTTTGGGGTACATGCCTGGCATAAGCAATTTATTTCACTGTGTATTAATTTGAGTTATTATTATTATTATTTACCATGAACTCTCTGAACTTGGAGCTTAGCTAGGGTTTTCCGCTAGCTATAGAGGAAGAAACAGTCGGTGGCACCCGGGAATGGGGCGAGGCAGTGGGTTTTTGGTAAAACAAAAAAAAAGGGGGGGCCAAAGTAGGAGAGTAACGTCAATTGTCACAGTACAGTGTTTCTCTCTCCCTCTTGCAAATGACACCACCGTATGGTGGGTCCTACATAGTTTGACAAACTGTAGTTGTGGTCGCCGACATGATATCTGGATCGTAAAATTTACTGACAAACGGGGTGTGAAGGGTCATCTTCTCCTCTCACTTTTGCACCGGAACCCTTGCCCATCTATCATCTCCCCTCCTTTGAAATTGCCGTCTCTTTCTTCTCCTCCTGGTTTTGCCTGCTGTAACCCTATTAGATTGAGACCTGAGAGGGGGATACGAATGTGAATATGCATGGGATGGGAGGGCATGAAAATCCTGGTATTAAAACTGGCTTGGGCTGGACACATGGCACTCCTTGAGAAGTCTTGACTTGTGTTTGTGCGTGTGGACTATCGGATAAATTTACCAGACAGAGACCCCTAAACGTTTATTAAAGTGCCTCCACCGTCGTCCATAGTACATGCTTTAATATTAAAAAATCGAGATTAAAAGGTTTATTTTAATGTAATTTTTTATTAAGTTTTATGATTTTTAATATGATAATAATTGCAATTTTATATAGTTATTAATTTCAAGATTTAAAATATTAATTGAGGTACTTGCAGTTTTAATTAGACATCCATATTAATAAAAAAAATTTGGCTCTACCGTTATTATTATTTGGTCATTCGCCATGTTCGAAAATCATCATAAAACTGATTCATTTAATTATATTGTTTGTGGTCACAAGATTATCCTGATATGCGCACATTCATGGTCCCGATGTTCGTAGGTGTCCCTAGTATGTAAATATGATAATTTAACATGAATATGATATCTATGTTTTTCTGTACAATCACTTTATTCTATAATATGTATATCACTGAGTGTAACTTGAAAATTAATCTAAAATCTATACATTTTTTGGTATAAATTACGCATTGTCTCAGACGCTAGCCTAGCATCTCAGTATCAAGTGAACTCCGAATGTATAAAAGTGTTCTCCAAATAGTCGAGTCTATACAAGAGAAAGAGTCGAACCCCGACTTCTCTTAAGAAAAAGAATACCCTTACCACTCACGCCAATATCCTTGTGATTAAAATCTATAAATTTGTAACGAGGCTGAAATTAGTTGTAAATTTAATTGATCCCGGAGATGAATTTAGTTTAAGAATTGTTTTATCTAAAGGAAGAGGATGGACAGAGATCGAGCATGAGAGGAAAAGGAGATAAAAAAAAGAAGAAGAAAAAAGGAAAGAGGTGAGGACGGTCGTGCTAGCAGGCCCAGCTTATTCAAGTCCAAAAAAGGAGGGCTATTGCTTGAATGAATTGGCCCATCAAAGAAAAATAGGATTCCTCGGATTCGAAAGCAGAATTTGAACCTCCGAAGGCAAAGCCCAGCAGATCTCGTTCCCGTCTCCTTAACCACCCGGGCACATCGACGGGGGAGACCGGATTGCTGAAGATTTCATTTAAACTTTGAAAAGAAATAACCTCGCCGACGTATGGACACGACTCTTGAGAATCCGTGTAAATATTCCAGGAGAGATGATGGAGCTCAGTGGATGGCTGCTCTAACCAAAATCTAGCTCAAACAAAATAAAATTCCCGACTTAGGGGATGCAGAAAGCGTTGCCGCACGTAAGGCGATTTTAAAGGTGGATGGCAGCCACTGCATTCAAGTCCTGCTAGTAGAGACTAGAATCTGAAGTACTGGATTGTTCCTCTCGGATGGATTCATCTCCACCTGATGTATACCTGTAGCTCAATTGATAATATATGCCGGCAGCTTGTCATCTAACAATACCCCAATCCCACAACCACAATACAATGTTATCAGGTAGTAGACGCGTATCCAAAAAGTGTGACGTGATGGTAAATAGTTTATAATCTGTACAGTAGATCTCGAGTTTGAATTAGAAATTGTATCTTTTATAAAATTCAGGTATAGTTCTCTCCCTAACTCTACAAAATGTGGATTTTGAGAACAAAATTTCCTCCTATCTAAAAAATAATAGTGGATGGCTATACAGAATGTTCAGTCGAGATAAGGGTGGAACAACTTTAGACATACGCCTAGCTGATTTCTGCTAATTCGACATCATAACTACAATGCCAACAACAAGGGAATCGAACTCGGAAAGAAAATGAAGTTGAGATGTATCTATGCTTAAGTAGCCCTGATCTCCATCTACTGCATCCACAATGATGTTGTTGATCTTATTGATTCCAATAATATTGATATGATCATATTTATCTACTCTTTTAAACAGTACGCCGGTTCTTCAGATATCTAATGAGCACAACTTTTCACCTGCATGCATGATTCAAATTTTCTCTCTTCCAAGCTTCAGAGTTTACTATTTTGCATATAACCAACCAGGCAGTATCTTCATAGCAGGGTAAAGAAAATAAAACTATTTTCTTTTCCCCTTAAAGTCAAATCAACAGATAAAAAAGCAGCAAGTTTCATAAATTATATAGCCGCAGCAGCAAGTTTCATAAGATTATATATAGCTTACTTCTGAAGCCTGTTTTTTTAAAAAAAATTACACAAAAAAATCAAATGAGAATGAATTTGAAAAAATAAACTCATAAATTGTTTTGAATAAGAAAAACATTAACCAAAAGACTTGGAACTAAATAAAAAGAGAAGTTAAGGGGTTGATTTGAAAAATTGCAAAGTAGGGCTTAAAAATTAAGATGACATTACCTCGACTTTACTTAGCAATAACAAAAAAATCAACATAGAAATAACAAAAATTCTAAGGACAAGGATGCATTTTTACCATACAAATAAAAATAATAATACCAAAACACTCCTCTTCTAAGGGTGTGTTTGGGATTGTAATTGTCGTTACAGTTGAGATTTAAAAAAGTTTTATAAAAATACTTTTAACTGCAGTTCATAATTGAAATTGAAGCATTTGATTAAAATTGTGGTTGAATTTGAGGTTGATGAAAAACAATTTCGTGTGTTTGGTTATCATGTTTTTCATATTGTTATCTACTTGTGAAATTACTTTAAAGGACATGCACGTGCGTCTGCAGACACACACACATATTGTTTTAAAATTTTGTAGATTAATAATCATAACATTAAAATATAATTGATAATTCATGAAAAAAACAGATATTTGTTTTTATTGTCTCATCAAACTACTTGCAATCTCATAACGAACTAAATCGATATGTGAATGCCTCTGTGATCCATTGCTATTTATTTGAGGAACAACATATGGTAACAATATCATTAGTAACAATATTTATGATCTAGTTGTAGAGATATAATTCTAATGTTAAATTTAGTTGCAAGTTTCTGATTCATAATCAATTGAAAAACAACAAGAATGTGGAGTGAAACGAAGTCACATGCCTTTCTTTTTCATCGTGACTAATATTTATTTATATATATTTAAAAAAACAATCAAACTAGACTGACCCAACCGAATGGGTTGACCCAACTCTATTGGACTTGGGTTGGGTCGAGAGGAAGTCCACCAAGTCCAACATATATATATATAAAGAGAGAAAGCGATGCACTTGCACTATTCATATCTTATACAAGCGTGAGCAGTACAACGGAATGTTCACGTGAAACAATGAGTGTCCATCGATAGTGATGAGAGGCTCAACGGCGGATGTTGATGGGTAGATGTCCGTGGTGGTGGCGTTGAAAATTGTTGCCTGTGGTAGCTAGGAGGAGCATAAAAAGCTTGTTGTTGCTTCTACACGGGGCTTGTTGTTGTATCTAAAGGTCATAATAGAGCTTCGACGCTAGAGGTGATGAGAGGGATGATGGTGATGTCTCCTGGAGCTGCCCCAATTGTGAGAGAGAGATAGTTGGTGGTGTACCTGTGATTAATGTTTTCCGGGAGCTATTTTGCTATTACACACCGTCGTGGTTCGTCATGGTTCAGTTATAGTGAAACACAGGAATAGCTACATATTCTAGCTTCTACTAGACCATGGTTTCGATCGATATTTTGGTGAATCTCTTATCAATTTAAATTGCATTTTCTCATCACCAAATACCACAAAACCTGCTTTTGCTCGAAACTTCATTTGGCATGAAATACCAAACGATCACTATGCCCTTTCTCAAGTTAAAAATACTAACTAAAATACCCTTAGTATAAAGACAACGAGACTCTAGCCATTAGCCTGGTTGTTTTTTCAGAAGCGATATAGTAGATTCACTATTTCCGTCTCTGGAAAATAACTTTACACAGGCTCCCAGCAACCCTTTTCCCCGGGAAAGATATGTTTTAACACGCTTATAATTAGTTGCAACCTCTTTGGACTTGTACTTCCAAAAATTTAAAATGTTGATGGGTTTGCGGCCGACATGTTCGTTTCACCCGCTCCTTTGATCTTGCACTTGCCGAGCACCGCCCCTCCAGCGTTCTTAGTCCTTGTTTGACATTGTATTTGAAAATATTTGAAAATATTTTTTTAATTTTTATTTTAAATTCTAAAACATAATATTTTTAAATTATTTTATATCCTAACATCAAAAATAATTTTTAAAAATAAAAATAAAAATATTATTTTAATACATTTCTAAACAAAATAATTTAGATAGCAACTACACACCTAAGCAGACACTTAGCATCCCTGAGGAGTCTACCTCACCTAAGATGGATTATGATTTCATGATCAAAACATAGCAAAATTCCCCTTACTGGAGAACCATCAATAACAAAAGATAAACTTAAATGCAGAGAGAAAAGAGAAGGCGAAGTAAAGCAAAACCAAGTCCTTTTTCTTCGAATACATAACCTGTCCAAACTGTCCACATAGCAAAACGGTAACACTGAGACCTGCCGGCATTACAGGTAACCTCCATTTGCAAGCTATTATTGTTCCGGCACAAACACACTAATCAGTTGTATCTCATGGATTGATCCCTGAAGCTTTTTCTGAAGAAATGAAACCTTCGCTCTTTAAACTTTCAACTGCATCCTTGATAATCTGCTCCATGGGAATAAATTCTAAACCCAAGTCCATCAGCTTCTTTGCTCCATTCTTTGTCCTCAACAACCCAGGTTGGGTATCTATCGGCAACCTACACCAATAGGCACATTAAGGATCAGGCAGCAATGATTCACACCATACGGCCAGAAAGAAGTGTTAGGATCTCAATGAAGCAGGGGTGGCAATGGATGGAAGTTAGATCCACAAAGAGCAGCTCTGTATGAGAATAAAGTGCAGGACTAGTTAAATTTAATGCTCCCCACTACCGTGACACTTTGAACCACAATCAAGACCTCGGTAGCTTTAATGCTTCCACACACATGGGGAAAGTAGATTTCTGAGCATGGCACATTGTTTCAATACTGTTTTGCGGACAACAGACAATCAAATTCCTAGGCATAAAAATGTACACAGGTCTGGTAAAATATTCATCACACAGTACACACTCAGAAAAACAAACTTAAATTCTTTACCTAGGAATCTTATATTCAGGATATAGCTCAGCAACCTTGGCCACAAAGTCACCATAGTAAGATATAGCTTCAACACATATGTGTCTGCCAGTTGCTGATGGGTTCTCATACACTATAATATGTGCCAAGGCTACATCTTTGAAATGCACAGATCCCATAAAGAAGTCGTCGTATGTCTCAGTGCAGCCTGCAATAAGGACAAAATGTCATTGTTTGTGCTTTCCTTATTCAAAAAATGATAATAGCAAAGTTTTAAAATTAGTATCAGTTTGCTAATGAAGTAGAGGAAATTGAAATCCAAGAGTTGAAATGATTGAGTTAGAGGTTTATTAGCAAGATACTTCAATAAACATGTCTGCATGTCTGCAATAGTATAATGGAATTTTAGCTTATTGAAAAAAAAGGTATACACATGAACACGCAATCAAAACTAACGAAAAGTTTGATCTTTGTTCCTGGTCCTTGCAATTTTCTATGCATTTCCTCAAAAACTTTTCCCTGACACAGCTAGTATCTGGCAGGAGAAAGAGGTGCATTAGATGGAAATCTAATTGTGCTGTTGAAGCTATAAGCCTATCAGTGCAAAAAATAAATAAAATAGAAGTGATACTGGATTCTAGTTCATGACCCATTCTGCTGTCCTACAAACTATGGATAGGCTGCTTTCTATAATCTTAGTGTCCAAGTGCCAACTCAATTATGGCAAGGAAGCTAAACACGACTTGTTGGGTAGGAGGGAAGATAAAGGACTAGAAGGAAATTGAACCAAGTGAACACTTCCTCCCTTGTTCACGAATATAAGTTAAAAAAGGGGAAATTTAGCTTTACTTTAACAACCATAGTCCTTCCACTCCCTGAACATGTGGACACGGGAAGAAAATTTATCTTTCCCCGTTTCCTAGTGCTACTCAAATTACCCCAAATCTTAAACCAGACATCCATAGTAAGCCACATGCTTTCTGCTTTCACCCCAAACCTCAGTTAGATGTCTCATATCAAGTGGTTAGTATTTCACAAATAATGTTCATTCAGAGAAATACAAAGGTACACAGCCCTAACACTATATAAATCTTCAGCATTAGTTGAAGAACATACCCATTTCCAATCTTAACTACATGATCAGCGAGTCTAGCTTAGAAAATGCGAATCAAACATGGAAAGACAATGCAGTCGACAAGTAATCATAGGTTGAGTTAGCGAACAGCACAACCTTGGAGAAGGCGCACAAGCATCACCATGCTAGCATTTAGCACCGGTGAGATAACAGGACCCATAACTGTACCCGGATTCACCACCACCACATTCAACACCTTCTCCTTTGAAAACTCCCACGCAGCTTTCTCGGCTAGTGTTTTTGACAATGGATACCATATCTAATCACCACAACAAAACAAACAAAATCAACCACATTATAATCCACAAATGTCAACAAAATAATATTTATCAGGAAATAAATTAAACACAACACCACTCAGAACTCACTGAGTTTTGCTTGCAGTACTCAACGTCCGTCCAGCAATCCTCGTTCTTGATGACGTCAGCAGGCCAGTTAGGACTGGGTATGATAGAAGAAATCGAAGACGTCACCACGACGCGCCTGACGCCGTTTTCCTTTGCCGCCGTCAGTACATTTATTGTTCCTTTGATTGCCGGGTCCAAAAGCTCGTTCTTTCAGGTGGCAAAAGAGAAAGAAATGCACATAAATTTCATGTGATTAAACAGTTAAAAAATCAATCAAAGCCAGAGACACAGGTTATCGCTACAACTTTAGTACCTGAGGATCATGGACTTGATCAACGATGCACGGAGAGGCCAAGTGAAAGACGCCAGCACAGCCATTGATTGCGGTGATAATGGAGTCATAATCGAGGAGATCGATTTGGTAAAGACGGAGACGCGTGTTAGCTCCTTCAAGTGATTCTAGATGCTTCGTCTCCTTTTCATCCTCTTCAATTCATATCAGAGGAAAGAAAATTAGCAAAACAAAATAGGACGACCACTGCTAACAATATTGGACGGACTACAAGTCGTTTTAGAACTGACTGAGATTTTTGACGGTGGCGTGAATGGTATACCCACGGTCGAGAAGGAGACGGACAAGCCAAGAGCCAATACAGCCGCTTCCTCCAGTAACACACACCACCTCTCCTTTCTTCGACATGGTTGCTTCTTTTTACTCTCTCCTTTGTGTTT
The DNA here is from genome assembly GCA_032356905.1 of Salix exigua. Lineage (NCBI taxonomy): Eukaryota > Viridiplantae > Streptophyta > Magnoliopsida > Malpighiales > Salicaceae > Salix > Salix exigua. Next base: position 7,677,630 of record CM063596.1, read on the forward strand.
TTGTTTCACAGAATGTGCTTTTTTATAAAGGATTCAGAGCATCTCCTGGAGTAAAAAAAAATATATATTTTTAATGGCTTGTCACATTTTTCTTCTCTCCAACAATAAAGCTAGTAGCATCTCTAATAGAAAAGCCATAATAACTTTAATCTTCGATGCCGCATCAAACCCTTCTAATTTCACATCAAACACTGTCTTCTCCACCTTCTAATATAATTATTAATTTTTAAATTATATTTAAATTTAAAAAATTGATATATAAAAAATGACTTCTAAGCTCTTACTGTTAGATTAAATATAAAAAAAATTATATTTAGAGTATTCAAAAAATCATTTTAGAAATTTAGTTCTTCCTTATACCATGATAGATGTTCTCATAAGATATTATTATTTTAATGTTATTTCTAGTTTTTATATTTAAAAATAATAATTATAAATATAAATATTATAGTTATTGAGAATTAGATTTTATATTTTTTTTATATAAAATTATCTCAGTTTCTTCTCTAAATTATAAGCTCGATTTTATATTATTTCTGTTTTGTTTTCTTTCTTTCCTTTGTGTTTTTGTTTCACAGACTCCAGTAGCAAGGATGCGTGCTTTTTTAATAAATGATAACGAAATAATATTATATAAAAAAACTAAAATAGTAAGAGTTTTAGACTAAAATTTGTAATAATATACTGTTTATTCTAAAGTATTTTTATACATATTTTAAAAAAAATTATAAACTTAAATACTATATTTAATAGAAATTAAAATTTATATATATTTAATTTATCTCTTATAAAATTATCTCAATCTTATTACTCAAACCATAAGCTTAGCGAATTAACTTTGATGCCTTAAAGTTTTTTCATAATTTGGAGTTGATTTTAAAAAAAAAATATTAATATTAAAGTAATTGAAAAATAGGCTTTGTGATATGTTTTATCTTGTTTTTTATAAAATTATTCTTATCTAGTGAATTGAATTACAGATTTGACTAGTTAAATGCCCGTACTACGCTGCGGGTGGAACAAATTATTTTTACAATTGTTGAGATTAAAATATAATATTATAGTATATAAAATTAGATATAGTGAAAAATATCAACATTTTCTATTATAATAACAGTAACATCGAAGTATTAACTTCTTAAATCATCATCATTATCACTGTCAAAACAATAAACATCATTGAACAAATCTGAGAGGGAAACAAAAAAAAAATTGATAAAAAAACATGTAAGAACAAAAACTAAAATTATTATAATTGTTCTTAATATTAATATTATTATTACTTTAATAACGGGAAGAAAACAAAATTAAATCAAATGATTAAAAAAAGTATAAAAAACATTAACAAAGGAGAAAATGTAAAAATACAATAAATAAATAAAAAATTATTGACTGGGAAAAAAATTACTTGAACTAAAAATAAAAAACATTATCACACTACGTTGCGGGCTGAGTAAAAAAAATTATAATTGTTGGGATGAAATAAATTAATAGCATATATTGTTCCAAAATTAAAATATAATATTTAAATATGTAAAATTTGATATGATAAAAAAGATCACCACACCTTATTCTGAAAATAGCAACATCGAAATTTTAAAATTTAAAACTATCATTGCAACTACTGGGAAAACAATAAAAAAACATCAAATTATCCCTAAACAAAAAAATTGAAAAACATTAACAAAAAAGTACATAAGAAAAATAATTTAATTTTCTTGTTCTTATTCTTGTTCGTGTTCCTATTCCTATTCTTGTTCTTGTTCTTGTTCTTGTTCCTGTTCCTGTTCTTATTCTTGTTCTTGTCCCTATTCTTGTTCTTGTTCTTCTTATCATCATCATCATCGTTGTTGTTGTTGTTGTTGTTGTGTTAATAATAAAAAAAACAAAAAAAATCATAATAACTTTTACAAAATATCAAAAAAGAAAATAAAATAAAAATTATCAGATAAAAAAAGTCATATGAGTTAAAAATAAAAATAAAAAAACGAATAAAAAGCTAAAATAAAGAACAAATGGAGAGAGAGAAAAACACAAATATCAATTTCTAAATGATCATAGATACAAAATAAAATTTAAGAACTATTTGTTTTTGAAAAAATATCACCCCAACAAATAAGAAAGCAAAAAATAAAAATCAAACCTCAACACATTCATATATACATGGACAAAAGTATGGATTATTCTAGAAATAAAAAGAAATACAAGGATTAAAATAAAAAAGTAAAAGTATAAGGGATGAAATGAATATTAAATATAAAGGGATTACAATCTAAAATTAAAAGTATATGGGCTAAAATGAAAATAAAATATATTATCAATTTTAATCAAAGGTCAAAATTGAAGAAATTGAAACTATTGTATCGAATAAATTCATCTTTTTCAATCCAATCCGGAAATTAAAAGCTGGAGGACCGAATTGAATAATGGACACTGAATTAATTCCAATCGGAAGACGCAATCGAACTAAATCAAAACTTGTATACCATAAATGAGGACCAAAAACAAAATTGAAAGTAAAGGTACTAAAGTGAAAACGTTGAACATTAGGGGGACTCTCCTGCACTTTTAATTGCAGGAGAGAGAGAAACATGGCCATCGGTTTTAACCGGTCATCGCTGCGTCCACGACAATACCTAGGCAACACGCTCCACCGCGGGAGGAAGACGATGCAAAGACGCATCGCTACAGACCCTAGAATGGCGTCTCCGACCACTGTACGACGCCGCACGCGCCACCTAAACAGGACGTGGGGTGGAAAAACGGCTGGCGCGTGCTCATCACGCATTTACAACCATTGAAAAAAATAATAAAAAATGAGGTCTATTACCTTCATATCCCTATTCTTAAGGGCACCGTTTTTGTCTTGTTAGAAACTAAAATCATATTTAGCCAATTTCAAAAAATAACAAAATAAGAAGAAGACCGACGGGTGGATTGGTCCGGTTCGGTCAGACGTGCGCAATGACCACGAAGCCCCTCGATCTGACGACATTTTTTATTGTTTTTGGGAGGCTTTTTCGTTAAATCACTGTTCAAAAAAGAAGAAGAAGACTGGCGAGGAGGACCAGACTGGTCCGGTCAGACGTGCGCAATGGCCACAAAGCCCCTTGGGCTGGCGGTGTTTTTTGTCTTTTCTGGGGGGTTTTTTCGTTAAATCACTGTTTAAAAACAAAAAAAAACACTATTGAAATTCACAGTGTTTTCACTCACAGTGCACAATGTTTTCATGATCTCTTTTAGTTATATTTATAATAAAAGGTGAACTTGAGTTGATTATTATTATTATTTTAATTTTACCCTTTAACATTAATTTTATTAAAGATTGAACTTTTTTTTCTTTAATTTATTTTATGTGATTATTTTGGTTCCAATGTGTTGCAGGTTTACAGGTTAACTTTAATTGGAGTTTTTTTTATTATATTTTTTTATCTCAATCTTATCATTTAAATTATGATTTATTTATTTTGCTCTATTTGAAGTTATTATAGTCTCATGATTTAGGTGATGTGCTTGACAAGTGAACCGAGTTGAGCGGGAAAAAAATTGTGTTCTTTTTTAATTTGTTTTTTCTTCATTTTTTTTAACTCTAGATTATTTGAAAAATATTTTAAATTGCTTTATATTAAATTATACATACCAAGTTCGACCGCTAAATGTTTAGTGGGAAGGGTCCCCAGCAATCAACGCAACTGGCCCCTCAATTTTTTTTTTGGTCTTGAATTTTAAAATACTAGAGGGGGAAAGTGGCATTCAAAAACTGCTCAAAACTATTAGTTTATCATTTTTTTCCAAATGGGTTTAATTTATTACGAATCTTAATCAATGTAATTAAGTCGATTAACTTATTATTCTTTTTCAAATATAATAAATATGAGTTAAATGATATAGACACAGCAATGAATCTATTTTCTTAGAAAAAATATTGAATATATAAAATACCAATTAATTAAAAAAATAGTTATAAACTCGAAAGATAGCATGATTATTTCCGTGTTTTATAAATATTTTAGAAAAAATAAAAATATCTTAGAAAATATATTTTTATATTATTTTAATTTGTCTATATTAAAAAATATATTTCAAAAAAATAATTTTAAATAAAAACATTTTAAAAAACACAATACTGGACTCAATCCAAATGTTCTTTATCAAATAATAAAGAAACTGCTAAAATGACAACTCTGTCCTGTAGTCTTCTATGGTTCTCGCCCCATGTAATTTGAACACACAAAAATCCCGACCAAACTCATTTATGCTTTTCACAGTTGGAACCATCGACTGCTTGAACCCCCACAAACCCTTCTTTTAACCCCTCTCTGATTCCACATTCCACTCTCATCCATACCACACCAGAATGCTTCTAAATCTCTCTCTCTTTTTCCTCTTCTTATCCTCCAGTGACATCACTGTTCAAGCCATTGGTGTGAACTGGGGTACTACCTCTTCGCATCCACTACCACCAGACAAAGTGGTGGAGCTCTTGAAGTCTAACAAAATTACCAAAGTCAAGTTATTTGATGCTGACCCACTTGTGCTACAAGCCCTTTCCGGGTCTAACATTGGTGTAACTGTTGGCATTCCCAATTCCATGCTTAAAAGTTTGAATTCTTCCAGGAAAGTTGCTGAAAGTTGGGTTCATGATAATGTTACCCGCTATGTTTCTAGTGGTAGCAGTGGAGTTCGAATTGAGTATGATTCTTTTCAAGTTGTTTTGGTTGATGTTTAGTTTCTTGGTTTGATTAATTGTGATTTTCTGGGCTGGTCTTAGTTTTCAAGTATCGTGTTTGGTAATGGAATTGCGTATTCGTAGCATACTCGTGGTTTGCCTGTTTATTTAGATTTTATTTTTTACACTTAAGGTCTGTTATATATGCTGGGATTTGCGGTGGAAAATATGTATAGTTTTGGATTTGTCGATTGGGTGGAAGGTGTAGATTGAATTCTGTAACAGCTCATTCAAAGTCCGGCACAAAAATGTAAATGGTTGAGAAGTTTTGAATTTAGGCGAACTGGACTGCTTTGAAATTGAGGCTTAATAGAGTTAGCCAAGCGTTGTTCTAGGGCTTCCCAGCATGTTGTGTTCTGTTATCATCCTTGTTGATGTTGAATACAGTGAATAGAGAATGTTCACTGAACTGTTCCTGTTGATGTAGTTTATCAGTTTTAGCAAGTGCATAGCAAGAAACACTCAAACACTTATTTGAAGATCTGAAGTATGCTTTGGAAATTAGAACGTGTGTTGATATTTCACGTTGCTCTTTGTCAAAGTATAATCTGGGGTTTTACCGAAGAATTTGCTAGCTTGAATGATCTTGTTCCAGCAAATTTATCCTTTTGGGTAATGAGTGCATCTACTCCTCTTGTAATGTACACGTGCATCATACATAAATAATTGTTGCTGCTTTTCCTAGTTTAAGCTTAAGCGACAGAACTACGTTTCAAATTACCATTGCGAAACAAATGTGAAAAATATGAAAATAGCTGTTGATTTTGACCTCAAATATGCACAGGACCTGGTCTTCTAGTACCTGACCGGTGTGTAATCAAATACAGAGAAATAATATCCAGCTTCATAGCATTATGATTTAAAATGCCTCAAAAGATCGCTGTCTTTGTTTTGCTGGCTTTCTTGGTAGTGCAAATAGTTGTTTTGAGAGACTTCATTGTGCATCAGCCTTTTTAAAGCACCTTGGAAATATGTATTTCTACTAAAATATTCTTATCAAAAGCTGCATTAGATATCAGTGTTGCTTCATTTCATTGTGCTTCAAATCAAATTATTTTTCAGGTATGTTGCTATTGGAGATGAGCCATTTCAACAAAGTTACGGCGAGCAGTACCATCCCTTTGTTATTGGGTCAGCCATGAACATCCAAACAGCTTTGGCCAAAGTGAGCTTGGCAAACCAGGTCAAGGTTGTTGTTCCATGTAGTTATGATACCTTCCAATCAGAATCCAGCTTGCCCTCCAAAGGCCACTTCAGGCCTGACCTCAATAAAACCATGATTGAACTCTTAACATTTCTTAGGAAGCACCACTCACCATTTTTTGTGACCATCTCCCCTTTTATCAATTTCCACCAAAACAAGAACATTTCTCTTAACTTCAGTCTCTTCAAAGAAACCAAGCATCCTCGTAATGATGGCCATAGAACATACAAAAATAGTTTTGACCTAGGCCATGATACCGTTGTTAATGCGTTAACAACAGCTGGGTTTCCTGAAATGGATGTTGTTGCTGCTAAGATTGGTTGGCCTACGGATGGAGCAGCCAATGCCACTTCATCCACTGCTGAGACATTCATGAAAGGTCTAATGGATCACCTTCGTAGCAAATCAGGTACCCCTCTTAGGCCCCGGAATCCACCTATAGAGACATACATATATAGCTTGCTAGACGAGGACCAGAGAAGCATAGTTGATGGAAATTTTGAGAGACACTGGGGAGTTTTCACCTTCGATGGCCAGGCCAAATACAATGTTGATCTTGGCCAGGGTTCCAAGAATCTAGTAAACGCACAATTTGTTGAATATCTTTCTTCCAAGTGGTGTGTTGTTAACAATAACAAGGACCTGTCTAATGCAACTGCTAGCTCCTTGAATGCATGTTCAACTGCTGATTGCACCGCAATTTCTCCTGGTGGATCCTGTTTCAATATCAGTTGGCCCGCAAATATTTCATATGCCTTCAATAACTATTACCAGCTGCATGATCAAAGGGCAGATAGTTGTGATTTTGGGGGTTTGGGTTTGATTACAACAGTTGATCCGTCAGTAGGTAACTGTAGGTTTCCTGTTGAACTTCGAACCTCTCACTCGGTGTCTCTGTACGGGACCAGTCTCTTCCAATGGATGATCTTGCTGACCATAAACACAATTTTACAGGATTTCTTGTGACGGAGGGGTACCTGAGATTTTGTTGCATCCTTTTGATTTGCCTCAAGTTTATTCAGTGCATGATAATTGTTGCAGGAGGTTTAATGTGCACTGTAAGAATCTTTCACTGTTAGAGCACAATAGTCGGAAAATGACATAGCTGTTCCTGTCAAAATTTTGCGGTTTTTCTTGTTGAAATGAAAAGGTTTGTCATTCATAGCATTTTAATAAATACTACTAGTTGATTGCCTTTGGAAATGTCTAGCGAGCGGGAAGGAATGGATTGCCCTAAGCTAGAGGTTTCAGGTTGGATTCTCCTTGTGGAGAAAAAGAGGAAGCTGAAATCTGCAATTTGCTTATAAGTTTTTACCAATGGTGGAACCCAAGGCAAAATTACAAAGCCTGGAAAAATTTATGAGATTGTTCTGAGGTGATGGTGATGGTGAAGTTATTAAAGTTCATTAGCATTTCATATTTCATTTATTTTATTTTATGTATGTCTAATAATCATACATGTGATCGATGCATCATTCCAATGTTATAATCCTTAGAGATTAAAGAGATTTGTTTATTTTAAAAATAATTTAATTCACACTTAAATGTTAACATTTGAAGAACTTGTTCTCTTAGATATATCAACTTGAAGTTGGCGTGAGAGATGCATGTTTGAAAATATTATTTGACATGCAGAATAATGCAAGAATATATGTTGCAAACAATAAAAATAAAATAAAGAAATTCACAATCGTGGACATCTGGGGACTGTTATTTTTTAAAGTATTTTTTTTATTTAAAAGTGAATCAAAATGATTTTTTAATAATTATCTAGAAATATAAAAAATATATTTAAAATAAAAATATATTTTTTTCTAAAACATTTTTAAAATACAATTTCAAACACCTCCAAAAACTTAAACTACATGCGGCAAGATTTTTACAATGATTATAGTCATAGATTATATAGATTGTTGTGGAAGCTACAATTAAATTATTTATTTATTCTTGAGAGGAAAAAAAAATCAGCCTTGATGTTGGGTTTTATTAGTTTTTTTCAATGATTTATTGATCATTAAAAATTATTTAAGAATGCATGCATCTTTAATGTTTTTAAATCAAAAAACTAATTTGATAGTTTTTTAAATAAATCAAAAAATTATTTGGGCATTTTGAACATTCACGGGTGAGTGCGGGTTTTTACATTCGCGTGGCTCCATTTGGTAACCAAATATGACTTTTTATCATTTATCTAAATGTGTAATTATATTCTCTTCCAAATGAGATGATAAAACTAGTGTAATTAAGATTTTTTTTCAAAATGATTTTTGTTCAAAAAAATATCATAATGATATTTTTTTTAAAAAAAATATCATTATATTAGCACATCAAAATGATATAAAACATCCAGAAAACTTAATTTAAAATAAAAAAATAATATTTTTAAAAATTACTTTTGAAATGTAGTACTAAATATGCACAATGTGTGACAGCTTATGATGGTTGAATTATCATCGACGATCATTAATTTTTCTTTTCTTTTCTCTTTCTTGACATGTAAAGTACAATAATGTTATATTTGTTTTTTATTTTGTGATTTTAGTTCCTTTTATTTTAGTTTGTTATCTAGTTTTTTTTCTTTTTATATAAATTTTATGATTTGCAATTTCATTATATTTTAATATCAGTCTTTGTTCTTTTGGTTTATGATTTTATTTTTGTATTTTTTTACAGGATGTTTGGTCCAATTTTTTTTAATTTCTTCTTCATTTTTATGACAAAAACATGATTTAATTTAGCTCTTCAATCAATATTTCTCAAACATCCTCTTCTTAATCTTGGTCCTTTTTTCCCCTAACCTTTTTGTTGAATTTTGTTTATGCTTTCAATCTCATTTTTTAATTAGAGTTTTTTTTTTCCAGTTTAACCCTTAGTTTTGTGATTTGTTTTTTTTACCTTGTTAGACTTATTTTCAATTCAATATAAGCCTTTGATTATTATTTTTTCACCCTAAATTCTTTTAAGATCATAATGTGTAGTTCTTTCTCTCTTGATTTTATCTTTCAATAATTGATTTGTCAAGATTTTGGCTTTGTGTGATATTATTGTTTTGTATAATTGTTTTTTTAAACATTAGTTTTGTCATTAAATTTACTTTCTTTTCTATAATTGATCTATCAATGGTTTGGTTTTGTTATTAAATTTATTTTCTTTTACATGAGTTTATCATGGTTTCATAAAATATATCACAAATCATGTAATTTTTTATTATGTTTTTGAGAATTGTTTTGTTTGATTCTTCAATATATCATTATAATATATCTATAATTGTTTTTTTGGTTTTGTGCAAAAAATATTCATTTTAAAATATCATCGTTGATGTGTCGAGCTTTGCACCATACATGTTTAAGATATAATCTATTCAATTAATTTTATCTATATTTATTTTTTAGATTATGAGTTTTTTCAAGGCATGATTTTTTCTGTCTAAGTACACTAAATATAATAATGTGAATATCTTATTTTGTTTGATTGAGGTATTTTGATGCACATCCATCTTTCGTTTTATTTTCAAATTCTCTCTGGTTACTATTGCTATTATTTATTTATTTACATAAATAGTTATAGATATTTGAATGGGCTTTTCAGATGCTCTTTTAGTTTTTCTATGTAAGAAATCACATTGAAATAACCTGTATACCTTTTTTTTTTATATAAAAAAAGCATTGTAGACTTCTTATATAGGCAATTCTAAGTATCAAGGCTGTGTTTGAATATATATATTACTTGATTTATTTTTAATATTTCTAAATTATTTTAATATATATATATATATATATTTAAAAATACTTCAAAATCTATTTCAAACACAATATAAAACACATGAAATGACATGACTACTCTGCTTTTGCTGGATGAATTTTATACTGTTATTAGATTTATAACTCGTAATTAAAAAATAAACTTAATAAAAATATACAAGTTGATTTCTCATAGAACAGGATGGAGAAAACCTTAAGATTGCCATGATTAATAAAATAAAATATAAAACTTTAAGAGGTTTAAATATAGCCATCAGCCAAATTACGCATCCAATGACCGAGCCGGAGACCTTAACAGATAAATGGAATGATTAAAAAAGTATTTTTATTTTATAAATATATTAAAATGAAATATTTTTTTTAAATATTTTTAATGATAGCAAATTAAAATAATATAAAAAAAGTTACAGTAAAGATGCCGCTTGTGCATCTTCCAGTCGGCATGTAAAAAAGGAAAACGTGAAGCTAGTCCTTAACATATCCACTGTTTCAATGAAGCTCTCAATAGAGTTCCTAAACTAAAAACTGTTTCAATTGGATGTCAAAGTATTATATATTGAACTGATTATTTTCATTAATATTTCATGCAATGGACAGCTCTGTGTTTACGTATTTATTTATTTATTTTTGGATTTTTTTATGTTTGCTTATTATTAAAAAAACTAGTCAAAGAAAAATACTTTATAGTCAAAGAAAATTTTTAAAATAAAATATTTTTTATTTATTTAACGAGAAATATTTTTTAGAGAATTGTGGAAAAACAAATATGCTGTAATTTGTTAGTTATATCAAACATTGCCATTAATATTATGATTACTATATATATATATTAATTTTATCTCTTAGAATTTAATTTAATTTATTTTTTATACCAACTTTGATTTCCATTTTATTAACTACTATTTTTTTTCTAGTATTTTTAATTAAAAATTTTTATTTATCAAATTAGGTATTTTTTTGTTATTTATTTTATTTAAAATAACTCATCACTTGTTTTTAAATTTTAATTTGAGATAATTTATGAAATTATTTTCTTAATTTTTTTATCTACCATATCTATCTTTATTTTTTTAATATATTATTTTTAAGCTGATTTTTTTATAACGTAGCCAAACACTGAAAAATATTTTTTAATTTATTTATTATGATATTATCAGCTATAAAAAATAATTTACTTTTCATAAAAATAAGTAAACTACTATCGGTTTCACTCCAGTGGAGAGTTTAAGCATTGGGTACTAGATTGTTAAATATATCTGTGTTAGGATTAAAATGAAAATAAGATAATTCCACAGTACGAAGTTGTGGAAAATATCTGCCTATCAAATATCCTGACCTAGTACAATCAAGTCACAGTCGCATAAAATATCATTACCCTAATCTTTCTGTCTACACCGCTTTTCGGTGAGAAGACAAATCAAGAACCGAAAAAAATAGAAAAAGAATAAAAAATCTAAGAAGAAACTAGACAATGTCTGGTATGTATGGTCAAGAGGGCGATTCTGGTCCTCCATCTTACGGTGGTGGATACGGTGGAGCCGGCCCCGGCGCTGGCGGATATGGAGGTGGAGGTGGCCGCGGTGGATATGGTGGTCGAGGTGGCGGTGGTAGCGGTGGCGGAAGAGGTGGGGGGTATGGTGGTAATTCGCAAAGTCGAGGTTGTTTTACTAGTTTGAATTCGTAACTATTAGGGTTTTGAGATCTATGTTTGTTATTTGAGTGTTTAAATGTTATTGGATCTGATCTGTAGGAGATGGATACCAAGGAGGAGATCGTGGAGGCAGAGGAGGAGGCGGGGGAAGAGGCGGCGGCCGAGGTGGAAGCGGCAGGGACGGTGATTGGCCTTGCCCCGATCCAAGGTAATCTCTCTGCTCTATGATTTAGTTAGGTATTAACGCTTTTCTTATTACTTGTAATTGAAGATTTATAAGAATTGGTTATAGAATTGTTGTGTTATAGTATGTGTGAGTTTTTGTAATGGAAACTGGTGTATATGTGTATGTAGCTGTGGGAATATGAACTTTGCAAGAAGATCCGAGTGTAATAAATGCGGTACTCCTTCTCCTGCTGCTGGGCAAAATGATCGTGGTGGTGGTGGTTATAATAGAGGAGGAAGTGGTGGAGGTTACGGTGGTAACCGAGGGGGTAGAGGTGGCGGTAGCTATGATGGTAATAGAAGTAGTAATTATAATGATGGAACCAGAGGAGGTGGTTATGATAATAGAAGCGGGGGTGGCAGTAGAGGTGGATCTTATGGTGGTAATCAAGGAAGAGGTGATAGTGGATACAATCAGGCGCCACAGTCAACTCTTCCTCCTCCTTATGGCGGTGGCGGCAATTATCCACCCGCTCCTAACTCTTACAGTGCAAATGCTAACTATGGAATGGAAGCAGTTCCTCCACCAACAACCTATGCTGGTGGACCCACATCGTACCCTCCATCTTATGGTGGCCCTGCTAGTGGTTATGGTGGTGATGCTACAGGTGAGATGAGGAGTAGTGGGCGAGGTGTCCAGCCTGGTGGTGGTTCACGCTATCCTGGAGGCAGTGGTTATGGGGCCACTCCTGATGATGCCCCGGCTAAAGTTAAGCAGTGTGATGATAATTGTGATGATACTTGCGACAACTCAAGAATTTACATATCTAATTTGCCACCTGATGTGACCATTGAAGAACTGAGAGAGCTTTTTGCTGGAATTGGACAAGTAATTCCAGATCCTTTTCTTTTGTTATATATAAATGAATTTTGAGTCTGGGAATTGCGCTGAAGTTGCTTGCTGTTTGACAGAAATTGCTGATTTAGTAATCCGTTACGTAGTTGCTTGTTGCTGCTGTAAAATCCATCAGCAAATTTTGTGATATAGTTAGTTATTTTTCTTCTTTATCGTATCACTGTACCAAGTTGTGGGAGTTTTATCGTTCGCAGAGTGAGTTTTCTGATTTTCCTCCCAAATGCATGAAAAAATTATCAATGCCCTCTTTTGTGGGAAGAATTTCAATTTAGCATTGTTTGTGTAGTGGCTTCTCTTTTGGCGAGGGAAATTAGTTCTTATTTTAATATAAATTATTCACATGCTATCTCATAGCACGTACCAAACTTCACTATATAAATTTTCATCTCTTGTACCTACGAGGAGTCCTTGAAGCTCATTCCCTTGATTCAATGTCAAAGCACAATTTGGAAATGCATGAAATAATGTGAAACTGTCTTTTTAGGTTGGAAGGATTAAGCAGAAGCGGGGCTATAAAGATCAGTGGCCTTGGAATATAAAGATATACACAGATGAGAAGGGAAACAACAAGGGTGATGCATGTTTGGCTTACGAAGACCCATCTGCTGCTCACTCTGCTGGCGGTTTTTACAACAGTATTGACCACACTACTGTTTCTCCATTTCCTCTCCATTGCTTTTTTCTTAAATAAGTTACCTAAGTATTGTGAACATATTTTATTTTTACTTCATAACTGCTTGTTGGTTTTCCAGATTATGACATGAGGGGCTATACAATCAATGTTGCAATGGCAGAGAAATCAGCCCCACGGCAACCTGCAAATGACCATGGGTATTTCCTCTAGCTCTTTTGACAAGCCAAAGTATATTCCAGCTGTATTTTGGAGGTTTTGAAGCGTGTTCCTATTTGGATACTTTATTTCTGATCGTGGGTGGTGGTATTTTTAATTTATCATGTGCATTTTTAATTCTTACGGGGTTTCTTTCATTCCCAGGATCAGTTAATGCTCAAATTGCTTAACACATGGATAGGGAGGTTTATTGCCTTGTTGGAGTTTCCTGTTTATATTGTGCTTGCTTAAGCCTTAACTAATTAATAGCTATAGCAATCTAGGTGCAATCTACCAGGCTGTCTTATTTTAATGGGACTTGGTGTGAGCTTATTTAACTAATTTCTGTCGAATATTTGCTTACTCTTAGAATTTTGCTCTTTTTTTCCCCTGGTTGAATCTCACTGATGACCACTTATTCAGCTTTTTGAATGGAAGTATGACAAAGCTTGAATAATGGGAATGCGACCGGCATTTTACCTTTAAAAGTTATACGTAACCAGTTCAGTGGTTACTTCCATATTATCTTTTACAATTTCATTTCTGTGATCTCAGCTATAACTCTTTAAAATTCTGATGTTGGAAATTTTCAAAAGTTGACCTTGGGGATGAGAGGGAGACTAGTATCTGATACTTTTAATCTTAAGAACAAGCATTTTTAGCTTGAAGTGCTGTTTATTGTATCAGATATCATTGAGGAATTGGATTGGCTTGCTTCTATCATCATCACATTTTAACTTGTGTTTTGTTTTTTAACAACCCCGGGGCGTGATTGGTTACCATGCTATGAATACGGATGATCAAATACTCTTAGCGCTTTATTTAGATGCATAATGTGATCTTGTATTATTGACTTTGTTGAATCCCTTATTTGGCAGAAATAGGATTAAATTTAAAACCCAACAGTCCAAGCTTCTTTTATTATGATTTCTTGCCTTAATAACATGCCATACTAGTCATTCTGAAATAGTTTGAGAGTTGAGAAGCTTGTTTTGGAAGTTGTTTAAATAACCTTTTCTTTTATTGAATTTTTATCTATTTTAGCTTTTCACGATTTCTACCCTTGTCCTGGAGGAGCTTTTATGGAAAACAAATGTTCAATTTTGACATCTCATTTTGTTGAATGTAATCTAGATGTAGTGGCCACATTTTTTATTTATTTTTTTTTACTGTTTTTACTGATTGACCATGCAACAGTGGTGGTAGAGGTGGCTATGGTGGTAGAGGTGGACGCAGGGATAACTACCGAGATGCTGGAAATTCTGGCCCAGACAGGCATCAACATGGTGGAAACCGGTCACGTCCTTACTGAGTTTCATCTCTGAGCTGTTTATGTACTAAGAATTATGATCTGAGGGTTTTAATTATATTCCATTACCTGGTGTTGTTCTTGAACTGGAGACCAAGAGGTAGGTTGTTCCCTTGCACCGAGCAATACCCCTTTTTCTTTCCCTGTTCATCTGCTGCTACTTGGAGGGGTTTCTGCTTTAGGCATGGGATTGATTTAATTGTGGATGTTTTTATAGAGGCAAGTGGATAAACTCCAAATTTCTTGCTGCTAAGGTAGGTTGATATTTTCAGGTGAGTTGTGCCTCTTACAAAATCACGCTTTATCCTTGTTTTAGGATTGCGCAATGTGCTGCATTGTAGAAACACCTTTTGAATGAGGCATGAGAACTTGTATTTGGTGTATGCATTCCTCTCCTAGGTAATATGTCAAATAAAGTTTAAAAAAAGATGATAGGGCCCTTCAAGCTTTGGCTTGTCATACTGATTGGGAGATAAACATTCCACAACATTCTATTTGGTAACTTATTTTATTTGTGCTCCAGTTTAATGTTGGTAGTTTATATTTTACATACAATTGGAATTAGGCAATGTTCTAGATCTGGGCAGTCGGACAACGAAGAAGAATTTGTGTATTGTTATTCTGGAGAGTGTACCTAGATTTAAATAAGATATTTTCCCTATTTATCACCTAAATCTTGGTATGCATAAAAGAATATGCTCGTGTATATGTATAAACCTATTTACTGCTTGGAACCTGTCTTGTTTTTTCCACATGATTTTTGTGAGTTTCTATGGGATGTCTAATAGCCGTCTATGTGATCACAAATCTAACTGAAACAAACTATGTAAATGTTGATTTCATGATCTGAAAGTTCTATAATCTATGATTTGTTTTGGTTGGTTATAGTAATTGCTATAAAATGCGTTAGGATTGCTTGGTTAGATGAACTTCTGATCATATTGCCATCATCGAATGATGGCTAGGGTCAACCAGTGTTATACCGCCCATATGCCATCAAGGGGTGGTTGCGTCCTTCTGGAAACTACTGCTCATGTCTATCGTCTCGGCTTCCAAGTTGTTAACCTGCGGTAACATGGAAGCTGTGCTCAAAACCTGCAGAGAAACTCTTTTTGTTCGGGGGATGGCGCTGCCGGTGGCTTTTCATTACGACGATTGTCTGCTTCATTGTTCTCATGCGATCCACAACAACCAGATATCTTTGCTGTTCCTGAAGCTAGTCTTCTGCCATTTCGGGGTTTTAGAAAGTAAAGGTCTAGCGAGTTGGCCGGCGGTATCTGACAAAAAAATAAATAAATTGGAAGTCGATCTATTGGTTTAGGGTTCATTCATTTGACTGACAATTTGTCTTGTTATTAATGCAAAGTAATGTTCCATTTCCTTTTTATATAGTGATTTAATGGCATGATAAATTTAAAACGATACGTAAAATCTAACGACCGATGCCACTACACTTGATCTACTACGGGCTCGTATGTTTGCAGAAAGTTTTTGTAAAAAGTAGTTTTTTGCTTGGTTGCATTTTGAAAAATAAAAATAAAATAGATATAAACCATGGTGTATAAAAGAACATTGTAAAGTATAAAATATTTATCGTAAATAAGAGATTACTAAGATGTACTGAAGGATGTATCAATATTTTCTTACCATGTAATAACTATATTAATACAATAAACAAGTGTGTGATGTTTTAGTTTAAATTGAAATGTTTATCTTCTAGAAAAGTGGAAAATTAATATTCGTGTTCTAAAAGCGTATTTTAGACATTTAAGTTTTTCATCATTTTTCAAATGAAGAATACACATAAATATTATTTTTTTTTATTAATGATTAAAATTATTTTTTATTTTTTTATTTTTTTTCGTAAAATTATTTTTTATAATAAATGGAATATAATTTTTTTAGTAATTGTATTCTTTTTCTTATACTTAATAATACGAATTTTTATTGAAGTTTTTAAGTTGAATGAAATAAAATTAATATATTAAATCATATAAAAATTGGATACAAAAAAATGGAAATTCATTTAAAAAATGAGAAAAATACTTGAAAGTAGTGTTTAAAAAATGCTTCCATGTTATGAAAGTTAATAACACAAAAAAAATATTCTCAATTTATTCTCTGTAACATGACTAGACATTAGCAAATAGGTTTTAATGTATTTTCATGATACAACACATACATAAAATTAATCTATTCTTTCAAAAACCAATCATTTTGAAATTTACTTTCCAAAGGAACTTGTTTTCTAATAAATAAACGACGTCGATTGGTGTGTGTATCGAAACGAAATGACACCACAGCCGCACACATTGGATTGCTTCTCCTTCCATAGACGGGCCAGTTAAGGCATTTGAAAGGATGGATTAATTAATTACTTTCTGACATGGTTCCAGTACTTAGTATTTTTAGTTACTGAGAGGGCATTTGAAAGGATGGATTAATTAATTACTTTCTGACATGGTTCCAGTACTTAGTATTTTTAGTTACTGAGAGCTTGTTTTACATTAGAAAAAAATTATTAAGATATTATAAAGGAAAAAAAAATGTTAAAATTAAAGAAAAAAAATCAATCTAAAAAACTTGTCATAGCATAAAATTAGCAATTAAAAAAAATAGAGATAAAGCCTCACAGAAAAAAAATGAGAGTGGAATTGCAAGAATACATCCATTTTATAAATCACCTGAAACAAAAAATAACAATAAAAAGAAACGAGGATTGAATATGAGAGATGGAAATAATTTTTTTTGTTATAATCATTCGGTGTTCGGTCGCTGCCGATTAATCTGGATTTGAGCCGGTTGAGATCCTTAAAGGCAACAAAACTCTCCCAAATAACATTGCTGCATATCCAAGGTCTCGAACTCGAGATCTTGGTTAAGCCAAAAGCAGAGATGAAAACAATTAAAGAAGTAAAAAATTGAAAATAATTTTCAAATTCAAAAATTGCAATTATGAGAAGAAAGACTAGATATAAAAGGAAAAGAAATTGAAGGGATGGCGTGATTTTTTTTTAAACGACAACGCGCAAATCAATTTGAAAGGGAGAGAAAAGAAGGGAGAGAAAAAGAAAAACACATTTACACCAAATTGGACAGAACCATCATACACCACCCAAAGGGAAGAGAACAAGGACGAATCTGAGCAATTAAAAGAAATAGGGAGGAAATACACAAGATGGATTTTTTTTTAAAGAATGATGAAATTAAAATAATTATGAAATTAAAAAAATGAAATTAAGAGAATAAAGAATAAATACGAAGGGGAAAGAGATTGAAGGGTTGGTATGATTTTTTCAAGGGTTGTCGTGCAAATAATTTGAACGGTGGAGAATAGAATGCCAAGACGAATCAAATGGTGTAACAAAATCTCAATTAAGACCATCAAAGTAAAAAAAGGAACTAAATATAAAATCACTTATAATAATAATAATAACAATAATAATAATAATAAACAATTAAAACAAATAAGGACCAAATATGAGAGATGAAGATAAAAAAATTATGAAAATTAAAAATAATTTTCAAATTCAAAATCACAATCAGGAGGAAAGGGACTATTTGGCGGGGAAAGAAATTGAAGGGCTTGTGTGATTTTTTTCCACAAATTATTTTCAATTTAAGAAATTGCAATTAAGAGAGCATGGTCTAAATCTGAAAGAGAAAGAAATTGAAGGATTAATGTGACTTTTTCAAGAGACAATGCTTGAATCAAGTTGAAGGAGAGAGAAAAGAAAGGACAAAAATCCAATAATAAAATGGCCATTCTTATTAGAAGCAATTTAGAATTTATTTTTATCATAATCAGATATATGATTATGAATACTTTTAATGGACAATAATGGTCAGTTTTTCTTGTTTGAAGCCATGATATGAAATTCATAGATAAGCTAACTTTTGTATCTAAATTTAAATAAATACAAGTTTAAAAATTATATTAAATTACTAATGACATTTTTGAGAGACAAATTAACAAGACATTTTAGATATTACTTATAGTATTTTTTTATATATAAGGCTCACCATTAAATATTATGAAAAGTATTTGTGCCTTCTAGTCATTTTTATTTCAAATAATACAATAAATTATTCACAGCACAACTAAAGTTCATTTCCTGTATTCTTATTTATTTACTCTTTAAAATTTAAATTCGGGGGCGTATATCCAGCTTGGGCCCTGGCAATTGCCTTCGGAACGTGTACTTCTAGTAGTTCACAACAGGTGCATGTAAAATGCTGGTGAGGGGACAAACTGATAAAAATAAAAATTAAAACAGTTTCCAATGGCCAGGTAAAGAGACCCTATTAACCCATCATTCACGGCATGACGAGGCATTCCCCAGATAGAAAAAAATACCACGAAGGGAACCGGATAAAAAACCCATAAAACAAGGCAAATTTTTGGAAGGCAGAGCATCTGCGCCCTTGAAAGCTGAAATTTCTTATAGAATTTGCAGCTTCCCCACAGTGAAACAATATCACGATTCTAAGATTTTGGCTGTTTTGGTGAAAGAAACTCATCTATGTGCAGTGTCATAGTGGCCATTAGACATTGCTCCAGATGAAAATGTAGGAACAGAATCACTACCACCAACCTGAAATGTTAAAGCATATTAGTTGTTTAAGTTCCCATCTTTTCTTGGGAGGTCAGAAATCACATTGTATGAGGCTCAAACAAGCAATTCAAATACAAGCAGACACTTCAGTGAGAGCCCTGTTTCCACTGCCAAGTGCTCATTACGAAATTGACTTTGTATGTTTTTATGCGAAAATGAGTATCTCTCTCAAATTTAGAGGTTCACCTGTGATGAGCTCAAGAGCAATCCATACAGTATTAGTTTTGATTCAAATCAAATCAAAATGTCTCGAAAGATTAAGCTCATAAGACTTTAACATATTTGCGTTAGACAAATACAGTTCAGATGTATCTACATAGATTACTCGGCATTTGCCTAGGTTAAGTGGATGGTACTGAGCAGCAATGCATTTCCATGACTCCATCGTGCACAATTGACACCATTTGAAATTGCTTTTCAACGATAAGTTATTAGTCATATTTCTGAAGAGAACCACCAAGGTTTGAACTTGGGATCTCCATGTCCCCACTCCCTTCCTCTTCAGCTATGATTTTTTGGTTAATAGGAAGGGATGAAGAATTCAGATTATTTATGGCGAATGTTGTAACTTGATAACCTATGCAACTCTATATTATCATTCACGAGTTTTGATTATGTTTCACGACAATTAGGATTCAGCTAACGTATGTTCATAGGCACCAACAGATATGCATCGATATATTTCAAACTAAGATATTTTTATTGATCCTACATTCAATGGCATGTGTCAGAAATGGCACTCTAAAGTTAAAAAAAAAAAGAAGGCAAAAGAATAGTGAGCACATACCTGCTGAGGGTCATTGGGATCAGGATATGAAGTTCCTCCATATCCCACTTCAGCCCTGCCATAGATTCTACCATATCCAGGACCTGAACTCACACACAGTTCATAATGTCAAGCTATATTATTTCAAAAAACTTTAAGAACGAGTTACATTTATAGTAAGTTACTTGGGTTCCCTGCCGCGGCTGCTGCCCTTGCTCTTTTCTCTGCATTAGCCAACTCAGCGCGCAGTTTCATAATTTCTCGAACCAAAAGAATCCTATTTTTCTCCAACACCTTTTCTTGCTCAAGATTAAATGCCCGTGTTTTCTTCTCATATTCAATAGCAGACCTAATCACAAAAATTAACATCACTTTGTTTTTAAATCTAATCCATCCATCAATCAAATTAATCCCTCAAATACAGCACCCCCACCCTTTTTTTTTACCTTCCTCTTTGAATCTCTTGCTGAACAGTTTCAATCTCCTCTTTAATAGCACCCACCTGCTGCGTTTCCATTTTAGCCTTAACAATTTCACTATTCATCTCCTTCAATTGTGCAGTCATATCCTGCCGTTGCACAGTAAGTTTATGTACATCCGTTCTTACCTGAACAAGTTCAGCACTAATAGCATCGATAGACCGTAACTCGGCGTCCAATTCCAACGATCTTTGATAGACTTCACGAATTTGATTATCTCTCTCGGCTTTAACATCACCAGCAAGTGTTGATAAGTGGAGAAGGTCTTGTTGTGACAGGGAGACTTCTTGTTTTAGTGCACCGTGCGTGTCAGCTAGTCGTTGGTTGTCTAAAAGAAGGGATTGGATCTCACGGTGTTGGATTGATATCCGGTCTTCGAGGAGGTGGTGGTGAGGTCGGGTGTGGAGGTGGCGTGCGTCGGTAGTTGAGCTAGGAAGGGCGGCGGCTCGGTATAAAGGGGTTTCGCGGAGTTGGAGATGGTTGCGTCCTGCCATCGTCTCTCTCTGATTCTATGCGATGGGATTTTGTTTTTGTTGTTGGGACTTGGGAGTGTGAGGGGCGATGTCAAGGGCTGAGCGCCAAAGGGTTGTTCGTTGCCACCACCAGAAAAAAATTCCAGCCAAGTCGGGTGAGGGAGCCTCGCTCAAACCCATATAATAATAGATTTAAGAGAATTATTGTGTTTTTTTTACATACTAGTTTATCAGCCCATGTTGCGGTTATAGCACAATTTTTTTAAAATGTAGAAAAAGCAATTAAATTATTAATTTTGATTAATATTTAATTAATTTTTTAATCCCACTATCGAATCATACACTCAATTAATTGAATTATATTTTTATTATATGATAAACAATACAAAACATAATTTATCATCAACTCAATATCAAAAGATAAAACTCAATAAAAACCCAACTCTAAATGATAAAATTAAAAAAAAACATAAAGGCAAAAATTAATCTAAGGCCAACTCTTTTTTAATATATAGTTTAACCCATGACCTGAACAAATGAACTCCACTTGTTCATTTGTTTTTATTTAATGATAAAATTAATTTATTTTCAATCTAATATTAAAAAATAATAAAAATACCACACCAAATAACAAAATTTTAAATGAAAAGGTCCAAAAATCCCTCTCTAATAAATATTTAGTCAATATATTAAACTTGCAGCGACTCAAGCTATGCACTCATAATATTTTCCTTTTAATATATACTAAATAATTAAACGTAGTTTTCTTTTAGCAAACACTAAATAATAATTTTTTTTAAGTGAAATAATAATAATAATAATAATAACAACAACAACTCGACCATTATGGGCTGGGCGTGTCTCTAAGAGCCGAGATGGAGGTCCACATGCCCGCCCCTCCGGTTCATCCTTTTCTTTTCCAAGAAAAACAAAACACCTGACAGTGTTTGTTTGCAAAAAAACATGACACGTCCCAACTGATTGAACTCACGATCTCTAAGTAAACCATCAAACTATTTAATGATAAATAATTCAAATAACATAGTAAGTTGGTTTATTGCTCCTGAGAACAATTAAATCTCCTCTCAATTTTTTTAGTAATCAGTGTACAATCAATTTTTAATAAATTATATATTCATGATTTTTAAATTGATTTTATATTGCATACCAAGTTATTTATTCTTCAACTCTGTTAATAAAAAGAGGAAAAAAAACTAAAATATGATGAATTTTTCATTATATACCATATTTTATGGATTTTTTTATGCTATTAAAGAAGCTCGAATGTACAGAAGTTATATCAATATAACCCCATCATTAGATTTGAATAGTGTAAAATATTTTATACTATTAAAGAAGCTTTTTTTAATCAAACACAACACGCACGGGAAATTTACTATAATATTTGTTTAGATGGGAGACAATTTCAATTTTTAGAAAACATATTTGGTGATTTAGATGAGTTAATAAAATCTTGATTATCCTAAATTTTTATACGATATATACATCCTGACTTAAACTAGAGATCTGTTGTGAAGATAACAAATCCCCTACTATCACACGGATATATAATGTTATCAAATCTTATAAATGAGGTTAATCTTAACCTAGAGTGCTTGTGTTTCAGTTATTTTTTTTTCAAAAAAAAAGTTAAATTGATCATTTTTATGTTTATTAATGATTTTTATATGTTATTTAAAAAATAAATAAAAAATGTAAATTTGTTATATTAGCAATCACCACTCGAGGTTTCATACAATGATTTTGGGACATATATTACATGTTATTTTATTTTCATGCAACTATGATTTCAGATTCTACATGAGGTTAGATATCACTGTTATTCAGGTGACATTAGCTTTAATCTATAAATCTTTCGTAATGAATCTACTTTGGATATAAATCTACTTTGGATTTGGATTTAGTGCTACTATTTTGTGAATATTTATGTGGTAACTGATTAAGGGTGGACAAATAAGATTCATATCTGTTAAGTAACCATCTTACCTAAAAGTTTAAGGTTGTATGTGAAACCCCATAATATAATTATATTATACTCTAACATATTCCCTCAAGTGAAAGCCTTATGACTTGAAACTTGCATAGACCCACATTGTCTTATGCTTGATTTTTTTATCAAATAGAATGAGGGTGATGAGATTCGAACTCGTGACCGCTGAGTTAACAAGGCTCTGATACCATGTTAAGAAACCATCTCATCTAAAAGCTAAAACTTGTAGGTGAAACCTATAATATGATTATATTATACTTTAACCATGTAAAACTCGTTTAAACATTCTTTTCGTTTGATGGTTACAAATTCTCTGCAGTCATAGAATAGGAAAATAGCTGAGAGGAGCAAATTACGCTCTTCATTTCATTGAGAAACAAAGAGCGGTGGTAGCACTCTGTTTAGAATTGGAATCAAGAAGCGGCATGCACATGTTTTTCGTAAACGCCAAAGTTTGCAGCGGAACATTGAATTTTAACTTTGTTGCCATATTTATCTGTCCTCATGAAATTTGTTTGGATGACTGGAAAGTTGTTCCAAGTCACTTCTCCTTGTCAATTACAAGCTCTTAATTTCCCCTTGAATGATAACGATTCTGTAGACAGAGATCCTTTTCTATCCCATTCAATCAAAAGAACATCAATGTTTGCTCTAATTATCCGATCATTTTGGATCTTTTAAAGTAATATGATGTGTTTGGGAGTGTTTACTTACTGTAGAGGCCGATACTAGAGTTCTTGGTCTGATTAGGGGGCAAGAAGTGAAGAGACCGGTCTGGATGACATGCCCTGCTGGTTCGTCTTGGATTAATCAGCCATATCAAGTCGTATATGCAAACCAATAAAAGCAATTAGCATGGCTATAGCATTTATGCTGCTGTCGGTACACTGCTATTGTAATTTACAACAGAAAATCAAGACAATAATGAAAATGAGCTTTCATCAATCATTAACTAATTTTCTCTGTTATAGGCGCTGGAAGAAAAATGAATTTTAAAGTATTTTTCTACTTATTCATTCTACTTGAGGTACATATGTTTTTGTGGTTGTAAAGTATTTTTGCATAATCTTGTTTTCTCTTGTTGATATCAAAAATCAATTTTAAAAATAAAAAATATTTTGATAACAAAATATAACCTGAAAATCAGCCAGTAAAAATATTATTCATTTCCGGATTCCATTTTGTAGTGTATGCTGTCATGAGGAAGGGCTTGTCTCCTGGTGCCTCCTGAGTTTGGTCAGCCAGCATCACTAACAAAGAGATTCATTTATTAATATGGATTAATTGAGGTACGAATAAAATGATTTAGATATCCATATTAATCAAAATAAAAAGAGATTCATTAATGTGAAGTTATGTGATGACAAAGAATTTAGGATCTATATTGCAAGTTTCGAGTTCAAGTCAGGATATACATCTCTTATAAGGATCTAAAATAGCCGAGATTTTACTTACTCATCTGAGCTCACAAAGTATATTTTTTAGGAGACAAATTTTCTCGATTTTTTTTTAAATATGGCATGTGAAGTATTTATCACGTTAAAATATATATTTCAAGCTTTTCAAGCTTCTGATTGAAGATGACTTCTTTAATTTTTGAAGTATTAAACCATAAAAGGAGGGCAAAACGTAGCTCTGCAGCAACAAAATAACACGGCCCATGTTCGTGTGCATGCTCACGTGCTCACCTCCTGCTTCAGACCTAATATTTTTCTTGATTTCCACCGAACTGATGATAACGCAGACCTTGCATTTTGAATAGAATTGGTCGCCTTGGAAATCCAACATGGACTCTGTTCAAGCAACTGAGTTTCAAGTCTCTGTTGCCACGAGCCCCTCACTTGCGACGCTGCTTTTGTCAAACAATGCCTCCAATCTTCACCCCTCCAGATTTGAAAGTAAACTATGTGCAGATTTCAAGAATCGAATCTTCCATATCACCAAGCACATTAAATGCTTGCATCGGACCTCGCATGTTTTCATTTTCTTCAAGAGGGCGAAAGATGTCTGTTTTTCCTCTATTTTATTCATGTTTTTTAAAAAACCATAGTAAAACAAAGAACACAAAGGTTCGCACCGTCTACAACTATGATTCCTTTTCTTCGTTCTAGAGCTTAGGGGTTTGAAACTTGGTGGTGTGAACTTGACAATACGCGCTTTGTGATGTGGGGCAAAATAAAATAGATTTCAACAGGTGGCCCCGTAGTAATAATATACTGGCTGAGATACGGGTCTAAGATAACACTTATGCACTTCATTAAATGTCACATAATACACAAGAGAGAGAGAGGCGAAGAGGGGGAGGGAGGGAGGGAGAGAGACGGAGGGGGGGAGGGGGGGAGGAAAAATGGTTTTAAATGCGGCAGGACAACTGGGGAAGGAGAGCTGTTCTTCTCGGAACAGAAGATTAGAAGCTTGGAATCATGTGGTGAGCATTAAATGCAAGAGAACAGGAATAGGTCTTAGGGTTTCACACCTCTTATGTTTTCCGTTTAAATCTCTCTGGAATTGGGATTTTTATAATCCCTTCGAAATTAGACCTTAGCTTCCTGTCGGACCTCATTTAATGGCTCACACTGATCAGTTGGTGGGTTATCAATATCATCGTATAAATTATTCCATGGAGGTAAGATGAGGAGTGGATCAATTTTGTTAGAAGAGACAGTCTTTCAATGATTTGATGGTTTAGAATATATTGCCAAACGAGATCCAAGTTTTTTCGGTGGAACCATAACCAGACACTGTTCAATTACATTCCTCGATGAGGAATGCAATGTTTGTAGGACATTCAAACTATGTCGATTACAATTAAGAAACTATAAGAGTAGCAACTTATAAAATAACAGTGGTTGATGATGGAATTACTTGGTCGTTAATTTTGTTATGTCTGAAATGACCCTTATTTTTTTTTTTTAACTATTTTAAGAGACAAAACAACCTATGACATATTTTGTCAAGCTATGAAATAATTTGCTTTTTTTTTACGCTTTATATATATATTCTAACTTTGTCATTGAAATTTATAATTTGTTGTATTTGGTTATTACAGTCTCATGATACATAACATGATTTTAATGGATCAACTCAATTTACTCGAGTATTTTTATTTAATATTTTGTTAATAATAAATTATATATTTTCATTTGTTTTCTATAAAATTAACTTAGTCTTAGATACAAGACACAAGTTTTACAAGTTAACCCAGGTAAATCTAGATATATGTTTTTTTTAAATTGATTTTTTTATTTCATCATTAAATATTGAATTTATTGTAAATTAATCTTTATAATTTGTTTTTATTTGTTTTATACAAGGTTATAATAATCTTATGATCTGAGTTATAAATTTAAAAAGTTAACTTAAATCGACCCAATATAATATCAAATCAATATATATAAAATATCATATTTAATTTTTTTTAGTTAAATTGAATTTTTACCAATCAATCATATTATTTTTGGACATGTCAAATCGATCAAGTCAACTAGTACAAGACTTATTTTTACTAGAGTAATATTAGTTATGTCTGAATGTTTCTTTTGATGTTATTTTTTTATTTGGTCTACAACATAACATATTCCACCAATTTAGTAGTTATTAAAAAGAAATGTTTAAATTTCAAAATTTTGCTTATATACTTGGTATCGTATTTAAAATATGAATGATATAATTTGAAGTTATTTGGGGTTTGAATTAAAATTATATATATATATATATCAAAATCAAATCAAAATGTATTGTTATAAAAAAACACAACAACGTAACAAAATTGACAACCTTGCACGTTACAATCCCCCTTTTATTTCCTTCCGTAGACATTAATCAACGTTCTGGTGTTTCGTCAAAAGTAGCCAGGAGAGAATGAAAACAAGGGCATGCAGGGATGCTAACTAAATTTAACAGCGGTTTGCACAGAAAAAAGAAAAAGTGAAACTTTATTTGATGATCATCTCAATTAGCTAGTCATGTGGTGTTAGAACTAATGACTGATTTGTTCCTGGAATTTGCTTCCCAAGGAAAAATCTAGAGGGCAATTCATTACAGCGCCATTGATCAAGTCTTCTCATCCCTCCTCAATAGTGGGCCTGTCATCAATCACAAATTATAACGATCACCTGTTATATATGTATATATATAAATTAAGTTCTATATATATATATATATATATATAACTTCATTTTAATAGAACTTGATTTAATTGACATATAATTAAGACACTAAATTGAGAGAAAAAGTTTCCAATGAAGTGCAGAATGCTATACATGTTTCATTTTCCCAAGTTCAGGATTTATTGGGAACCCTAAACCGCCCCAAAACAAGGGAGGGACTATTGGTCGTGATGGCTTGATCCGGGTTAGCTATGTAGATTTCTCGTCGTTCTCGTCATATTGGGAAGCCCTAAACCGGCCTCACAATCAACGACTCCCACACACTCCTTATGAGGTTTAAACTTTTATATTTTACTACATGTATATTTTATTTTATGTAACATAGGCTTAGACATTCGAAACCTAGTAGTATAATAATACAATCATCATACTATACATTATTGTTTAAATTTAACATATTCACATGAGTATACATGATGTATGCATATATACAATTAGAGCATAGAAATAAATAGTCAAACAAGAACGTGGACAAGAGTACTAGGATACCACTGTACTGCCAACCCATCACGCGCCTCGGAGGTGGCCAACCTCGTCCGTTGATCTTCATTCCAAAAGCCTTGTACTGTAAATCTAAGTGCATGCAATTGTTTCCACGGTGGTTCCTCCACAATCGGGGATCCTTGCTGCCTCTTTCCATGCACTTTATTATTTGTTTAATTATAATGATAATCTCATTATTTTAACTTGAACATGCATGTACATCGATCCATTTCTACATTGGGCCGGCACATCCCTCGACTATTATAAATACACGTTTTAATCTCATTTTGTTCCACATTGAACTTCCTTTTGGATTTCTTTATACCTTTCTCTCTACCTCTCTGCATTAAAAGAGTATTTTCTTTGAGTTATTTTAAGACAAGAACATGGGAGGTTCTTCGCCATGTGCATCCTGCAAACTGCTAAGGCGCCGGTGCGCCAAAGACTGCATCTTTGCCCCTTACTTTCCTTCCGATGATCCCCACAAGTTTGCTATTGTCCACAAGGTCTTCGGTGCTAGTAATGTCAGCAAAATGTTGCAGGTTTCACCCTCTTTCCTTAATCTGTGTGTATGATATACTATTTCTGTATGGCAACAGCAGATTAATCACGTTGTTTTCAGTTTTTAATATCAATAATGATCCTTTAAGTGATGAGGATATTGTAATCTTGCAGGAGATCCCAGTTCATCAGAGAGTAGATGCCGTGAGCAGTTTAGTTTATGAAGCAAACGCAAGAGTGCGAGACCCAGTCTATGGATGTGTCGGTGCAATATCTTACTTACAAAATCAAGTTTCACAGTTGCAAATGCAACTTGCAGCGACTCAAGCAGAGATGATTTGCATCCAGATGCAGCAGGAGCCTACCTTACCAACCCAGCTAGATCAGGATGATGAGAAGGCACTTCTTTTAGCCAGTAGTAATAACTTCAATAACATTCCCCAACATTTTAACTTTGCCTCGACCAGCAATGTAATCCAAGATCCTCTCAAGAGAGAGTCTCTTTGGACTTGAGAAGTACTTGAAAACTGTTTTTTGTCAATGAATTATCAGTACTCCTTTAATTTCTTCAAGGTTCTCTCCCATCAATTTTGAGTTTATAATTATATTGCCCTAGCTTGCTTGTTCTAGCTCTTCGTTTCTCATCCATGATTGCGTATAAGCAGTTTGCACGTGTTTGTCCATGTGAATGAGAGACTAATAATTTTAGCTAGCTCTCTCTTGGAATAGATGAGACAAAAATGAACTTCCATGTGGGATATTGAGTTTAGGGGTCAACGCCGTTTAACAGGCAAATAGTACTGCCGCATGTGAGATATAAACAAACTAGGGCTTCTCTTTTCTTCATCAAGACGTTACTTATTACGGGGTATGTTGTCCCCTTTGGTACTTAGTTTTCTTTCAACATATATGATTATAAAATTGAATCGGTGAATTAACCGTCATTTCTCAGATCGCTGGCTTAACAGAAGAAACACGTTAACACATCCTGGCATCTTAATTAGTAACATGCATATATATAATTAGGGCGAGGCAACACCTGCGAAATCATTTATATGATGCAACTGGCGACAACTGGTTACATCCTTCGTGTGAGTGTGTGTATACAGAGCTAGCTAGCTAGGGATTAGGTACAAAGTAATCACTGTTCTTGTGAGAAGAATCTTGATAAACCTATTCTCATATGATCAGTATTAAAGTTTCTTCAAAGACAAAAACAAATCACAGTTTTTAATTATTCTATCTGCACGAACTTTTCTCCTGCGTTTACATAGATCTAAGCTAAGGTTTAGAATTTCAAATAGGGTACGAGATAAAGGCTACATCCTGATTTATCTTCAAGATTTCTTAAAGTCAAATTTAGAAGCGTTTAATTTACATGTCCCTCGCTATAAAATGTTTATCAATTTCGATCCCTTTTGTGGAAATGACTTTTCCCATATTGCATTTCTTTTCATAGTATGTGTTTGGTAATTAGTGTCGTATACATATTTTTTTAATTAAAAATACATCAAGATAATTGTTTTTATATATTTTTATATTAATATATAAAAACTATTGAAAAATACTTTAAAAAATTAATTAAATATATTTTTTGGACTGAAAATAATTTAAAAACACTTTAAAAAATACATTTGCAAAAACAACATTAATAGCATCGATCTCCCTGATTTTTGCGTGATATATATGGTCATCGGGGGTAGTTGGATTGCTAAATCATGTCTGCGTGCATTGTGGGAATAATGATCTAAACAATGGTTTGTTTGACTGCTTTTTTTTTTTTCATAGTCAGCCTGGTATTCTCTCGAGTTAGCTCGGTGACATGGACTCATGGGTTGGTTGGAGACGAATCCTCAAAATGGAAAAAAAAGTGTTTTTTTTTTTTTGTTAATGGGTGTGTATCATAAAAGTTCACTCTTTCTTACACAATGGTCGTTAAACAATTTAAAACTTACATGTTAGACCTCAATGTTTCAATTTTTAGGCCCCTCCAACAAAAGTTCCCACATCGCCGGCGGGCCAGCTTGCATGCAATAAAACTGAACTCACTTTCTTGGACTCGTTAAATCTTGGCATGTCATGTGTAGGAGCTAACGGGAAGATTCATAAGAAAAAAACCGATGTCTTCTATTAACTATTAGTTTTATATTGAAGAAATTATATATGATGAATTTCTTCGATTATTGTATTCATTTTCAGTTTGAGACGATTAAGTTCCAGAAGAAAAGAAGAAGAAGAAAAGGGTTAATTCCGTAATATTTACATCAAAGGTGACTAGCCAATACAGTAAGTGTAAGTTCATGTTAGAAACTGTTTTAAAAATGTTTTTGAAAAAAAATTAAAATTTTTATTTTTATTTTAAATAATATTTTTGATATTTTTATATCATTTTCATGTGATAATGTTAAAAAAATAAAAAAATATTATTTTTATGTATTTCTGAACGAAAACACTTTCAAAAATAACCGCAAACACGCTCTCAAATAGACATTAAGTATTTATGGTCTGTTTTGGAAGTGTGGTTGGGATTGCTAATAAAAATATTTTTCATTCAAAAATACATCAAAATAATATTTTTTATTTTTTTTAAATTATTTTTGACATTAACACATCAAAATTATCTAAAAATACCAAAAAAATTAATTGAAAATATAAAATGAAATAAAAATTCAATATTTTTCAAAAATACTTTCAAAAACTCTCCTAAACTGCGATTACCCCGTTAATCTGCGATTGAATTCCCCTTTATCAGAAACAATTTGCAAATAAACAAGAAAGAAGGGAAAATAAATTTGTTAATGCACCCAGATAATGAATAAAAAATAAAATGTCATCCCTAAGATATAGTTGGAATTGATTTGCGAAGGCGCAAAATGGCAACCCTCATAGGATATATATCTCTGGATCATGACGTCGTTGAAGAGAAAGGCAGATCATGCATTTCCATTTTAAATAAATTATTCCATGGAACCTCAAATTTGATCTTCACAAATGGAGGGGAGGACCGACGATTGAAATTGTCGTCCGATGAGAAACCCTGATAGACAGGAATCGTCAGCTAATTAGGGCCACTCTTTCAGAAGGCATGTCGGGGACAGGTTCAGTTTTTTGGTGGGCATCATTGTTGTTATTTCGTCTCATTGCGGGTTACCTTTTTTATTTTTGTTTTTTTCCTTTTTTTTCTTCCTAGCTGCTCCTCTAAACATTTTTTTATACCTTGGGCTGGGCTGGTATGGGACGGGCCGGAGTAGATATATATCTCCATTCAAGTTTTCTCGAATCCTTTTATTTCAGTTCATTTCCTCGAATCACTTCAAGGGTATTGCCATGCACGTGCAGGATAGTGATCTTAATATTGGATCCAATGATATCGACGGCTCTCATTTTTCTAATGGCTCAATATTTTCATCAACTCCTTGATGCATTTTTAGCCTCATTTTTCTGTAAATTGTCTATAAATTTTAAGAAATGAGAAATTATAATAGACTTAAACTAGTGAATTTATTTATTGACATATGGGCATGAAACAAAGCACTAAATAATCAACAAAGCGCAATTATTCGTTTATTTATTATTGATTCTGCTAGCTATTATCAACAGCTAGCCAGTCAAAAGTACTACTCAAGGAAGCAAAGGTTGCTTCGGAACAACATTAGTTACAGATGAATCTTTCGAATCGGCAGCTCTATCGCAATAGCCTTCAAGTATTTGGCCCTCTTCAGTGGTGAACCCGAGTGTACCAATCATGTTAGGCCAGCAATGCTCGCCGATTGTATGCAAAGCCTGGCAGCAGCCCTGGCCTAGCTGAGTCTCTCCGTTGAGGAAAAAAAGAATGATCTCCCCGGTGCATGCTTGAAGCTGAATCAGAGATCCCCAGCAATCTGATGACTCCACATCTAATTTCAAACGAGCCGTGAGGTTCGAGGCCGAGGCTAATGGTCGTGCCATGTCCCTGGTCGTAGCCGTGGCCTTGGCGCAGTCCGAGCTGCAGCATGCAGAGAAAGTCACCAGAAGAAAGATGATCATGAGATTAAAAGCCATTTCGAGAGTGGTGTGGAGATTGATCGTATTGGATCGGTGGTTTGATGAGAATTGTTCATGGCTGGGTGCTTGTATAGGGATGCGATGACTGTGTCATTGATGCGATATTAATTTTAACGTTACAATATTTACTCTTTGAAGGCGAAAAGGCTGAGAGAACGTGGAGCGGATGATAAAAAATAATAATTAGGCAAGGCAATCACCCATCAAGTTACAAATTTATAACAGCTAAATCAAATTATTGCAGGACCCGGCCGCCTAAAAACATCAATTAGCTTGCAGCTAAGAACGGAGAGGGAGGTAGTCCAAGGAACAGATCATCATGTGTTTATTAAATTTGTTATTTAAGTATTTTTAAATTTATCAAATTGATATTTAAAAAATAATTTTCAATAATCTTAATATTCTAATGTTAAAAATAAAAAAAACATTTTTTTAAAAAAGCACTCTAGACTACATTAACAAACACATATGGATAAACAATTGATGAATACATATTTCATTTCACATGATTTTTGCAAATTCTTGAGTTTTTTTTTAATAAAAAATATCGAAACTCATAAGTTTATTAAATCAAAAACAATTTTTATTTAAATAAAAATAGTTTTTGAATTTCAGTCAATTTTGTTTTAATCAAAACTTCAAAATTTTAATCCATATAAATTTTGCGATTCGTTAAAAAACTCAAATAATTCCAGGCTACAAGTCGACAGTACTTTTCAATCACTATATTAAAATTGAAGAAATCAATTATTTTTATGTGACCTGCAATAATTATTTCGAAGAAAAAAACGGAGCACACTAATCGGTCAAAAAGTCACACCATCTTGAAGTGTTATAGAACATCTCATCGTGTCATTGGTCCCCGGTACACAGGAAGAAAAAAGGTTTCCATGGCCCCCACAATCCTCCAAGCTGGAGTATATTGGCCTATCACAGCAAAGTAGGCAGTGAAGCAGCCAATAGAAAGAGGATAAGACTCCATGTAGGATCCGAGAGAGAGAGAGAGGGAGAGGGAGAGAGAGAGAGAGAGAGGTGCAATTCTTTCTTAAAAAACCCCAAAGAGGAAGAGAATGAGTTACCAGATAACACTGTTACTCAATTCCGTAACACCAAAGAAGCAGCTTTTGCCAAAGGAGATATTAATGCTATGGATGAATTGGAAGGAATTTTGGGAATTGAAGATGATGAAAGGTTGTCAAGTGATAGCATGTATGGTCTACTTGATTAGGATTTTAGGGACTTGGAGGAGCACCCAACTGCTGAAGATGAAGAGGGATCAGAAATGTTCAAGTGACGATAGCAGAAGCCGTTTCTTTGAGTTTGAGGAAAGACATTATAGTACTGGCGAGGTTAAAAAGGAAGAGAGAGTCTTGGATTATGGGATGGAAAGACATTATAAGTTTTTTTAATCAGAATATCCGTCTTTTGCAATGGAAAGACATTTCCTGAAATTTTCTCGGTATCTACAGACCAGCAACTAGACACACCATGGCACCACTATCCCCTTTTCACCGCAATTCTCTTTTAGCCGTAAAGCTTCTCCACGAGCCACCCACAAATATCCACCGCCACTATTTCTCAACCCAGAAGAAATTTCATCCATTTGCTTACTGGAAATTGAAAAGAAACTTCCTAATGACACATACAATATAATGACACATACAATATAGAGCCTGGAGCTTGGGAATTTAGCCATTGGAAGTTTGTATTGTTGACTTATAATGTCATACTTTGTATGCTTTATATATTTTGATGATAACAATAAAAAGAAAATGGACTAATAATATGTTTGGATGAGATTAAGCTATAAACAGGTATTATACATAGAATACATCAACAAGCATAATGGAGTACACGAAGAAGTCACTCCAGGAAGTCCAAGATGCAAGCAAGTGAAGACTTAGAATAAGTGTTCATTTTAGTGCTTTATGTAAATCTCTATTTCTAACTTGATAGCACAAATTAAAATGAACTCACACACTTCACACTGCATGCATTAAAAGGATTTGATGATTAAAGGTTTAAGTCATAATCAATCGGTTCAAGAAATTCAGAAAAGATAATTTGTCAAAATTGCCTTTCTACATGAACCGGTCGACCGCTTGAGGTATCCGTTGTGAACCGGTCGACCGCTTGGAAGACAAATTATTTTATCCGTTGTAAACCGGTCGACCGCTTGGTTTTGTCGGTCAGCTTGATATGAAGCTGCATTAAACAGCTATAACGACTAGTTTTTGAAACTTATAGATAGGCTCTTAATTGCAAACTAAGTACACAACTTGTATCTTATAGTGAGGCAATTAGTGCTAAACATCTTCATATCATCAATCATGAATACTTATATATATTTAAGCTTCATATCTTAATTGCAAAACTAAGTACACACAACTTCTATATCTTATAGTGAGGCAATTACTAGTGCAAAAACATCTTCATATCATCAATCCTCATTAATACTCATATTTGTGTTTAAACTTTCATATCTTAACACAAAGAGTATTTCTCATTCTCACTACACTTAAACACATTCAAATATTCTAAGTGCTATTAAGTGAGAGAAAGAGATCATAGATCTTTATTTGTAATATCCACACTATTAAGAGTGTATTGTTGTTTTACAAAAACAACCATTGTGAAACTCTTGAGAGTTGAGTATAAAACTCTTGGTATTGGCGAGGGAACATCACCAAGGAAAAATCTTGAAGAGGGTACATCTTCAAGTGGGAAAAAGAAAATCTTGAAGAGGGCATATCTTCAAGTGGTGTAAAAGTCTTGGTGTGGATTCATCAAGCGGGAATTGTAATCTTGTTACTTGGACTAGTAAGAGAATACAATACTCAAGTACGAGTTGGTACTTGAGTCGTGGATGTAGGATTGCCGAACCACGTTAAAAACCGAGTTAGCAATTTCTCTCTCTTATCTCTTTACTTGAAAGTAATTGATTTTAGAATTGCTATAATTATTGTATAGTTGCCTTAATCCGTGAACAACAGGTATTAGACTTTAAATTTATGGGTAATAGACTTTTACCCCGAGCATGATTAAACTTGTTTTTTGGAGGGGGTGTTAGCCTTGGATTTTCGAACAAATTGATCCTGACTCGACTAGTCCCATTTAATTGGGTATTAGCCTTAGATTTCTAACGTTGTTCGTCTTTTCATATTCAAGCCCTTTTTAGTTGGTATTACACTTCAATTTTATGGGTAATAGATTTTTCCCTCTAGCATGATTGAACTTGGTTTTTGGAGGTAGTGTTCGCCTTGGATTTTTGGACAAATTAATCCTAACTCGACTAGACCCATTTAAATGGGTATTAGCTATAGATTTCTAACCTTGTTTGTTTTTTCATATCCAATTCCTTTTTAGTTGGTATTACATTTCAATTTTATGGATAATAGACTTTTCCCTCTAACATGACTGAACTTGGTTTTTGGAGGGGGTATTAGCCTTGGATTTTCGAACAAATTGATCCTTACAATACAAGCCCCATTTAACTCGGTATTAGCCTTAGATTTCTAACCTTGTTTCTCTTTTCATATCCAAGCCCTTTTTAGTTGGTATTAGACGTCAATTTTATGAGTAATAGACATTTCCCCCAAGCATGATTGAACTTGGTTTTTGGAGGGGGCGTTATCATTGGATTTTTGAACAAATTGATCCTGACTCGACTAACCCTATTTAAATGGCTATAAGCCTTATATTTCTAATCTTGTTCGTCTTTTCACATCCAAGCCCTTTTTAGTTGGTATTAGACTTCAATTTTATGGATAATAGACTTTCCCCCCAAACATGATTGAACTTGGTTTTTGGAGGGGGTGTTAGCCTTGGATTTTCGGACAAATTGATCCTGACTCGACCAGACCCATTTAAAGGAGTATTAACCTTAGATTTCTAACCTTGTTCATCTTTTCATATCCAAGCCCTTTTTAGTTGGTATTAGACTTCAATTTTCTGGGTAATTGACTTTTTCCCCAAGCATGATTCAACTTGCTTTTTGGAGGGGGTGTTAGCCTTGGATTTTCGAACAAATTGATCCTTACTCGCCTAGCCCCATTTAAATGGCTATAAGCCTTATATTTCTAATCTTGTTCGTCTTTTCATATCCAAGCCCCTTTTCGTTGGTATTAGACTTCAATTTTCTAGGTAATACACTATACCCCAAGCATGATTCAACTTGCTTTTTGGAGGGGGTGTTAGCCTTGGATTTTTTAACAAATTGATCCTAACTTGACTAACCCCATTTGAATGGCTATAAGTTTTATATTTCTAATCTTGTTCGTCTTTTCACATCCAAGCCCTTTTTAGTTGGTTTTAGACTTGAATTTTATGGGTAATAGAGTCTTCCCCCAAGCATGATTGAATTTGGTTTTTAGAGGGGGTGTTAGCCTTGGATATTTGGACTAATTAATCCTGAATCGATGAACCCTATTTAAATGAGTTTTAGCCTAAGATTTCTAAACTTTTTCATATCCAAGACCTTTATAGTTGGTATTAGACTTCAATTTAATGGGTAATAGACTTTCTCCCAAGCATGATTCAACTTGCTTTTTGGAGGGGGTGTTAGCCTTGGATTTTTTAACAAATTGATCCTAACTTGACTAACCCCATTTGAATGGCTATAAGTTTTATATTTCTAACGTTGTTTGTCTTTTCATATCCAAGACCTTTTTAGTTGGTATTAGACTTCAATTTATGGGTAATAGAATTTTCTACCAACCATGATTGAACTTGGTTTTAGTGAGGGGGTGTTAGCCTTGGATATTCAGACAAATTAATCCTGCCTAAACGAGCCCATTTCAATGAGTATGAGCATTAGATTTCTAACCTTTTTCATATCCAAGCCCTTTTTAGTTGGTGTTAGACTTCAATTTATAGGTAGTAGACTTTTCCCGCAAGCATGATTGAACTTGATTTTTGGAGCGGATGTTAGCCTTGGATTTTTGGACATATTGATCCTCACCCGACTAGCCCAATTTAAATTAGTAGTAGCCTTAGATTTCTAACCTTGTTCATATCCAAGGACTTTTTAGTTGGTGTTAGACTTCAATTTATGGGTAGTAGACTTTTCCCGCAAGCATCATTGAATTTTGTTCTAGAGGTGGTGTTAGCCTTCGATTTTCGGACAAATTAATCCTGACTCGACGAGCCCCATTTAAATGAGTATTAGTCTTCGATTTCTAACCTTGTTCATATTCAAGGCATTTTTAGTTGGTATTATACTTCAATTTTATGGGTAATAGACATTTCTCCCAAGCATGATTGAACTTGGTTTTTGGAGGGGGTGTTAGCTTTGGATTTTCAGACAAATAGATCCTGACTCGACGAGCACCATTTAAGTGAGTATTAGCCTTAGATTTCTAACCGTTTTCATACCCAAACCCTTTTAGTTTGTATTAGACTTCAATTTTATAGGTAATAGACTTTTCCCCCAAGCATTATTGAACTTGGTTTTTGGAGGGGGTGTTAGCCTTGGATTTTCGGACAAATTGATCCTGACTCGACTATCCCCATTTAAATGATTATTAGGCTTAGATTTCTAACCTTGTTCATATTCAATCCCTTTTTAGTTGGTATTAGACTTTAATTTTATGGGTAATAGACTTTTTCCCCAATCATGATTGAACTTGGTTTTTGGAGGGGGTGTTAGCCTTGGATTTTCGGACAAATTGTTTGTGACTCGACGTGTTCCATGTAAATGAGTATTCGCCTTAGATTTCTAACCTTTTTTATATACAAGACCTTTTTAGTTGGTATTAGACTTTAATTTTATGAGTAATAGACTTTTCGCCCAAGCATGATTGAACTTGGTTTTTGGAGGGGGTGTTAGCCTTGGATTTTTTAACAAATTGATCCTAACTTGACTACCCCCTTTTCAATAGGTATTAGCCTTAAATTTCTAACCTTGTTTGTCTTTTCATATCCAAGCCCTTTTTAGTTGGTATTGGACTTCAAATTTATGTTTAATAGACTTTTTTCCCGAGAATGATTTAACTTAATTGATGCTACCAGAACCTGTATTAACTAAATAGCTGTCCTTGAGTTCAAAACAAGTTATGGCAGGACCAATTGGATAGATTGGCAAGTGTATTTTTGCTTTTAGTGCGTCGAGGACTTGGGACTCAAGGTCATATATAGAAGGAGATGATTATAAGTTATTGTGCTCTTGGCACCCATGAAATGCTTTCCAAAGTAGTCTCATAGAATCCAGGAATATCAGCTCCTCATAGGTACTGCTAATACAAGGGAGGTGGTTGATTGTTGATCAACGGCGTCCATCTTAGAGTCCACCTTTTTATCTGGAATGATTTGAACGAAAGGCGTTCTCTATCCATAATTTGTAGTGGAACTGAAACAATCATGGCAAGCAAGATAATGACTTGCATATGATGTGTAGTTAAAAGAGATCTAGAAGATGGCGATATCACCACTTTGATTTGATTTTGACATTTCTGTTTTATCTGTGTGTTGCCCGCATATTTCAGGCAGTGTGACATTTTAATGCTACCAGCCTTTGGATCCATGCTCTTTTCAAATAAAAGTACACAAATCACTTGCGGAGGATGTCTTTTAACAATGCTGTTGTTTTACTACAGCGAAGTTGTTACATACTCTTGTCCTTGTCTTCCTGGATTTACGCACCAAGAAATTACTAGCATCTCACCAACCTCCACATTTATTTATGTTCTGGATTTTCACACCAAGAGCGAAGAGATTTGAACTGCGTAAATATAAGTGGTCACGGAATCGACTAAAATTGGGATTATATTGCCTTTGGCCTCCAGCGTTTTTGCAAATGACGGGGGCTAAATTGGTTTCCATAGAGCCTAAATGTCTAATCAACATATTCTGCTCAAAGACTTGTATATTATCATGCAGATTTCTTGAAGAGGTCTAAACTCACAATCATTCCGGAAAACGCATGGCCGCGGACCTTAAATCAGCTGGCAAATAATGCATTATTCAATAACACTACTTGATTCATAATCAATCTGCTCATCAGGCCTGGCCTTGTGAAATGCCCCTGATGAAAGAATCAAGGTTGGTGTCAGATGATCCACCCTTCGCAATTGCTGCATTACAAGTCTCTTGAAGTTCTTTAGCTTTCTTCCTCATTTCTTTCACCTCACTGTTCTCTGCATCCATAAAACTTTTCACAAGCTTCGCAATTTCATCTCGTGTCACCAATTTTTCACTTCCAGCCTCTCTCTTCACCCTCCACCCTATCTCCCAGTCTTCCACAATTATTTTGCTGCCTGTAGTTTGATCCCAAAATATAGGAGAAGCAAGCATTGGAACTCCAGCATAAACAGCTTCTAGAGTGGAATTCCACCCACAATGTGTCCAAAAACCACCAACAGAAGGATGGCGCAACACCCTCAATTGGTCACACCATGGCACTACTTGCCCCATATGACCACAACCATCTTTAAAAAGAGTTGTTTCCCCTCGTGACACCCACAAGAACCGAACGCCGCTATTATGAACCCCAGCAACAATTTCATTCAATTGGGAACTTGAAACTGAAAGGAAACTTCCCATTGAAACATACAGCACAGAACCTTTACGTTGGGAATTTAGCCATTCGATGTAGTCAGGGATATCGTGATTACTGCTAATAACTGAAGAGTTGTCTTTGGGATCCAAATAAGGTATAGGAGGGCCGACAGTGTAGAGAGGTAAAGGTAACTTCACCTTTAAAGCGTCAATGACCTGGGCTTCAAGCTCATAGACAGAAGTTAACAGAAGATACTGAGCTTTGGACGCCAGTGAAACGGAATCTAAAGCTCGGGGAAAGGTTTGTCGACCAGTTCCATGGAATACTGTAGGAAAGTCTACCAAACGTGTTGGAGGAATTCCAGGAATGTAGTCCACACGTTCTTCTCCACGCTCTGAAAAACACAAAAAAGATGCAAATGAAGTGAATTTTCATTGATGAATTTATGACCTTAATTTGCTTTCTCCAGCAATACTATTAAGCTCAGCATAAGATACCATAATTACAACAATCAGCTTTGGCAGCCTAAGTTGTCCTGATCATAAAGATAGGATTGATGCAAAACAACGCAATATGCCATGTGTGTATGGAAGCTAAACCCTGCAACTCGTATTTTGTAAGGCTCCTTTGGCGTTGTGTCAAAAGACTTGACGGGGGGCAAGTCAGTTTTGCAGCATTATATAGACAAAACAAGAGGCTACACAACAGTCAAAACCCTCCAGCCTAGCTTAAAATCTCAGCAATGGATCACAAAGTGAAGACTTATCATCGATACTTCATGGTATTCAAAATTCATGCGCGCAGGAGAAGGTCTGTCTCAATAAAAAGTACGACTTTTTTTTATCAATCATCAAAAGTACAAAAATAATTAAAATAAATAATGAAAATCAATTCATAATGGATCTAAAGTTAAGGATAAAATTAAAAAAATATTAAATTAAAAAAAGAGCAAAAACAATCAAGTTAATCTTAGTTAACTTACTAAACCAACTATTTAGGTCATTAGATCAAGATAAACCTATAAAAAATTAGTTCGAAAAAAATTACAAAATATAATTTTTAATTGATCTAATGTTTAATAAGTATGAAATTAAAAGGAGAAAAAGTTGTTGAAGTATGAAATAATAAAATATATATATATATATATATATTAAAAATGATCTATACAAATAAATTGGGTCATTTTAAGTCCATTTGTTAAACCCCCGATCTAGATTACAAGATTAAGATAATTTCTTAGATAGTAAATAAAAAAATTACAAGTCCAGAAATTGTTCTATTTCTTGTGCGGAGTGGTTTCTATTTTGCTGTGATTATGCTTTCTCTGATCAGCAGGGACGGTCTATCGATAATTTATTTGGTGGCTATGAGGGCCAGGTTGCACCGCCGGTGATGGAAGTGTCTGGCTAAGTTTAGTGGAATGACAAACCCTAAAAAATATCTTATGGGTGGGAGGCTGCTGTTGTTTTGTGTTCCCTGTTTTAGTTTAGCAGGAAAAAATGAGCAGAGGTTAGTTTTGTCAATTTCATTTTAACAAGACATGAATAGTCAACAAAACGCTGCGCCATCTACCGTGATAATTCACGTGCAGCGAAGTGGTGGACTACAAGTTGAACTTTTCTTTCTTCCGTATTCTCTTCTCCGAATCTACATTGGCACGTGTCTAACTGTTCACGCGTGTGACACTCAATGCATGTGAAAA
This sequence comes from Salix exigua, assembly GCA_032356905.1. Taxonomy (NCBI): domain Eukaryota; kingdom Viridiplantae; phylum Streptophyta; class Magnoliopsida; order Malpighiales; family Salicaceae; genus Salix; species Salix exigua. The sequence goes on from CM063596.1 coordinate 7,718,933, forward strand.
AAATTCAATTACAATGAATCAACTATAAGTTTTTAGGTGGTAATAATTCAATCACTATCCTTCTTAAAACCCACTAAATTAAATAATATCAGTTTTTATGTTTTTTCTAAAATCAAATATTTTATTAATTAAATCTAAATTACATTACATATAAAATTAAATTTAATTACACGTGATCTAATTCAAACAAACTATCCAGCATGCCAAATCTCTGTTAAATAAAATAAAACTAAAAAAAAAAACAGGAGAAAAAGGAGTGGAAATCTTCTCTTACATACCTGATAGCTCGACCGGGAAATGCCCATTTTGCTTGAGTAGCTCAAAATGATGGAACACGGAAAAAACAGTGGTTGACATGGTCCAAAGAGAAGCTACAGGGATATTCCTCCGATTTCCAACAAGGACCACCCAGTCCAGGTAAGTATCAGCTATAATAACATCCACTGGCAGCTCAAGCCGGTCAAGGAGCTGCTCAAAAGGAGCCTCCATTTTTGTGGCAACAGCTTTCAAGAATCCCGGAAAGTCTTTCGCACGGCCCAGCTCGGAGGGTATGCAGTTGGGGATCGTGGCAAAGCAGATGTTGGCCGGCTTCCTAGTGTCCGAGCCGATGAAGCCATGCCATTCCTCTGTTACAACAAAGGTAAAGAGGATGTCTGGTTTTCTGACAGATATGAGCTTGCAGAGATTCATCATGGGATTTACGTGTCCCCTGCCTGGATATGGCATCGCCAGCACGTGAAGAGCAATGGCTGATTCGGCTCCGGGGGCACCCATCCTTATCCAAAGAATGAAGTGGTGGAAAGCGTGAGGACTGCTGGAATGAGGCTGGGGTTTATATGCTCACTAACATTTGAATGGGTTGATTTTTTATTTTATTTTACGAAATAAAAATGTTTAAAATAAATCAGTGAAATAGTCAGCTTGTATGTTTTGTTAGGCGAACATTGACAATTCCCAGTGGATTTGTTAGGCGAGAAAAACTTCACAATCCCATCTCTTGTCAATTTTCCAAGAACATGGAAAAATGATAGAACTTGAAGTTCAATACTTAGTTCAGAGAATGTTTGAGATTGATTTTGAAAATATTTTTTGTTTAAAAATATATAATATGATATTTTTTTATTTTTTTAAAATTATTTTAGATATCAGCGTATAAAAATGATCTAAAAAAATAATTTAAAATAAAAATAATGTTTTTTTACTCTTTAAACGTAATGCCAAACAGAGATCTATAATGGATCTATCTTCATATTTCACTAATTTTTTGCTTTTTCAAAACAAATTTGTAGATTGAATATAATCTTGTTGACTCAACAGTCATAAATTTGGGTCTTATCATCCTCATTCAATTTGAAAAATTAAGCACAGGGTAGTATGAGTCTATACAAGTTTCAAGAAAGTTTTCACCTGAGCGAGCATGTTCAAGAATAATATAAATCATATCTTGGAGTTTCACCTCATAACTTAAAATTTTAAGTGAGATGGTTCTTTAACATGATATCAGAGCGCCTTGTAAACTAACAATCACAAGCTTGAGTCTCACCATTCTTATTCTATTTGATAAAAATTAAACACAAGGTAATGTAAGTTTATGCAAGTTTCAAGATCAAAGACTTTCACTTGAAAAATATATTAAAAAATAATATAAATTATATCTTGAACTCTTATCTAAATTTTTAAATTTTTAGATAAAATAATTGGTGTTTAGTCCATCACGTTTGTCGTATAATTGAAAACCTCAGCCTAATTTTCTCAAAAGATACGCCATGATTTTCAAAGATTAAGATACATGAAGTCAACACTCTTTTCCGGTACTTTGACGAATGGTAATCGACTGAAGACATGGAGATTTAAAACCACTTATGTTGTTTTAACAATTTCAGTCTATAATTAATATTGTTTCTCTTTTAGTATTACTGCCTCTCAAAACATTTTATATATTTCATTTTTTTTCTCAGGTGATATTGTGGTTTGATTGGTCATGACTCATCGATTGAACCAATGGCCCAGTAACCTTTGTTGGCTCTTGTACGGGGCAGGTTTTCAAATTATATGATTGAATGGCATGGCACTAGCATTTCTTTTAATCCACAGTATGGGAACAAGAAAAATACCAGCAAAAAGAATGAAAGATGAATCTACGATCATATTTGCTTTGCTGAAAGATTGTGCATTGCTATAATCAGTCATGGATCCAGATGCAGAGATTTAATGGGATTTGCTTCATGTTATGTTTCCTTTGCGTGTGAGGTTTAGAGAGAGGATATGAACGTGCGGCCTGCATTCCAGGAGTTTCTTCAACAAATCTGGTGGATGTTCCTTCCTTCATTAATGGAAGCAACCCATACATGTTTGGTCGGATATGTAGTGGAAATATTCTCATGGGTGCCTAAAGCAAAATATCTTTTATTCCCTTCCATGTATGAGCTCGAACCCTAGGCCATCGATGCTATAAGCAGAATTCTCCATTCCTGTCTATACTGATGGTCCTTCAGTACTGTATGTACTCGAACCTTGAAGATGGATCTTATACGATTACTGCACATGGTGAAATTGACTACTGGAGATGGTTAGATAACCAACCTGGTAAATCGTTTTGTACATTTCCATGGGGAGCTTTCTATCATTTTCCAGTGCCCAAATGGATGAAATTGCTGGCGGTTTGCATGATAGTGGTGTTTGATACTTATGGGTGGCTCGTGGACAAACTTCTAAGTTGGAAGAGGTTTGCGGTGATAAGGGATTGGTGCCCTGGTGTGACCAGCTGAGGGTGCTGAGCCATCCATCTGTAGGAGGATTTTGGACGCATTGTGGGTGGAATTCTTTTCGAGAAGGTGATTTTGCAGGTGTTCCATTCCTGACCTACCCAATTTCTGCAGATCAACGCCCAAACAGCAAGTTAATCGTGGAGGACTGGAAGGTTGGCCGAGAGTGGAGAAAGAATACAGGGTTGAAAATCTGGTGAGAATGGGAGGGAATTGGAGACTTCTGCGGAATTTTATGGATTTGGATAGCAAAGAAGGAAAAGAGATGAGGGGGAGAGTGAAAGAATTGCAGGAGATATGTCCACAATGAATCTCCATAGATGGATCATCTGAAACCAACATCAAATCCTTCATCAGGGAAATCAGCATTGGACATTTGTGAGGTTTTTAGGTTTCTGTCAACTATGAATGGACACTTGAAGCATGTGGCATTTGTTTTCTGGAACAAATGTTAACTGGAAATTCATTTACAAGTCATTTGAATTAAATTTGCATGGCTAATTCTCTAAACGAGGCAAAATGCAGGGCTCAAAATACATTTGAGCCTGATACTTATCATCATTATCATAAATACATCAGAATCACCAATGTGCAGGATATGTACTGCAAAGCACGTGAAAAAACATATAAACGGAAGTTCCAAATGCAGAATTCATAACGAACTGTTTGAAACTTCTCATATGGAACGTTACATGTAAGTTATTATATATATAGAAAGGGGTTGCTTGGTCTATCTAGCTGAATGACCAATTCCACTTATATAATTTTATTTACGTTTTAGCTTTGAATATCAATATTTCAGTAATTTGTCTTTGATGAATCTGAAGAAGCCATCTTCTTCTCCTGGAGCCAATACTTTCTGGACAGAGTTATTGAAGCTTTCTCACTGGTTCATAAAGCACAACATCTATTATTCCCTACAATCTATGAACTTGAACCTCGAGCCATTGACATTTTAAGGACAGTTTTCGTTCCCTGTTACAGCGAACAACAGCTTCGATTACTTCAGATTGTTAAATAGCCAAACTAGTAGATATGTTTTATTCTTCTCTGTAGGGAGCGTCCAGTTCTCAAACGGATGGATTTACAGTTGATTTCCATGAAGTGGTGTATGTTAGAAAATATTCTTAAAGGTGACCATATGTGGAGGTTCTGAATTAAATGGCAATAGTCTAGCTAATAAAAAAATAATAAAAAAGTGTGATTTTCATATACTCATAAGCTTTTTTATTCTTGATAGCACAGAAATTTATGAACAATTGCTTCAACGTTTATCTATTATTATAGAAAGTATATCAGGCGCAGAAAGCTTGGTTACAAAATATGAAATAGCAGGGATGGTGCAGGAATTCATGAATTTGAAAAGCAATAAAGGGAAAGAACTAGGAGAAAACCAAGAGAGCCCGAGGACATGTCAGCACCCGATTGCAGAAGAATGAACTTGGAATCTAAACTCGAAGCTTTCATCAATGGCATATCATGCCACATCCATATTAAGTCGAACAAAATTTTCTTGCTGCATCCTAGTGGCTAAACTTCTTGGCTCTGTTCCTTCTTGTCTAAAACTAAACGTTCACTCCAATAACGAATCTGGTTGCAACTTGCAAGATTCCTCAAATGCGTTGAGAGTTAAATTGATCTTTCAAAGAAGGTGTTGGATAATCTTTACACAATGATGCATATGTTTGATGGATGGCTATATTCGACCTGTTTTCCACGGCAAGGCATCAATTCTACCCTTTTCCACTAAAAGCAACAGAGACTTTACTTTCGAGGACGTTGAAAATTTCCCCGTGTCCACCATTTCTAAAGAAGGGGCATTGTCGTCATCTACGCTTCCCAGATCACTTTCCCATTTCTTCTACAAGCTCAGAACTTCACAGCCAAGGAGGATCCTCGCCTTGTTTCAGACATGGATGCTGTTACCGTAAAACCAACCTATAGCTCCCACGTAGTGGCCATACCTTATCCAGGTCGAGGCCATGTAAACCCCTTGATGAACTTCTGCAACATACTTGCTTCAAAACAACCAGACACTCTGGTAACCTTTGTAGTCACCGAAGAGTGGCTTGGCTTAATTAGCTCCAGTTCTAACAACAGCCCCAGTAACCTCCAATTTGGCTCCATACCCAACGTTATTCCATCAGAGCTGGTCCGCAACGCTGATCCAATTGGGTTCGTTGTAGCTGCCTTGACTAAGATGGAGGCTCCATTTGAGGAGCTTCTTGATAGGTTTCGTCAGCCTTTGAGGCCTACTCTTATAGTGACCGATGTTTTCCTGTTTTGGGCGATTGGTGTCGGGAATCGAAGGAATATTCCGGTAGCTTCATTTTTTCCCATGTCTTCGACAGTGTTTTCTGTGTTTTATCATTTTGATCTTCTTGCACAACATGGACACTTCCCCGTGGACTTATTAGGTAAGGTCAATTCTAATTTTCTTTCCTCTTTTAAGAGAAGGGTTTTAATTTAGTATCTGCAAGAATTATTCTACTGCCATTGTAATACATGCAATATTTTAACAAGATTTTTGAGATCCTCGTTGCCTAGTGATTGTAAATGGATTTATCTCATGTTAGCATGTGAATTATTTTTATTGTAGAGATAATAAATGTAATGCTTTCGCGTGTCAAATTTGCTGTATATATAAAGGACTCGCTGTCTAAATCTATCGGGTACATTAGCCACAAATGATACATGTAGTGAATGAATAGAAAAGCTGTAATTTATATAGAGCAAGCATTACAGAATGGCTAAGAGTATATAAATTATTTTTCGTTCAATGAATATATGAGCCTAGAAGAAATGCCAAATACTGATTGCTTGCTTGCTGTATGCCTACTTCTCTATCTGGGTACAGAAAAGGGTAACGAGATGGTGGATTACATCCCCGGAGTTTCTCCATTACGTCTACTGGATCTCCCGTCCCTCATATTTGCAAGCAACCAATATATGCTCCACCGATTCTTGGATCTTATTTCGTGGATTCCTAAGGCACAGTACCTCATACTTCCGTCAATTTATGAGCTTGAGTCTCAAGTTATAAAGGCTTTAAAAGAAAGAATTTCAATTCCCGTTTATACCATTGGTCCTGCCATACCTGACTTGAAACTTAGAGACAATTCTTCTTCAAATAGCGATAACAATGAACTCAGCTATCTACAGTGGCTAGATTGCCAACCTGAAAGTTCAGTTCTTTATGTGTCTTTGGGAAGCCATGTTGCAGTTTCAAGTGCACAAATGGATGAGATTGCTGCTGGTTTGTTTAATAGTGGTGTCCGATTCTTGTGGGTGGCACGCGATAAAACTTCTACGTTGAGACAGGCTTGTGGTGATAAGGGGCTGGTAGAACCATGGTGTGACCAGTTGAAAGTGCTGTGCCATTCTTCTGTTGGGGGGTTTTGGACACATTGCGGGTGGAATTCTGTTAAAGAAGGTATTCTTGCTGGTGTGCCTTTTCTGACCTTCCCTATAGTTGCTGACCAGCTGACTCATAGCAAGATAATCGTGGAGGATTGGAAGATAGGTTGGAGAATGAAGAAAGAAGTGGTAGCCACCACTTTGGTGGCAAGAGAGGAAATTGCAGGGCTTGTGCAGAAATTTATGGACTTCGAAAGAACTGTCGTCCAAGAAATGAGGAGAAGATCAAGAGAGCTTCAACAAGTATGTGAACATGCAATTGCTGAAGGTGGAACTTCTGATATTGACCTGAATGCCTTCATCAGGAACACATCAAAATGACCAAATCATATCCATTGTTCCTCGACATCTTGGCGACAAGTGTAATAAATAAAATCACAGACAGATAATGCAATGAAGAAAGGCAAATCCCTCCTGTAATCGTCCTTTCTTGGTCAATTATGGATCTGCTAGTTGATTTTAGGGAAGGCTATAACTTTTGAGTGGGTATGATTGTATATGGCTCTTTATAAAATTGAAAAGAGAACAATTGTTTTACAAACTGGCCTCCTTTTTCAACCTTATCTTTCGAAGGATTCCAATTGAAGAAGGTAGAGCTGTCAAGGCTCCCAAATTGACTATCAAACACCAAAATTTGTCGACAAAAACATCACGCAAAGAGCTTCCGCGCGTCAGAAAGATTTCTAGATAAAAATATCATCATCAAGGCTCGAACACACATTGCATTTCAAATTAACATGGAGTGCATCGCATCTCTCGCAACCCACAGTAACTATTATTAAAAATATTGCTAGGTAGCCGGCCAAAACTATCCTTGGACTTCTGATGGTTAAGCTAATAAATAAGAAAGAGATGCTGGAGAGATTAATACTTTTTTTCTAATAATTATTTTACTCGTGGATGTTGGATTTAATGCATTTACCACGTGTCGAGTCTAATTGACTTTTTTTCCATGTAATGATATATTTATATTTATAGATATAAAAAATATCTCAGAAGATCATCACATTTATTTTTTATTAATAATATTTAAGAGATATTTGTTTTTTTATTAATGATATATAAGAGATATTTATATCTCATTAGAAAACAAAAAACAATTACGGGGGTTGGAAGCATTAATTACTTATGAAAAATCTGTATATATTTTAGAGAATTAATTTTTTTAAAATTCAAAAACGAAAATTGATTTTTTTTTCTCCTTCTCGTTCTCGTTGATATACATTTCTCGTATAGTTTACCGATGATCCGACTTTCCGCCTTTATCACATTGTTATGCATGTGAACGTTGAGCAACTGGTAATGGAATTTAGCCAAGGAATTGTCTATATCAGTAGCCTCGGTCAAGATAGATTATAGACACCATCATTAAATGCCTTGGCTACATGCGTGGTGATTCTTTTTGATGATTTTCTCGTCACTCGTGAGGAACTACGGTGCGTGCATTTTTAAATTCGATGATCTAGGTTTGATTATGGAAAAAAATAATTAATACTTAAGATGGCTATATTTTTTTTGGTATAACTATCCAGTGTCCGGCAACTGCCGACTAATCTGGATTCGAGCCGGGTGAGATCCTTAAAGACGGCAAACTTATTTCATATAGCGTCATTGCATACCCAGGATCTCGAACTCGAGACCTTGGTTAAGCCATGACAATCATGTGTCAGCTGACCTACACGTTCGGTGATAGCTGGCTTTATTTTTAAGATATATTAAAAATGGATGGACTAGAGATTAACTTGTCAAATTTGCAATCCTAATCTTAAAAGAACGATAATAACAACAAAAAAACAAATCAAAATATACAATGAAATTTAATTCTCAATCAACTAAATATTAAATTATAAAACAAAAAAATCATGTTAACTTGGGTTGAACTACCAAACTTACAATTCAGATCATGAGGCCAGAATAACTCCATAAAATACAAATAAAAACAAATCACACAACTCAATTTTCAATCAACTCAACATTGAATGATGAAATCAAGAGAAAAATTTATTAAAAAATAATAACTTGAGTTCATCCATCAAATTGGTAACCTTGATCATAAGATCAAAACAAGATCATAGAAAATAAATTAATACAAATAATAAAAAAAATATTTCTTAATAAATTCAATGTTTAAAGTATATTTCTTAATCAATTCAATGTTTAAGGATAATATTTTTTTCAAAATAAAAAATATATTTTGAAAAAGAATTGAAAAACTAAAATAAATTATTCGGATAATGAGATTGGAATAACCCATAAAAAATCACGAGGCTCCATCTGATCTAACCAAATGTAAAATATAAAATTAAAAAAAAAATATTAATTAATAATGCTTTGAGAGAAGGTGCACAAGAAAAACAAAACATATTTTAATGTTTTATTAAATGTTAAATAATATTAAAAAAACCTTGAAAAAATATAACAAATAGAAGCATCATTAGACATATCTAATTATAATAAATAAATAAATAAATGGAAGCATCATATTTTAATTGTAGAAAAAAATTCCAATCAACCTCTTTGGTGGAGGCATTCTACAAATTGTGCATCTTCTAGTCACAATTATCCAAGTTGTCTGTTTGTACGGTTTAATCTTGTAATGTGGATGTTACTGTATCTCACGTGTAATTAGGAACATGTGTATCAAATTACCAAAAATAACTGTAATAGTTCAAAATTAAAGTTAATTAAGAATGTAGGGACTAGCTAGTATTAACATTCGGACAACTGAACCCTCGTGCTTACCACAACCACGTCAAATCTTACATGGCGCATATTTTTGTATAGAAAAGGGAGACCCAAAATCTTGGAAACCCTAACTGGTTCATTTGTCAAACTTCCAAATCCATAGTACCGCCCATCCTCTCCTTCTCCGTTAATCTCTTTCTTTCTGCTAAATTTCATCAGATGTAAGTACTGCATGTATGGCTGTAAGTAACCCGTCCCTCCCAACACCAAAATCTATCTCAGAACAAGAATAGTCAAATCTCCCAATTCCTCACTTCACCATTATTCTCAATAAAACTCCAAAAAACTCTTCACCATGGCCACCGATGCCACCACCACCAAATTCCAAAACCCCACGGATTTCCACCCCGATTTCCACTCAGAGCAAATCTCCTCCGCAACCTCTTACGACGGTCTCCATTTTTGGCAATACATGATTTCCGGTTCAATAGCCGGTCTTGTAGAACACATGGCCATGTTCCCTGTTGACACAGTCAAGACCCATATGCAAGCAATCGGGTCTTGCCCGATCAAATCCGTAAGTGTAACCCACGTCCTCAATTCTCTTCTTAAATCCGGAGGCCCTTCTTCCCTTTACCGTGGCATTGCTGCCATGGCTCTCGGCGCTGGTCCTGCCCACGCTGTCCATTTTTCAGTTTATGAAGTCTGCAAGAAACATTTGTCGCGAGACAACCCAAATAGCTCAATTGCTCACGCCGTTTCTGGTGTTTGTGCAACGGTTGCAAGCGATGCGGTTTTTACACCAATGGATATGGTCAAGCAGAGATTGCAATTGGGGAGTGATAGTGTTTATAAGGGTGTTTGGGATTGTGTTAAGAGAGTGGCGAGAGATGAGGGTTTTGGTGCGTTTTATGCTTCGTATAGGACGACTGTTCTGATGAATGCTCCATTTACTGCGGTTTATTTTGCAACATATGAGGCTGCGAAGAAGGGTTTGATGGGGATTTCCCCGGAGAGTGCTAGTGATGAGAAGTGGGTTGTTCATGGTACTGCTGGTGCCGCGGCTGGAGCATTGGCGGCTGCCGGTACCACACCACTCGATGTTGTTAAAACTCAGTTGCAGTGTCAGGTATTCTCTTCTTGTTCTGTTTTTAATCCACAGTGAACCAGTTTACCAATTTTAAGAAAGAGGATGCTTGCCTGTATAAATTGTGCAGTGCAATTGAAATCAACTTTTAGGACAACAGGTTTTAATGATCACTAAAGGTCTGATTTACAAGAATGAATTACTAGCTACATAATGAATTGATAATCTCACTCTTCCGGCTTCATATCTAATATCTATATCATCCTATTGGGTTTTTTATGCTGCCATAGTCGGAACATCTTGTAAAGTCTTGGCATGCCATAACAGCAGTTCATTTTCTGATCGAGCCCAGTATATACAAGAGTTGAATGCCGAATGTTAAATTGTTATTCTCATGTAATCGATACCATAACTCTGCATGTCTGCTTGCTTGTTAAGGAACTTGTTGTGCCTCTTCCACTAATGATGTAAAGAACCTTGCATAATTTCGGATAATATTTTTGATATATGCAGCCTTGCATAATTTCTTTTTTTATTTTGATATTTATTTCTAGTTATTTTTTGTTTTTTTTTTAATTTATTTATTAACACACATCATTTTTGGTTTATTTGATTACATGTATCTATAAATTATTTCATTTTCACTTCTTTTTTTTTTAACTACGACTGAAAAGTCACGCTAATATAAATTTTATTTTAAAAAATAAAGAATATATAAACATGGGTTATTTATCTAGTAAAGACTATAGGATGTTAAATATCTCTTGACGATAACAACGAACACTGATTGAATATGCAGGGTGTTTGTGGGTGCGACAGATTTAAAAGTGGTTCAATTGGAGATGTGATTAAAACAATAGTTAAAAAGGATGGTTACAGGGGGCTCATGAGAGGGTGGATCCCTAGGATGTTCTTCCATGCACCAGCCGCAGCAATCTCCTGGTCTACATACGAGGCCTCAAAATCTTTCTTTCAGGAACTCAATGATAATAGTAACAGTGACAATGTCACTTGAATAACAAACCAGCGAAAGCACTTTTCTGCTGATGCATCCCAAGTAATGAGATGCTAGCCTCCAGCGAGAGCTCACAGGCAAGCACGTCTGCCATTTTTTCAGGCCCAGTTGCTGTCTATTTAATCGGTATTGCGAGTCAAATTGAATGGTCATAGAATTTACTGCTGTATACTTGGCTGCTCGTTTAATAAACCTGTTGTTCCTACATTTTTTTCCCTTAAAATTTTCAGTTACATAATGCAAGATTCTTTTATCTCAACAAAATTTTGATCGGTGATCTGGATATTCAAGATTCAGTTACCGTTGCTCTCTCTTTTTTGCAGGGGTTTGGGGTTGGGGTTGGGGGGAGATTATCTTATGTAATTTGGCTTCCATGTTAGCGTCAATTTATATTCAAATGTGGACAGTTTCAGTCCCCTGGACGTCATTACAACATCCTCGAACTTCACAAGACAATCAAGAAGCCAAGAATATAAAAAATCTTCGCAGCTACGAATCGAGTGTTTTTTTTCTTGTTCTCTCTGAGTTTTCACCAGTCAGATCCGACAATCACAGTAATATCATCAAGTTTTCTACCAGCCAGACAAAGAAACTCGCCTGTGGTGTCGAGGAAATGAAAATCGTCTTTGTATCAGTAATATAAGAAGTTTTCGCCGTGAGCTTCATGCCAAGAATTTTCACAAGACAATCATATATTTGGAACATGGATTGGAAGAGACCTTGAAATCGAAGCCCTTAATATGGAACCATCATAATTTTCAGATTCGGCCCCCGCCCCCTCCTATGTCTCACAAGTAACTACCCACCAGCCCCCGTTTTGCACTTTTTGCAGAGCGAGCTCAAATCAAACGCGTGAGGTTCTGGTAAGAAAAACAGAGCACTCTCTTCCAGGAACCAAAATCTAGATGTTTCTATTTATTAATTAAATTGATATTGGACAAGCAGATCAACAAGCACCAGTGGTCTAGTGGTAGAATAGTACCCTGCCACGGTACAGACCCGGGTTCGATTCCCGGCTGGTGCAAGCATTTTTTCTTTTATTTTTCTTTCTGTGATCACTTTCTTTTTTTTAAATCAATCAATCTTGGCCTTGCATTTTCTTTCTCAATCTCCATTTCCAACCATGAACGCCACTCCCTTCTCCCCGCCCGATCCCCTTCAAGGTAAATTCAATCAATCACAATCCTTCTTTCTTTCCTCGTTTTTGGTTTATAATCTCCAATTTTCTTTTCTTTTCTTTTTATCTGTTTTGTAGACAACAATTTGGAAAGCGATACCGAAACGAATCCCGATGACACAGCCGAATACTACCAGCCAATCTCAGCCGTTGATCACGATGACTCCCACTCCGATCAATCAAACTCAGATGAAGAACACCATAACAGCCCCCACTTATCTGATTACCACCACCACCTTGACAACGGCCACTGTGCCCGTCAAGCAGAGGATGGAATATCGACTCTTACTTTAAACGAAGATGTAGAGGGAAAGGGCAGCAGCAGCGATGATGACGATGAAGAGGAATTAGAAGAAGAGAGAGTAGGAGAGGCATCTGATACGGCGATCTTGAGGGCGTTTAGAGAGGAAGAGAGTAGAAGGAATGCGCCGTTGACGCCAGAGAATGCGAGACGTGTTATGGAGGCAATGCGTGGTGTGTCGTTTGGTAGTTTTGTTCCTGATTGGGCGGGTGGGGTTCGTGGAGAGCAGTGGATTGATGAGCTCAGGAGATTGAGGCAACCACCTGGGGATGGGAATCAACCTTCCATTCGAAATTAGATGTCTTTCATTTGGAATTTTGCTTTCTGTGGTTTCTTTTTATTTCTTCTTTATGAAGACTATTCCTTTGCGTTTACTCGTATCCTAAGCTTTTTTAAAATTCTTAATGGAGTGTGATGTAGTTGAATCCATCTGTCAACTGTTTTTAGATCCAATTGAACAATATGGGGATGGGATTCCCCCGTTCCGACAAGAAGCAAAACTGAAACATCAGGCTTCCCCCTGATGTGATCCCATAAAGATTTCAAGATAAAATCACCAGCTAACACCACAAAAAGAACTGAATATTCACCATACATCCGATCTAGAAAGAGGCCAATCCACCTTCTGCTTAGGAAAAGTGACAGAGTAACACTTCTTTCGATCCAATCCACCACCTTGCTTAGGAAGAGAAACACTTTTCCATGAGACTTTTCCCCCTGCAGCCGAAAACCTTCTTTAGCCTTGCAAATGCATTGCATCTCTGCTCCAACTCTGATGAGAGAACAAAAACGGGAACCAATAGTTTTGCATACTAAATACCTTTTGATGCCAAAAGGGGAGTTCGAACAGCAAGTTTACTGATAAGGGGCTTACAATCATCATAGCTGAGGTTCTTTTTAACAAGGGGAACACCTAAATCTTTCACAGGCAAATTCCCCAGATTTCAAAACTCCCATCAGTAAAAACCATTAAAATCATCCGCAAAATGAATGGACGAGAGAAGAATTTTCCTGCATTCAGGGTGGCAAGGCATGCCAGCAACATTATTAAGCAGGCCGGGATAGAACGTTCCCATACAGATTACAAAGATTTAGGTGATAGTCACCTTGCCTTGACCCATTCATTCCTTTAAACAGTTTTTTTAATGCTATTCCACGTACAAAGCAAATCCATACATTATAATTATTTGACGCAGTCCACGATTTGAATGTATAGTTTCTAATGCACGTCGATACATATTAATCTCAAACCAAAACTTAAGTTGCAAATCATGGTACAAAAATTTCAAACTGCCATTCAATGGAATGAAGGTCCGATGCATGTTGCGCTCCAGGCGTGATTATGTTGATCAGGAACCACTTGAGGCATGCCTCTAGCTGACTTCTCAGACACTGATATTCTCTATTTCAGCTTTCTTGTCTATTCTCTTGAAAATGCCAGCAATAACCTGATAAAATGATTTTAATAAACTCAGTAAGATGGGAGTTTTCAAGCGTGTAGATTAGAATGGGTTACCACTACATGACTCGGGTACTGTAATTTATGAGATGGGGATAAATCTGTACCTTTCCAGGTCCCAATTCATAACTCTTCTTCAGCCCTTTGGTTAGGAGAGTCTTCACTGTTGTTTCCCATTGAACAGGAGAAGTCACCTGCAAGTTTGAATTTATAGGATCAAATTATTGTTTCCTCTGCTTTATCATGGAGAAGCAAGTTACGAGTAGCTTACTTGGCATGCTAAGATCTTCTTAATTGTTGCAGGATCTGCGTGTGGTTGTGCATCAACATTGGATATAACTGGTATTCTTGGTTGTCTGATTTCAGTAGCTGCCAATGCAGCTTCCAATCTTGAGACAGCTGGTTCCATGAAACTTGTATGAAAAGCACCGGCAACTGCTAAACGAACCTGAGAAAAGTCAGAACCATGGTTATTAACAGTGAAAAGATGATGATGGTGATGGTGATGGTGATGAAAAAATTACCGTCATTCGAGCTTTGAATGACTTTGCTTTGGCTTCTACTGCTTCTACTCCCTTCACACCTCCAGATACCGCATAATTACCCTACCAAAATGTATTCAATACCAAAGTCCATACATCAAGTTAATAAATACACCAAGTATAGCACTGATATTAAAAAATCTGATTTGAAGGAGCCTTACAGGACAAAGGTAGTTTGCAATCTGAACTCTATCAGCTTCATCAACATCTTGATTGGCTGCATCACACAACTGTTGAACTTTGTCGGAGTCCAGTCCTATAACACTGACCATCGCAGTTTTAGCAGCATCAGCAGCTTCCTGGAGGCAGTTTTGAAGAAAAGGTTATTACTAAAACATGTCATGAAACACTCAATATCAGGTACATATACTAAAGCCTCTTAGCCAGCCATGATTACCTGCATGGCTTCACCCCTTAGTTTGACCAGCTTCAGTCCATCTTCGAAGCTATAATAAGATGGAATCCAGAGAAACAGGACATATGAATACATAAACTTAAGCGACATAAAAAAAGGTAGGAATCATATGGGCGTATACTATCTGTACATGATTAAAACTTTTATTCTGAAAACAGGAAATGATGCGCAAACTAAAACATGAATACAATGTTCTATCTGCCCAAATCTGATACACGGAACACAGCATAAGCAACGGCCAGATAATCACCCAGTAGTGACACTCATCAATCAGATTTGAATATTGCTGGATTAATCTAGTTTGCATGTCACATCAACTGCCAGGAAGAGCTCGCCTAAATGAGGTAGACCTCAATTACATTTGAATATAACTGGGTCCTTCTAATTTGCAAGTCAGATAAACTATGGGGCAGAGCTCATCCATATGTACCACACAGCAGGATTTAAACAAAAGCATCGTATTGATAAGCATTGTGTTCTAAAAGTGCTTGTCTCAATGCAGGATAGGTTAAAATATGAGTAAGAAGGTGGAGGTAGTGAGATCATAAAATCAATTGTGCAAACACATTAATGCAAAATTGTTTCAACTCAGTTAGAGTTAATGTTAGATGAAGTTGCTTTAGTTGCAAATACAATGGTTTTTTTCTTGAGTTAAATGCTTGCCTGAAGGCTCCAGCAAATGCTAGTGCAGTATATTCTCCCAAGCTGAGACCACATGTGACATCAACAGAGTCAATTATCTGCTGGCCTCCATCACGAGCTCGGAGAACCTCAACTGCAGCTAAACTTGTGACATAAATAGCAGGCTGCATTGATAGCATCAGATGCTCACCATTAATCATCATTTATAAATCTTAACCAATAACACCACCACATGCATGACAGCTAAGCATCAACATCACCAGAAATTAATGCAGTTATTTAGAAAAAAAAGGTGTAGATCCGTGACATAGTGCTTATCCTACTTTCAAAATTAAGATTAACAGATCGAGTCAACTGGTGCAGTAAATCAATCACATAGGACCTAGTAATTTAAAAGAAAATGTTGACATCTTTTCATCAAAGTGGAGCATCTTCACAACCATACATGTTGCATCAAGTGAGCTTGTCTCCTTGTGGCATAAATGACTGCAGATTATTACCAGGACAATTAAGCCCAACATAGAGTAGTAAACATTGCATAGCAGAAAGAGGGAGGACCTGGCTTATGACAGTCGAATCCAGCTTCTCTTTTGGACCACCCGTGCAGAGTTCTAGAAGATCATACCTGCATCCAACAAATGCTAATGAAGACCACAACTCAAACGAATATAGATTCCAGTCCGAATTTAGAAAGTTGACTGCAAGATTAAGAAGAAGAAAAAAGAGGAATAATTTTTCCGAATGCTTACCCCAATATATCGTTGGCTTTTTTGAACAACTCAGAAGCAGCTGACACACTATGAGCCTCCTTTCCCATCCCAACAGCTTGTGCACCCTGAATTACTTGGAACAAACAGCAACACACCACTCTAGTTAGGACATAGGACCAACTATTAATTAATTAATCAACAAACTAACAATTCAGCTATTAATCTTTCAATCCAAACCCAACTAAACAAAAAATCAATCAAGCCTTATCTAACGATTTCCTACATTAGGAATTAACCAATGCTGGTAAAATTAGAGAGGTAAAGGAAATCAAATAAAGACTGACCTGACCAGGAAACAAAAAGGCAAAGGTAGGCTTGTAATCGAGAAACAAAGCATCATCTACAATAACATTTTGAGTTTGAGATCCAACTGACAAGCTCATGAAAACCCTAGGAGGGTTCCCATTTTTAAGACCAAGCCCTCGAATTCCTTTGTTAAAAGCATCAGAGGAAGTGAATGAGAGGGTTTTGAGAGAAACGGAAGGAATGGCAAGAGAGGAAGAAGCCATGGTTGCAGAAGGGAGAGTGCGTAGGAAAAGAGGGAGGGTGGTGGTGCTGAAGGATAGTGGCATGTGAATTTGGTGTTTGTTTGTTTGGGTCTTTATAATGTGAAATGGTGTGTGGGTATTGAGTAGCGGAGTTTACAAAGAGAGACGTTGGGGATGGCTTCAAAGCTAACGTGAGCAGCCAACTAACTCCCATTTCGTGTCCTTTGTTTTAATTTTAGGGACATAAACTTCCTTCACCTTGTTATTGTCGTTTAAGAAAAACTAGAAAACGAGGAGTCGATGAGAAAATGTTCCGAGGAATAAGGAGGGAGCATGCTTCTCTTCACCTGAAGAGGACTCGAACATCAGAACCACGTCATGTAAAAAAAATAAAATTCTTAGGATTAACTTTCTAAAATATTCTGGCAGAACAGTCAAACTTTTAAAATTATTCATCTCATCTAAAAATTTAAACTGTTAGATAAGATCTCGGAATATAATTTATATTATTCTTTAACGAACACCCTCAAGTAAAAGTCTTTTGGACTTGAAACTTGTACGTGTCTCACATCATCTTATACTTGATTTTTATCTAATAGTATGGGAATGATAAAATTCAAACTCGTGATCGTCGAGTTAATAAAATTCTAATATTATGTTAAAAAACTATCTTACCTAAGAACTTAAACATGATTTATATTACTCTCTAAGAGTCGGAAGGTTTGATCGAGAGTAGTAAGTCTTCGGTTAAATTCAAGAAGAAGAAGAAAAACCTTTGGCAGCATCTTTAATTATCGAATTTGAGG
The DNA here is from genome assembly GCA_032356905.1 of Salix exigua. Classification (NCBI taxonomy): domain Eukaryota; kingdom Viridiplantae; phylum Streptophyta; class Magnoliopsida; order Malpighiales; family Salicaceae; genus Salix; species Salix exigua. Next base: position 7,736,502 of record CM063596.1, read on the forward strand.
TACTCAAGTACATGGATCATTTAACACGAAATACTTTGCTTCGTTTTGCTAATAGGAGTTGGAATGCCAGTTCTGAAGCTCTTTGTTTTCTTCATTCGGTATTTTCTAGATTTATGCGATGATAAAGATCAAACAAATTTAGTGTTTTAATCGAGGAATAATGCAGGAAACCCAGAACGTGAAAAAAGAAAGGCAAGATAATGGATAAATTACATGTATCATGGCGTTGTATATACAAATATGAGCCACAGCGAAAATAATGGGGGAGGCCAGACATTATTTCCGCGACCAGGCCTGCCTTGCCTTGATATGTTCTCCAGAACCAGCTAGTACTATTGTTCTTGCTCGATATAGATCAATCACCAGCTGCTTCTGATCTTATTACAAATCAGTATTTACTAACTTCAGTAGACAGCAATATGAAGGCTGGCTCCTCGTATATCCTCTCGTTTATGATCGTAATTACTTTGGACTTTTTGTCTGAATTGCCACTTCTCCTTTGCTGATTTGATGTTGAACTATTTCTTTTAATTACAAAACAATCTAACCAATGGGATGAGAATCCGCCACCAGATAAAAAAAAGAGTCAAGGTAGGTTTATTCCTGCAAACATATAAAACAGAAATAGAACCCTTAAATCCCCCAACATTTTGAAATGATTTTCATGTTTTTTTTAATCGTACAGGCCTTGCCCAGTACTGGATGGCATATAACAAATAATGCAGCTTTTCAGAAGCAAATTTATTGCCAGCCAAAAAGCATGGTTATAGAATCTGCAAAGCCGAACTGTGTGCTTCCAAAACATTTTACTTTACGTGGCATGAAATATAGCGATAAACAAGAAAATTTGACTCAGAACTATACCTGGTCAATTCATTTGCTTCTCTTTATGTATAATCAACAGCCTGAAGTTCACTAAATCTGTCCCTTTTGCTCCTTATTACTCTTGCTTTGTCCTCAACTATTTCAAGTACCTGAAGAACGGAAGTGAAACAATAAAAATCCATCACCTTTTTAAGTGGTTCATTGTTTAGAATTGTGGCGCTCCAAATTCAAATTACCTCTGGTCTTGAATTTAGAACTCCACTAGACATTCCAACATCGATGCGCCATATGCTGCAATTGTATTTACTGCAAGAAACACAATTTCAGAGCTACGTCCTGGAAAAAATAGCTGCAATATTATGATGCAAATCAGAACCTAACTAAAGACAATATAGATGAGTACCAATTTACGCCTGTAGTTTGAGGAGTATGCCCTACCACCATTGCCTTAGCTCCAAGTGATCGCAGCGTCTCTTCAAGAACAGATTGTATCTGATGAGCATACAGTTTTTAGATCCAAAAGCCAGAGAAGTTTGTTCAGCATCAAGATTGCACAGTTCAAGCTTGACTCCAATAATTGAGCAAAATCATGGAAAAAATAACACATCAGAAAATTTCATTTGGAATGAGGTTGATTTCGTCTTGTTTCAAAGAAGAAGTGGTCCACCTTAAAGCAAATCAAGTTAGCAGCCAAATGCATGCTCTGATGAACAGTGGTTGTAGTTTTCAATGGCAACAGGTTTGTTTCATTCATATTATTTTAACAGCCTGATTCCCACACAAGAAAGAGATAGAAATGCACACCATCAAAGGATACATACCTGGTTAATCTGATAGCCCTCCAATCCCGGCATGTCTCTTGAGTATAAGCGGTTCCAAACAACAGAGTCAAAACCCTTTGTGGCTATAAATGGGAAATTAGGATTAGTTTCATCATCCTCAGTCAAACCTCTCATCCAGTGAGATACTTCATAGTTCATCCTTTCAACGCCATATGCAACTGCAGAAGCACCAATACTCCTTTCAGGCATTCCAAACAAGAAACGATAAAAATCTTACATGTCTTGGCAAGCATAAACAACATGACAACCAAATCTTCCAAGAAGAGATGCTGCCTGCTGCTATTTTTATTTCTTACCATGTCGAGGAAGGATACCACCATGACAGAATACCCAGTCATTGATCTTGAGCACAACTGCATGCCGTGCCAATTCACATGCTAATGGACCACCTGGTCTCAACAAGACTGATCTGGCAATTACCCCCTTTTGCCTCTGTCCTAATATTTTAAGATGATATCAGTAAATGTGCCATATGCAAGTAAAGGAAGGAAAGCAAATGGGTTTACGGCATATGATAACTGTTAGAGAATAATACTGAAAGAACATAATTTTTGTACCTTCACCAGATTCCAGGGACCCCAATGATTCTGAGACAATTTTCGATCTTCTCTCCACCGTTTAGACTCTTCAATCCAGCCAATAAAAGCATTTTCCCAGTTGTACTGGTGGTCTTCCAAGTAGGCCAGGAAATGTGAACATTCATCAAATGCCCCTGAGTCAACATATCTAAAATCTCCCTCCACATTCATAGTCTCATGATTCCCATTGACCTATTATCAAAGCAATAATAAGTTAAAATATAAATAAATAAAAGTTTTACAGAAGAATAATATCTTGAGTTTCACGAGAAATATTTTAAAATGAATATACTGAACTCAAATTACTGAAAAGTTTGCAGGGTGTCAGAAGATTATATGCATGAAACATAGCAGGTAGTAAGCCTAAAGGAACTTCAATGAGCCTTAAATACTGCTGTGCATTATTTAAAATGTTGATGTTGCCTCACTGACTGAGCTCTTTCAATCTTTAGTTCTACAAACCTGAAATACAGCCCCCCCTTGAGATTTTGCCTGAATATCCAATGAGCGCAGTAAGGACAATATTGCTATCTCTTCTTCACCTCGATCAAGTACATCTCCAAGCTGAATTAATACCTGCATTTCCATTAGAAAACATTAGGCAACAAATATAGAAGTTTGAAGAGGATGGTGTTATCTTGGTGATGACATGTAAGATTACAGTCCATAAATTGTAAACCAATAGTAGTTCAAAATTTTCTACATATTAAACGAATTAAAGACGTACGGTTTGTCCACCAGTCCATAAATCTTGACCATCGGAACTCAGAACGCCAGCAATCTCAAGTGCACATCTTGCTTGGTCAAGATCTCCATGAAGATCCCCAACTAAGAATACAAGTGAAAGTAGACAATGAAGAAAGAGTTAATGAATGGCACACATAAAAGCCAGCACAATAAATTGTCTCTTCAATCTCCACATGAAATCTTTACAAAGTTGTCTATTATAACTTTGAAAAATAAAAATAAAAATAATCAATTTTGACTTGTATAAAACTAACAAAAACATTTCACAAAATCTTTCTTGAGGATAGAAATCAAGGTTATCCTATAAGCACGTGTTTGATGAATTGAAAATGATAAAGTGCATGAAAAGCACTTGAGATACGCAGCAGCTTTTGCAAGACCGCCATATGGCGAGTGAAGAGTCCTTTTGTCTCATGTAGTATCTGGATTGGTAAAATTCTGCCAGCAATCCATACATGTGTGGGAAAACAGTCCTGGAAAATTCGTGTACACCATCTTGAGGGCCATTTCGGCTCCAACTGTTTAGAGAAACAACGGAGCAACTCTCCATCGCTTACTATGAACTCAAATTGAACATAACAGCTTTAAATATACACAAGTGGGCTTTGAGTTTGAAAGGCACACATGCCCTGCAGGTCACAAAATCGCCTTCTAAATAGGACTTAATGACAAAAGATATCACAGCCGAGCAAAATAGCACCTTGAATGCCATAGTGGGGAAACCCCAATCAAGTAACCATCAAGAATCTGCATATCATCCCTTGAGTTAATAAATGAAAATTACCATCACTCGTACTAGTGTATACCAACATGCAGAATGAATACAAATTTTAGTCAAACTTGCTAATTTGGGTTCGTTCAACAAAAATAATCAGGACTAATGTAGTTCCTGATACACGATTCAGATTTTGCAGTGCAACATAAAGACTATCTTCCAGTAATTCGAATTCATTAAGTCATAGCTGACGTTTATAAAGAACTTACCAATACCTTAAAATGACAATACTGTATCGACACTACTAAGAACCAAGGTCAGTAACTGACAGAGTAAAACAAAAACACCAAAACCAAAAAGGGAGATGATGACTAGGTGATTACCAGCTACAATACGACGACCAGGAGCAGAGACAAAAGTAGGAGGGTCTCCATTGATAACTATAGGCTTTAAGGCTCCTCCTGTGCTGCTGCTAGTGGGTTTTAAAGCAGGATAAGAAGAAGACAAAGAAGCATAAGTTTCTGTTAGCTTACGAGGAAGTGAACAAGGTGGTAGAATTAAAGAATTCAGACATGATGAAGCCATCGGTTCTGTTCCCTCTTATTCACTCCTCATCTCTGCAATGTAACGCAAAATTACGAATATAAAGGCTTTTGTTTTCGGTGGTTTCGATTTTCAGTAAAGGGGAAAATTCCTTGCCTCTCAGCCAGGTATTTACTTAGTTATATCTTCTTTTCTCTTTAGAATTCTTGTGGATGGAGATTCTTTTAAATGGTAGCCTGTTAAAATCTTTCGGTTTCTTTTGTTATCGTTGAACGGCCAAGGCCGTAGTGACAGTTGGGCATGTGAAGTCCAATTGTAAACGGCGTCGTTTCTTTGTTTTTCCATTTTTTAGTTTGCGCAACTCTCTTTTCGTTTTTCTTAAGCTCCTCTTGATGCCATTTATATCTGCACAAGTTTATTTATTTTTCTCGTGGTCATATATAAACTTAATAAATTTTGGGAAATTTACTATGAGGATCTACGTATCAATTCTAAGTTCTTAATTAAATACGAAAAAACACAAAGTTTATCCCCTAAAAAAATAAAAATAAAACAACAATAAGTTTGAAGATTATCTATTTAGATTAGGTGCACTTTTAATTCAAAATGTTAGACAGCTAATGACGGTATCAAAACTCTAAACGATTCATCTTCTATGTGGAATTTGTTTAGAAGTATGATTTACCATGTATTTTTTAAAAAAATATTTTATTTTAATTGTTTTGATAGGTTTATATTTAAAGTATTTTAAAATTATATATTATTTAAATATTCTTTAAGAAAAAATTAATTATTATTATTATAATATATTAACATACTTAATACTAAGAGACCGGTATTCGAAGTGGTCCATAAGATATGTGGCATGATGACAGAGGCTTGTATCTCATTATGCATATCTTATAAAATCGGATAATCGATTTTACTGCTCATTCGCATATAAAATATACTTTAAAAATAGGTTTTATTACATAAAAAAAGTATTCTAGGTGGATGTTGAGGTGTGGGAACTCTGTCCCACAATATGGTCCAACATAAACAATCCCGTGAACATTGATGAAAATCACCCCACAGCACTTGGAATCCTTTTTTCGACTTCTATCGTTCTGTGCGTTATAGGCTATTTTCGTCATAAGACCAGATTTGGTCAGGCCCCGCCCAACGTTGCTAATAAATTTGCCCCTGATCATAGGCCCATGCTAGCAGAAACTCTAACGAAGTTAAAGCACACATACATAAATAATAGCCCATAGCGAGCCCATGGCCCATCACCCAAAGCCGGGACGAGTTTTCTCTCACGGCTATTTGGTGCAAAACCCAAAGGGAAGAAACACAATCAACCGGAATCTGTATGAAATTAATTTGTTTCTTCTTTTTCCCTTTATGAAAAATAAATCTCTAATTTGAGGTAACCATACTAACTCATTTATTGGCGGTTTTAGTATTGTAATTAAGGTTTTTTTCTCAAAATGATAAAAACATACATTTTTTTATTTTTTTTAAATTATTTTTAATATTATTACATCAAAAAAATCTAAAATCATCAAATAAAAATAATAATTTTGTTTTCCCAAACATCCCCTAATAGCATCCATCTCGCAGTGCAGTGCGAGAAACCCAGATCAGGACAAGACACCGTTGAATTGATGATTCTATCAAATCAAATATTCAGCAGCCCTAATTGTAGGGTCTCGGTGACCTGTTTTCGAACTTCTCGTTCCACTCTTCATCGGAGATCGTTTGCTTATTTTATTTCTCTACCTCTGCAAATCGAAGTTACTGAATCTGACCACAAAATTTGACGAAGGTGAGCAAGTGGGCATGCACATCCAATTAACAATCCCTGGGCCAAGCATGTCCCGGCTGAGACGACCAAAAATATCGGACGTCTATGGATAAAAAGAAAAGCAATGCTGCGGTGTTTTCGGGAAACATATTTGGCTCTTCACATCATCTTGAATGTGAAAATAAATGTGGATAAAGTACAATCAACAGCTGGGTGTAATTATTAAGCACAACCACCATTTACACACAAAGCTCAAACCTTATTAGCTTGAAAGAGGTGGTGCATGGAAATATGAATGAAAGAGATGACAAGACCACAGATAGGAATAGAATTCAAGGAGGAATATAATAATTAAAAAAATCATTTATTATTGTCTATGCCGTGATTGGGATTGTTTTTTATTTATAAAAATATAATAATTATGACTTTTAAAAATATATATATAAATGCATTAAAATGATTTAAAATAATTAAAATAATGATAATTTTATGGTTTTATATCATCGTCTTTATGAGATAAGAGTCTTGGAGAGTGGTAGATCAATATTGAAAAAAACACCAGCATCATAAGCATTGTTCACTTGATAATCGTAGCTCGTAGCCAACTTGCGGGACGCCACATGTCTCGTAGACATACAAGCATTCGATGCTTGCATAATTTGACTGTAGTTTATAAGGGATAGGTTATATCGATCTAAGAAGTAAAAACACTACCTTGGAAGTGTATAGACTATAGACGGTAAGAACGTGTCTGCAAAGGGGTTTGATTTTTTTATATTCTCAGATTCGACAACTATGATGGTTCATATAAAAAATATTAGAATTTATATAATTATTTATTTTAAAAAATTTAGAATTAATGGAGTTACATGTCATGCAAGCTACATTAATTTAAAAAAAAATGGAAAAAGAGCAGGTGGGGCCAGGGAAAGCCTGATCCGGCTCTGACGTTTGGTGTATTGCTAAAATTAGGACAATTGGGAGAGCAAACATGAAGAGATTGTCGGGATGTGGACCCCTTTACCAAGAAATCTTATTCTTCTGCAATTCATAGAGTATATTTTATTTTTCATACGGAGATTCGTGATTTGACCAGTGCCCACACATTCACTTTGACCTTTGTGAAATTCCCACCCACTTACTCTACTTTTAATGATTTATGTATTGTTAATTCTATCTCTCGGGATCTGCCTCCTCACCTAATATCTCTTTAATTAACATTTAATATTGCATCTTCAAAAAGATATAATTACACCGTGACCGCCCTATATTTTTCTCTTGGCCAGGCAGTATGGGATCAAGATTGGGTACAAGTTATTAATTGTCCATAGCTTTTTAATCTGAAAAATGTAATCTACTCTGTCGACAGAGTGATCCATTTGGATCACCATGCCTTCTCTGGATAAACAAAGTGCAAACAAATATATAGTTTTAATTAATTGATTGTTTAATACACCCTTTGAAGTGTCCAGGCATTGATTCAATGCAATTTTCAAGTAGATGTAGGTGGTAAGGGGCTGACGCAGCGCACAGAGTTTGCAGGCTGATGTAAGGATGGCATATCAACCACACTGCCATTCGGGTGGGGGTTTCTGGCCAGTCATTGAAGGATGAAAGTGGATGCTATGTTGCTGTAATAAGAAAAACATACATATAATTTTGGAGGGTGTTTAGCTTTGATATACAGATTATAGACAACATTTGATGAGTAAATGTCTGTTATATTTGCAAAACAAACCTGGCATATAATCAAATGTGATCTCCGAAACTCTTCGATAAAGCTCGTATCACTCAGTTAATTAAATGAAAAATATATATATAACTTTGTCGAGGGTTATAGCATTACTTCGGGTAAGGCTGGAAAAAGCAGTGGGGGTATCCGAAGAAGAAACAAGTGCGACCCAAGTGGCGTGCCCTATCCTGAGTTTTCGAGCATGTTGACATGACACATTCGGCTAGAAACTCATCATGTTCGCTCACTCGGCTACAGAAGTTGCTTTGGCCCATTCTCCTCCCCAACCAGCACGTAGCAGTATCGGACAGCCTATTGTTATAGATTAGTTTCCCCAGATTTATCTCTTAGATTTGTTGTCGAACTGTAAAGTCAAACTTCTGCCATCCCTCTCATCCAATGAGTCACGAGTTGTTTGCATACCTGGTTTTTCTGGTGATGTACAAGCCTATGAGCTCCGAGTTATTTCAAAGTTTCCCTAACCATGGCTAGTAGTTTTGGCTTCTACAACACCAAACCAAACAAGGTCAGGGACTTTGAAGCAAAGAATTGGGTCTAGTAATAAACATTAAAAAATATCATTTTATTACTTTTTCGATCTATGCATACTTTGAGAATTGCTTTCAAATCTAGCTCAGGTGCATCATCAAACTTTTGTCATTCCCTCTCACCCTATGAGCCACGAGGTATTTGCGTGCCAAAATTCGGATCATAGCTTGTAGTTTAGGCTATACAGCACCGAATCAAACATGGTCAAGGTGGCGACCTTGATTGTTTATTTGCTAACGAAGTACCGTTTGCTAATATTATGAAAACATCTTAGAATTATTTTAATACCCCTTTCAATCTGTACATACTTTAAACTTCACTCTCAAGTGTAGTTCGGATGCGTTGTTAAACATCACCAATATTACAGCCAGGAAAATGTTTGGCGCTTAGGGTTTTTTCTTTCTTTATTATTTTTGTAATGAACTTGTTTTGGGATTGGAAAAGACCTTCATATGAAGAAGGTTTATTTTTATTTTTTTACCAGAAATTGATATACATCCATATTCCATGGTTAGCTATTAGTATTAATGGGGACGGGGACAGCTAGACTTATCAATTATTACAGGAAGAACTAAAATTGATCACCGCATCGAATGTTAAAGAAAACTAAAGATTCGAGCTCACAGTGACAAGACTACTTGATTAGATCTCGAGTTTTTAGAAAGATAAATATTTAATTTCTCTATTTCAGATCCTTGTAATTTAATCATTTTGTTGATTTGAAGTTTTTGTTTTTGAAAAAATAAAATAAAGAAAAGCAAAGCAAATCAGGTAAGGAGGAAAATCTTGATTAGAAAAGAAGATATTCCTAGAAAGAAAAAACCAATTGAAGGAAATAATCCAAAACCATAGAAGTACTTAATTATTAGAAATTAATTAATTAATATTGATAAATTGCAAGGACTGAGTTTCAACTAGCTCTACCAAGTGAGAAATAGATTAAAAAAATTTAAAAAAAGTGGTAGAATGATACCCTAAAATCCGTCTAAACTGACGGCCAGATGCAAGAAGGTTTGAATAGTTTCAAATTTCAATGATATTAACGAGTCTCCGACTCACCGGCAGTGGCTTCTGAATTTCTACAAAATGGTCATAGAATCGATCACGTGATAGCAATAGCATTTGTGTTGAAAATAATTTTGCTTCTCCTCCATGCAAAAGATTCTTGTTGCGGCAATTAAATTAAATTTAGTATTCCAATAAGCTTTGATTTATATGATCTGTGAAAAAGAGAAAAAGAATCAGCTAGGAGTACATCAATAAAATTAGAAATTTAATATTCAATTAATAGTTTTTAATATAGTTATGTTGGCATGTGTTCTGCAATGCATTTATTAATCTTCTCGCCTCTTGGTGACCCGCTAGTTTTTGTCCTCGACCACGCTGGCCAGAAAAGGATTTTACTAAGCCAGCAAAAACAAAAGGACAACACACAATCACACATACAAGGTTTTCAAGATTTTCCACGATTTCTAAACCTAGTTAGCTAGAGACAAGCCATGAGAAACTGCTTAAAAAAAGGCCCTAGTAGGCCAAAAAGGATCAGAGATTGCCATCACCTTTTCGGCAGAGGACGGAGAGGGGCCGGTCAGATTCTATCAAGGCATTAATGTCCTCGAGATTAAATGAGAGGGCGTCCCAGAATAAAATATAAATGAAATGCAGATCATCAGAGTCACGATTTTCGAGAGAGAAGCAGAGATAGCTGAGTCTGTGATGAATGAGGAAAAGAAATAGGAGAGATGGGGTCTCCGAGAAAAACCCCTCGGGGAAAGCTGGACCAAGTGCCGAGGGGTGCTGCTACCTCGAGCCAGAGAAAGTTATGGTATAGAATGACCAGGGCCCAAGGCAGATTTTCAAATCTTCCACGCTCGTATTATTTTTGGCCTCCAGTGAATACAGAATTTCAAGGGTCTGCCCTTTCACCTGGGTTTTTTCCCGTCTCCTCTCGTGTGGGTTTCTTCTTCAACTGGGTAAACTCGTTAATTAATATTGTCTGGTCTCTCGAAGGTTGTAGTTGTACAACCCAATCTTTATATGAAACTTTAATTATACATTTATATATATTACTTTAGGAAGGATATTGAGTGTTCTTTAGTGATTTAAGCGTCGACGATCGGTGTTTTTTGGGTGATGACTATCTCATGCTCGATCCAATTTGGGAAGTTAAAATATGAAAATAATTAATTTTTGAAGAGAACAAAGATATAGTTTAAAGTAAAGTAATAACCCAAGACTTTCATCTGGGAAGTTGATTTTTGTTGGACTTTGTTGTCTTAATCGGTATTGTTCAAAAATGTTAAAATTACCATGATATAAATTTATTTTAACACGATGTGTTGGATTGTTTTATTTATAGAATATATTGTTATATTTAATATTAAAAGGTGATTTTAAAATAAGTAAAATTTAACAAAGATAATTAATTACTTTTTGTTAATATAAAAACCAATTAGATCACTAGCTACATGAATATATGAATATAATGGTCTACTAGTAGATAAGCCAGAGAAAGTATGGAGCTCTGGGTTATCTCACCTGTGCAAGGATGTGTAGTAGAAATAAACGATGGACGATCGAGCTATTTTTTATATTATGAAGGGGGGAAATCATAGATTATATGTTGCCCTAGTTATATACAAGGCTATGTCAATTATAAATGGCTCGAGTCTTCTTAAAACGAACACTGCAAAAAAAGAGGGTTGATCCGTTGCAAATTACAAAGAAGACTGTTGCTAATATTAATTAGCAACTGCATTTGCAACGGACACAATCCGTTAAAAAAAAGTCGATTCAAAATTAGTTTGCAACGGCTTAGCCCTTCAAAATTACACACCCATGACTTAACAAAGATTTTTCTTTCTTTTTTTATCCCTTCAAAATCAAAACTTCAATGTTTCTCTTCATTAGAATTATGCATCAACACACATGTTCATCATATCACTTGAATTATGCAAACATAGATGCATGTATTCTTCTCCTATTAGGCCACTGAAATAGTTTTCAAATATCTTACTATCTAGCACTACTAGTCTTCCTCCTCGCCATAGACATCAAGACAAATGGGAGATTAATGATATCTTATATCCCATTACTAATCAAATGAAGCCTAATCTATAAAAATAAATGTTTTCTTTTATCCTCACTTTTAAGGTCGACTAGTTAGCCTTTTTCGTTCTTGCAGATAGCTTTGCAAATTTCATCCAATTTGTTCCATATTCTATACTTTTCTCTTCTTATTTTCTTTTTTCCCTCGATTCTCAATGCAACTTGCATCCATTGCATCCCTAACAATTCTATTCTAAATACCATAAATCTTATTTTTTATATATGCTTTTCAATTATCCAGGCAACCTTGAACCATCATCATTGATGTTAGATTAATCTCAACCATCCAATATGAAGGCTAATTCTAAATACCATAAATATAATATTTACATTTAGCTTCTCTATTTCCTACTATTAAGCCAACAGTAACAGCTCATATTCTTAACAACATTCTACCATTTCCATCAAATTCATTTAGAATTACAAGTGACCAGATTTATTCTACCTGCATTACAAATACAACATGATTTAACACCTTCCATTCAAATAATAATGCCGATTTGAAGGACACCAAATTTGCAACTAGAAGCAAAATCAAATCAGCACTACGCATTAAAATTTAACAGCAATATCATTTTAACTTCTTCAAATCGTAAACAACACTCTATACACACTTGGTTTTCCACATTCTATCTCAAATTTTGCAAACTAACCATCTCCAAAACACCCTAAAATAGCTTCATATTCTCAACGAAACCAAAAAACTTTCCATCAAAAATGTTAAATTTCGCAATCAATCAAACCCTAAAATCCTTAGCACCTAAAAATCCAAAACTCCCGATTATAAAATCGACATTAACACTATCAATATAACCACATAAAAATACCAAACAAAAGCATTGAGACGTGTTTGGCAGTACATAAAGCTAAAACAGTTGGAGGTGGGTAATGCGTGTATATATTCATCCCTTTCCCTGCACACCACTTTCCCTATTGGGATTACATGAAGCCTACTACATTTTTCAGACTGGTCCCAGTGAGCTCACAGAGGAAAGTCTAGTACAAATCTCCCCCAAAAATCATTAAACCCTAAACTAATTTAGAAACTAAGAAAATAAACAAAAAACTAAGTAGAAATTTGAGTTTTGAAATGGTGACCGTACCGTAATCAAGTGTTCCACGGTGGCGTTGCAACTGGGTTTCTGGTGCAGAAGAGAGGATCCCGACGAGGTGGTGCTCGGAGTTGATGGCTGATTTTGCTGAACAGAGAGAGAGAGAGAGAAGGTCTTCTGCTTTTAGAGAGTGAAGAACAGAAAAAAGAGAAGAAGGGAAGAAAAAAGAGAGGCCGACCGGGAAGAAGATAAAAGGTCTTCTGGTTAATTTGTCTCTGGTTGTTGTTCCGTTGTGAGGAAATTAAAAGTTAGAGTGAATATTGCTACTGGGAAAGAGGAAGAAAGTTATATTCAATTAAACGGTGCGTTTCACATTTGCAAATGCCGTTGCAAATGAAACTATTGCAACGGCCATTCCGTTGCAACTAAAAACGAACATCCGTTGCAAATTTCTTTTGCAACGGATGTTCCGTTACAGTACTTCATTTTTTTTTAATTTTTGCAATTAGTAATGTCGTTGCTAAACAATTTTTGGATGCAAATTTTACAACGGAATTTTGCCGTTGCAAACGGCACCCTTTTTTTTTTAGTGGAATATACTTGCACTGCGGCGTCACTTATTGTAATTTTTTTATATAAAACCGCGTCCACACTTTAATTCTAGATCCGACGGCTAACGTCCAATTCTAGATCCTAAGGGCAAAGGGTGAAAAAAATATGATGATTTAAAAAAATATAATATTTTAATATGGAAAATATCATATATTGTGTTTATAACTTTATATGATGCACGGCAATCACTTTTCGGCTAGTACTCCCTGGCTGGTTGTAATATAAAAACGAGCGGGGGCGCTATCGTATTTTAATAGTAAAAGTGAATTTAAATTGAGTAAAAAATAAAGAAGATAAATAATATTAACTCATATAGCTATACCAATCGTATATGTCAGATAGCAAGTATTACGTGTTAAATATTTTATTTTGTTATTTTTTTTATCGTATCATCAAATTAATTGTGATTTAAACCGACTCTTGAATTTGTTTTTTTTTAAAACAAAAAACATTATTATGACCTAAACATTTTTTTTCCCAAACTAAAAAAATTATCTGGCTCGTGCCGCGAGAATCCAATCCAGGCTTTGCTGAACAACAACTCTTCTTCTTCTTCTTCTTCTTCTTCAACCCGAGTTCCCGTCCTCTGTGCTGATACTGTAGAGGATGCCTGGAGCAGAAAAACTGGTGTTCCTGGACATGCACACTCGTGATCCAAGCCCAATTGTTCTTCTGTGAAAATAACAGAAGGATTCATTGGAAATTCAATGCAACCACCAACACCATGCATCATAGTCTTGCCACCCTGTAAGAGAAATAGTAAAGTTGCAAAAATATCACCAATGCCTTTCTAGATAAGGGCAGTGACAGTGACAGGATCACAGTTAAAATTATAATATACTTAAAAGCATTCAAGCACTGAAATTACACTCAGTTGTTGGAGAATAAACAATGATAAATATGTAATTATTCAAGCTCTGAGTGTAATGCAAGATGATGGAATATCATTTTGCCGACTCTAATTGAGATTATTAAGTCATGATGTTTCACTTTGACGAGCACAGGGTTCCAAAAGTAAGCTCACAAGTGATGTCGGGATAATAGTGGAGGCATCTCATGGAACCTTGCCCCGCCCATTGCTTCGCTAATTAATGATTCGTTTCAAATCCCTTTATTAGAGAGAGAGAGAGAGAGAGAGAGAGAGAGAGAAGGCATCCATGGTAACCAGTGGTAATGCTTCATTTTTTTCATCCATAAACCATCCGCAACACGCATGTATGTTCTGAAAGGCACCGGTCCAGCCTTATTTGTGGATCAACACAGGCTTCAAGCAGGTTTGAAAAAGAGAGACTAGATGCTGAAAATCAATATAATTTTTACTGATCTAGTTACTTGCGGTGACTTTTGAAAGTACTTATTGTTTAGAAATACATCGAAATGATGTTTTTTTTTATTTTTTATATTATTTTTGATATCAGCACATCAAAATGATCTAAAAACACAATTTATTTTAATTTAAAATAAAAAATAAAAAAATAAAATTTTTAAATTTTTTCACAAGCATTTTCCTATCAGAATGCCAATCAGCCCCTTAATTCCCTGTACGGATAGAGACATGGGATTTTAATAGGGGAGCAGGGAAATAATTTTTATAGGGCTCGGGCCCTGGCGGTCTTCCTGGCTCCGCTACTGTAAATCTCCCATGATTCCACTCCTGTATATATGAATCGATATAGATTAGAATTTATCTTACTCAGCATGACAATGTCAATTAAATTGTTGAAAATTTGAGATTTCAAAGGTAGATATTTGAGAGAATTAATCGTTGTTAGAAAAAGTGAAGGCAAAAACAAAAATAGAAATAGAAAACTTGAGGCGTACATAAACACTGTTTTTAAAGGTATTTTTAAAGATTCACCAAATTCCTCTTCAACACGAAAAAATAACACGGAAACAACTTGAATATATAAAATATCAAATAAAAGTATTTTGAGTTTATGTCTTGTTTCAAAAACACATGGTATTTATAGATAGTTATGATGTAACAAGCATGTTTAAGTTATTATGAAATTAAAAGGGTTGTTCCAACAATTTAAAATATAGCTGTTGAAAAATTAAATTACTGTGACTATTAAAAATAATTTTCCAGGTGTTTGAAATCTTATAATTTTAATTTAAGGTTCATTAAAAAAAATTTAATGTTGAATACAAAAATTTTAGAGATTAAAGGTGTTACCTCGTGGACAAGGAGGGCTATTTGAAGATTTTCATGAACCTTAAATATCATAAATTAGTATTTCATGTTGAGTTTTATTATATAAACATGTGATAATATTTAAAGAAAGTCTTATTCTCTGGGATATAATATCTTATATATATTCTTTATACTAGAGAGGTTAGCTTTCTATTTAAATTTTTAATATATATATTTTTTAAACAACTTTTACAGCAATAATTTGATGGGTCCATGAACGAGGACCATGGAAAAGAATGTGGATTCTAACGCCAAGTGGACGTCTTGAGATAATTTACTTAATCAAATGCAAGTTTGAGATTTCTGAAAAAGCTAGCTGACTAATAAACTTGTGAGGGGAAATTAGGCCAGGGTACAAATATATTTTCATCGTAACAAGAAGAGGGGTTAGGTAGCTGACTAATAAACTTGTGAGGGGAAATTAGGCCAGGGTACAAATATATTTACACATGCTAGATCATGAATCGTAAACTGGATATCGTCTCCAATTTATATAACTCTCCATCTTTAGAGAACAAATATTACTATATAGTTTTGATCAGCGGTAAACAGCTGGTGTCCAGACAATTCAATACCTCATTAATGCCAACAACGATAGCAATGTCACTGCTGTACTAGAAAAGCTTGGGAGTTGAAACTATAGCCAGCTCGCTTGTCAATTTCGAGTTCAATTTTTCCAGTGGTCAAGATATGGTAGAGTGCATGTTAGACAACATGGAGAGGTTCCCTCCTTCTAGACATTACTCGAGACAAGTTTGAAAGAATTCATGGCTAGCATTCGGCAAAGCGGCGAAAAATAACAAATTAATTTGGAATTTAGAAAGTTATAGGCCACATTCCATACCGTATCTCGAATAATCATCATTGCAAGAAATACGTAGTCGGCAGAGGTATACGTAGAGATAAGCGTAAGAAAAACATTACACATGGACTTAAACCGTACGGCTGCCTTTCCACAATGCTCTCCCTCTATAAATAGACTCTTACCCTTTCCTTAATTACACAACCATGTGAGTCCTCACTCCTGAGGGATACAAGGAGGAGCTTTACTAGCTAGCTACTAGCTATTGCTCTTTCAAATGCTGCCTGCTTGCTTCAAGGTTTCTTCATAAAGGCTTCGAATGGATGCTACAAGTACGGGAGAATCTGTTAAGCTCAGGAGGGATAGCGCCATGAACCGATGATAAGCTGATTTTTGAGTTAATCTTAACACAATCAATCTAGTCATCAGTGGCGCTATCCATCCTGAGTTTTACGGGTTCTTCTTACTATTCTAGTGCAGTTTCAGCATTAATGATGGTGGTTGGTTTCTGGGTATATGTGTACTTTTGCTCTATAAATGCTTTCGTAATTAGGTTACAATTTCTCTCCTTGCTAAATTTTCTTTCAAAAAACAAAAGCTTAGATTCTTAATAATGTTTTGGAGTTTTATGGATAAATATATATCCTTTGCCTTGCTGCTTTTGTTCTTGGTTGGATTTTCGGCAGCATAATCATACCAAGATTAATGATGTGCGTTCCTTTCTCTTCCTTTTAACTCACTATATACGATGTTTATATACATAAGTTGGTTTAAAATGTATTTTTTCTGGTGTTGGCTCAAGTTTCCTGAAGGTCATGAAGGAAGCCTTACATCTTTGCGAGCACAAACTCCGGCTTTACTCTCTTTTTCCCCCTGTTCTGGGTTTCTATTTATTTATGTGCTTTATATTTCCAAGATCTTGGTGATAGGAAGATAAGCGATCCTTGTTCTTTCCACAATTCCTTCTGTGTCATGCTCAAACTTTCACCGGGATATAATCATAGAAAAATAAATGGTTTGTGTGGTCCTTCATGTTTATCAGGTAATTGAGCATGTCATTTTATTTCTCACTTTTGTTATCGTGGATGATTATCGCGTTCAGAATCTTCAGATTGATATATATATGTCTGAACTTGTACTTGTTATTAGACTTCCATATTAATCTCCCTGGCTTAGTTGATGCTAGATTCAGTATCCTTGAATGGTTCTGATCTCCAATATTCTCTCAATTAGGTAAAACCCCCAGAAATTTGTTAATCTATTTCTTCTTCTGGTTTTTGTTTAATGACAACAAGATTATTACTACAGTAAGTTTTTCATACTGCTGAGCAGTATTATGAATCGGTTACGTTAGGGTTTGCCTTTTGGGTATGCCAATCATCAGTCCTGTTGGCTCACTGTTTAGAAAGGTTCTTACCTTTTCTTCTTGGAAGAAAAAAAGTAAGGGTTTTAGCATTTTTCTTTGAATTAATAGGTGCTTGATGCCTGTTGAGAGATTACCCTGATTTTACTGTTTGGCTGATTGATGTTTAAATGGCAAGCTATTCAGAAACCTGTTTGTTAGGAATGTGTTTTGAATCTTTTGATTAACACTTTTCAAGCTTTTTCTATAATGGAGGTTGGTACTGTGGATGTTGACTCCTTCCCCACTTTGTTCAGATCACGGTCCCGTCGCTTTCTTTTTCTATATTTTTTTCTTCCACCACAGTCGCCATCATCCGTCTGTAAAAAGCAGCCTTTTGATGCAAATTACTTAGTAATTGTCGATATCTTTATCCTATCATGCATCTTTATAAATATTGCTGTCCGTAGCCTTTCATGTGGACGATGATGGGGTGAAGTTGACTTAAATATTCGAGTTCTTTTATATAATGGAATTATCCATTCTCTGGTCGATTGCCATGTCGATCATTTGGTTGGCCATATTAACCAACATGTAAATATTTATTAGTTTGATCGCATTTATTGTGAATTTTGATTTAATTTTAGGGTACGAAGTGTGTCCTATCGTTCGGGGACAAAGGAAAACATCTTTCCTCCAACAGATCTTCTACCTTTCATTCTTATTGAACATATAATATGATCTTCGTCATGGGGCAACGTGCTCTAACAGAAATCCCCACTTTTCCACATTATGGAGAGCTTTAAGGGTATTACACCAATGAGAGACATCAAAATCTTGGCTGTATCTTTGACCGAGAAGTGCTCCTACTGATATGTAGTAATTTGTTCTTCCACCAAAATGATGCCTGACTTTCAAGTCTCGACTGTATCTTGGTGTTGGTGCAATCGGATTGCCATAGCTTCCCAGAAAGTTAGAGAAAGTTAGAGAAAAGTCCTGTCATTTTATGTTTTACCGTTTACTTAGGGTAGAAAGTAATGGGGGTAGGAAGCCATCGAAGAGGCTTAAATCTGTACTTGCTGAACTCTCATCGGATATGTTGATTAAATTCTTTTTTTAAAAAAAATCTGCGTTTGTTCGCAAGGGCTATGCCCCCACACCCCCATTTGGGTACTTTTGCAGGTGGTCTGGACTCCAATTTCAAGAACTAGAAAAAATGAAAGTGAAATGAGATTTTGAAGTTGCTCCATCATAAGAACGTACAAGTAGACGACTTTCTACTACCGCCGTGGCCTTACTCGAAACAAAGTGTTATTGAACAAGACGCCGGAAAAGACCCTAGACCATGCATCCAAACGTTGTACTTGTACAGAAAGATACCGTTGGCAGCACCACCTGTTTTCATGCGATAGATCAGTGACGTTGATTTGAAGAGAGCTTGTAACTCTGTTAGCAATTTATGATTGGACGGTTTGAAATTTCAACGTATCACATGCTGAATTTGATGGTGTCAAATTATCATCTAATGTGAGGTCATTTTTCATCTCCAATTTTTTCTTAAAGTTCTAAATTTTTCCTTATTTTCATTGTTATTTTGAAATTTATTTTCTGATTAGATTTGGGTTTCAATTTGTGTATGTTTAATATAATAAAGCAATGATTAATGTTCAAAATATATCAAATTATAAGTTATGCACTAAATATAATTTATCAAATCATATATATTTTATTTATAAGCCCATGAAAAGAGCACTGGACTTGTAAAACGCGGGCTTATTCTTTTAAAATTCAAATAATGAATTATTAAATCTACCGGCTCTATGCAAATCAAACCAGCTATATTTAGGTCCAGCAACATTATGCTAATCAATTAAAAATTTTGATTTAAATATACGAATCAGATTAACCAAAGCGGGCTACGTATAAAGAGATGAGATGAGATGATTGAATTACCTTACCTCAATTTTATAATCTTGCAGATGGTTGCAGAAATGCAGCTGCATATATTGAAGCAGATCATCTTCACAATAAACGGCCGCCATCTAGTGATGTTTGATACAAATCTTATAGGCAGGCTTGGCAAGAATGAAGTCAAGGAAGGCCTTAATTGTGGGCCCTATTGCAGCTCTGAAGAAAGCCCAGATACTTGGGCCTATCACTTTCCATTTCGAAGCCTTCTCGTTACTAGGTTTTTCAATTTACAGGTAATTGTCATGGCCAGATTATTAAACCCTGACATTAATTCACTCATGCAAATGTCGCGAGGACATTGCTCAGTGATCTTAATACCACCGTCAAAGTTGAATCAAGTGACTCGTACTACTCCCTCCTTTGGCCTTTTCTATGGGGAGAAGATCCTTTGAGTTTCAACCTCGACCTCGTATTGCTTGATCTTGGTTTGATCATTTTAATAACTAAGATGATTCACTTTCTTCTCAAGCCTCAAACAGACAAGGGTCGTCTCCGAAATCACCGAGAGTAATTTCTTACTTAAATTTATAAAACCCGCCCGCACGCCTATATATGAGGTTAGTCTAATGGTAATTACGGCCTTGGTGATGGCCTGTAAATTAGACAATATTGGATGCCATTGAGATTAGAAGGGTGTGTGTGTGTCTCTGTGTTAGGATGAGTGGATCGCGAGTGTTTCAAATTATTTCCCTTCTAAATCTGTGTAATGGAATGATGGTTTTCAGGGGAAACATTTTCTTTGGACCCTCTATTCTAGGCCGGAGCAAGAAGTTAACGAAGCAGTTGTTACTGGATAATGCCTGATTTGTGGTGGCGAATATAATCGGAACTGGAGGGGTTGCCACAATTATATCTGTAACTTTGTTTCCTGGGATTTATCTTGTCCTTAAAGAGTCACAAGTCACAACTACTCGCCTCCGAGGTCGGACGAATGGCATTGACTTCAGCATTGGTAAGCGATGTAATAGGGATTATGATATTACCTGCCGGTGCATTGCGACTGTGAAGCGAACCATGCACCAAGACATTTGCGATGTGGCTTTGAAGTATAAAGCCACTCTGATCCTTTTATAGAAGACCAGGAAACCGTGCAGGAAGTGAAATTGTTAGGCATGTTTATGGAATGCAATCTATAAACTCCAGAGTCCTAGCCAATTCAACTTGCTCAATTGGAATTCTTGTCGACAAGGGTCACACGAATGACCCTATTGCCATGCAATATTACCATCAGCTCTTCTTTCGTAATGTGCTGTTCTATTTTTGGGAGGGGCAGATTCTCGAGAGGCGCTTGCCTATGCAGACAGGATGGCTCCTAATCCTGAAGTTTCTCTTACGGTGATAAGGTTCCTCTCTTCCAATAATATTGGAGATGATGAGATGGAGAAGAAGCTTGATGGAGAGGTGGTGGTCATCAATGGAGAAGAAACGCCAGCAGCAATCCAGACATTGGGCAACGATACGATTGAACTTTGGATAGTGGGAAGGAGACAAGGGATAAACCAGGTGCTCCTTGAGGGATTGTCAGAGCTGAGTGAAAATCCAGAATTGGGACTGGTTCGAGATTATGTTGCGTCCAGAATTGCTTTATTGTGGTGGTACACCGGCAAATTATTTGAGGATAAGGGCTGCTGGTGCAGATTTTTTTTTATCAGAAATAGCTTTGTTAGTAGGTTTTCTGAACATCCCTGTCAATAAGACTAATTGAATTTTATTGTTGTTTTTTTAACAAAAAATACTGGGAATTATTCTTCATCCGATTTGTTGATCGAGTAAATATTAAATGCGATTCGCCTGGAATATCATGGGTGCAAGTATTGTCTTGTGTCGAGTTTTCTCGTTGAATTCGCCACTTGCAACAGCTACTAATCTGCACTTACCTAGCTTCGTGTAATGGAAGTCATCCCATATTGAAGAAAGACAGAGCAAGCAGTGGGCAAGCCAGAAATCAAGAACTGGAATTTTAATGTACCAGTGTGTGTTAATCTTTATTAAGTACACTGTGAGTATTTATACACAGGCTTACAATGCGAATTAGAAGACTAAGAAAGGAATAATGATTTACACGGAATTGATCAAAACAAGAAATTAATAAAAATTCTAATTGCACACGGAATCCTTATATAGCACGGCATTAGACCTTCACTTCACCACGCTTCAAGCGGTCGACCGGTTGATAAGCGGTCGATCGGTTCTCCTTCCAGTGGTCGACCGGTTCTCCTTCCAGTGATCGACCGGTTCTCCTTTCATTTAATTTCAACACTCCCCTCAAGCTGGATCAAGGGATTTATTGATCCAAGCTTGGACAATAATCGGTGAAACTAAGCAAAGGACAAGGATTTAGTGAACACGTCTGCAAGCTGATCATGGCTTCGAATGTAGTGAGTTTGAATATTTTGAGACTGGACTTGTTGGCGAATGAAGTGACAATCGACCTCAATGTGTTTTGTTCTCTCGTGGAATACTGGATTAGCTGCAATATGCATGGCAGCTTGGTTGTCACAGAACAAGGTCATAGGGTCGTTGCTTGAGAAACCCAGTTCAGATAGAAGGCTTTTAAGCCAAATTAACTCACATGCTGCCAATGCCATTGCACGATATTCAGCTTCAGCACTGGAGCGAGCAATGACATTTTGTTTTTTGCTACGCCATGAAACAAGGTTACCACCAACAAACATGCAATAACCAGTGATTGACTTCCGATCAATAGCGTTGCCCGCCCAATCGGAATCACAGTATCCAGTTATCTGAGTATGCCCATTTTTCGCCATAATAATTCCTCGTCCAATAGAGCCTTTTAGATAGCGTAGAATTCTCTTGACCATACTCAAGTGAGAAATAGTAGGTGCATGCATGAATTGGCTAACAAGGCTAACTGCATATGCTATATCAGGCCGTGTAATAGTGAGGTAAATGAGTTTACCTACAAGACGTTGATAGTGAGTGATAGACTGGAGAGGTTCACTATTCATGACAAGCTGCAATTTACTGTCTAATGGAGTCGGGGTTGGCTTAGCATCCAACATATCAGCTTCCTTGAGTAAGTCAAGTATATACTTACGTTGATTAAGGAATAATCCTTTCTGAGATGTAGCCATTTCTATCCCAAGAAAATATTTTAGCCTGCCAAGATCTTTAATCGGAAAATGATGTTGTAGAGTGACCTTGAGACGTGATATAGCTTCAGCATTATTTCCTGAAATAATAAGATCATCAACGTAGATAAGAACCACCAATGTTTCCTTGGGTGTAAGCTGAACAAATAGGGATGAATCCCCATTACTCCTCTTAAAGCCGAGTTTTTCTAGAACAGAACTTAATTGAGCATGCCATGCGCGCGGAGACTGTTTCAAACCGTAAATTGATTTGTGAAGTCGGCACACTAAGGTAGGATCCGAGGCTTGCGGATGACCAGGAGGTAATTTCATATAAACTTCTTCTTCCAGCTTTCCATGTAAGAATGCATTTTTTACATCCATTTGACACATCATCCATCCATTGTTCACAGCAACTGATAGTAATACGCGCACAGTGTTCATTTTCGCTACCGGCGCAAAGGTTTCCTTGTAATCAACTCCATGGGTTTGGGTGAAACCCTGAGCTACAAGTCGTGCCTTGTGTCTGTCGATGGTCCCATCAGCATTAAACTTGGTTTTATATACCCACCGGCTTCCAACAATGTTCTTACCTTTGGGGAGTTTGACAATACTCCAAGTATGATTCTGATCAAGGGCTAACAACTCATCATTCATGGCATGTTTCCACTCATCATAGGTGTTGGCTTCACGAAAATTCCGTGGCTCATGAACATTTGAAATTGCGGAAAGGAAGGCGAGTATGAGCTGGTGAGAGCCGTTGATATGTGAGGGATTTATCAATTGGATGTCTGGTGCATACGTGACAAAGTCACGCATTTTGACTGGAGGTCCACGATTGCGAACTGGATTTTTTCCAGTCGGTGGCAGAGGAGTATTTTGAGCGTCTGATGCAGTTGGCTCATTTGGAAGTTCATCTTCAGAATTAGTCATCATAGGACCTGGTGCATTTGAGTCGGAAGGAAATTTATTAGCGGGAGAAGCATTAAAAATAGCATTATCATCAAGAACTGAAGAAGTGTCGTCATAAGAAATTGGATTAATTTCAATGTGCCCATCACTATTTTCCGAGTATGAATCAATAGGGCTGATTGTTTCTTCATTTGAAGATATAGGTAGAGTTGGAGAGCTTATCATGTCTGCAGGAACCAAATTCGGTAGAGAAAATAAATCTTTCACAGATTGCGAATTTGATTTTCCATAATATGGAGAAGTTTCCTCAAATTGAACATCTCTCGAAATAAATAGCTTCCTTGACTGCGGGTGATAGCATTTGTAACCTTTCTTGGTGGAGGAATATCCCAAGAAAATACACTTAGCGGCCCTTGGATCAAGCTTGTCACAATTCGGAGCTTGGATATGCACAAAACATGTGCAGCCAAACACCTTTAGATGGGAAATGTCTGGTGATTTATTCTGCAAAACCTCAAGTGGTGATTTAAAACATAACACTCGGCTTGGTAGTGATTAATTATATATGCATGAGATAATACTTCATGGGACCAAAAATCTTGGGAACATGCATTTCCATCATTAAAGCCCGAGTTTTCTCAAGAGATCTCTATTTTTGCATTCAGCTACACCATTTTGTTGTGGTGTATTGACACAACTAGACTGATGTAAAATGCCATAAGAAGCTAGATATTGTGTCATTTTTTGAGACATGTATTCGAGCCATTATCGGATCTAAGGATTTTAATCCTTGCAGAAAATTGAGTCATGACTAGCATATGAAAATTCTTAAAAACATCAATGACTTCGCTTTTGAATTTTAGAAGATATATCCAGGTCACACGCTAAAAATCATCAATAAAAGAAACAAAATACTTATACCCATCAACGGATTCAATTATTGGTCCCCAAACATCCGAATGTACAAGTTCAAACATCTTATGTGTTCTAGACAAGGAAGGAGAAAAAGATAATCTAGTGGATTTTGAAAAATAACATGTATCACAAGTGATATTTTTAGCATCCAAACGTGGAACTAATTTTGCTAGGACTTTTTCGGAGGGATGAGCTAGAGCGTTGATGCCATAAGATTTGATCCCGACCAAGGGAAGAGAGAGCGGATGCTTACGGAAGCCTTTTAGAGTTATTTGAAAAATAATACAACCCTTGAAAAAGAACCCTTCACCAATCATCCTCTTGGTGACGCGGTCCTGGAAAATAACCGGTGAGAATCAAATATTACGCGACAATTTAGTGTTTTAGTGATTTTTCCAATAGATAGTAGTTGTAAGGGAAAAGATGAAACATATAGGACTAGGGACTCTATATTTTCCGAGAGCAACCTCGATTTTACCTTTCCCTTTGATGATCACGTTTTTCCATTAGCAACAAACACATGAGTTGGGGTAAGACATTTTTGAATTCATGTATGCTAGTCAATTTATTGGTTATGTGATCCGAGGCACCGAATCAATTACCCAAAAATTATGCACAGATACTAGCAACTAAGGCAATTTTAAGAGCAGTCAAAATACCTTCTATGTTCTCCTGTGATGATTGAGTAGAATTTGCTAGAAAGCCAGACAAATTGTTCAAGAAGCGTTGTTGAATCAAAGGTGCTCGTGGTCCAGTCGAGCTCATCGTCACCTTTTTCCTTGAGGTATGTGGCAAAATCACTAAGAAGAGCAGCAGGATTTGTGGAAAAATTTAAGGCATCATTTATGTTAGATTTTCCAGATAGTGCAGTGCAGCAGCAGCGTGAGCGTGAGCTCTGTGTTCATAGCCCCTTTGTTGTCCCTTTTCTTTGTCAAAATCGGGTTTTAATTCGGATGGAGAACCCAACATCGCCCAATAGTATGACCAAGATTATGGCAGTGAGTGCATTTTAAGTCTGGTCTTTTACCTTTGTAAGGTTTGCTCTTCATATTTCTGGCAACGTAGGCATGATTTTCTGGTAAAATAGCCCTTGATTCTGGGTTCATAATTTTCCTGCGAGCCTCTTCCCTCTGTATTGTAGCACAAACAGAAGCAAGAGATGGAAGCTCAGAGTTCATAAGGACCCTGCTTCGAAGGTCTTCATACTCTGGTCCAAGACTGGATAGCAACTGGAAGATCTTGTCTTCTTCATCACGTTTTTTCAACACCACAGAATCAGTGGTGTGAGGACGATAGAGTGCAAGTTCACTCCACATGCCTTTTAAAGTCCCCAGCAGCTGCACATAAGTTTTCCCATTTTGTTGAAGGTTAGACAAGTCCCTCTTGATCTGAAAAACACGTGCTGCGTTATTTTGGTTCCCATACATCTCCTTCACAGACTCCCACAGTTCCTTTGAATCCCACAGTTCCTTTGAAGATTCCGAGTAGCTGAATATTTCAAGCAATATTGTTCTCCATAGAGTTAAGTAGGCGTGACATAACAAGTTGATCTTTGCACTCGCCATGCTTTGTAATCCTTTGAGGATGGGTGCGGAGCCTTAATATGGCCATTGATATAGCCAAGTTTAGATCTTCCACCAAGAGAAATTGTCATAGCTCTTGACCAAGGAAGATAATTCGACTCATTCAAGCAATGTTGAGCCTAAGCGTTGGTTTGGATTGCCTTGTTCTCCTTCTGCAGGTGTTGGATGTGTTGTTGTCATCAACACCAATCAATTTAGGAGAGTTTTCCATTGAGAAATCGTAGCAAGAACTAGCAAGATTGCTTTGATTTCACTAAGCACGGATGTGCTAAGATTATGGCGAGAACAAGTCAAGAACAGGTCAAGAAAAATTCTGCAAAATTCTGCGATCAAGAACACATCAAGAACAGGAAGCAAGATTTGCTTAAAATTCAACAAGAACAATTTTTGTGCTAAAACTTTTAGCGGACAACGAGTTTGATCGCAACTAGCTCGATACCATGAAGAAAGACAGAGCAAGCGATGGGCAAGCCGTAAATCAAGAACTAGAATTTTAATGTACTAGTGTGTGTTAATCTTTATTAAGTACACTCGTGAGTATTTATACACAGAGCTTACAATGCGAATTAGAAGACTAAGAAAGGAATAATGATTTACACTGAATTGATCAAAACAGGAAATTAATAAAAATTCTAATTGCACACGGAATCCTTATATAGCACGACATTAGACCTTCACTTCACCACACTTCAAGCGGTCGACCGGTTGATAAGCGGTCGACCAGGTTCTCCTTCCAGTGATCGCGGTCAACCTGGTTCTCCTTCCAGCAGATCGTGGTCGACCGGTTCTCCTTCCATTTAATTTCAACACATATAAATTGGTCTTTAGATGAGAAAAGGCAAGATTGAAATCGAGGCGTCCTTTTATCTCCCTTGAGCAAACTGCTCAAATGATAGCATTCTACATTATTCTACGTGTCAAAAAGTCCGGGATGGAGTTTATGGTTGTTTTTAAAGTATTTTTAATTAAAAATATATTAAAATATTTTTTTAAAATTATTTTGATGTAATAAAATAAATAAAAAATGAGAAACGGTACAACCATCTTTCCAAACAACTTCTTAGCCTGATACTTGTACATTAGAAAATATATATCATTGATGAACTCCACCCATTCTTTTCTCAAGAAAACAAAAAAAAAAATGCTGGGTAATTGTTTTCTGTTTGGATAATGGGTATATTTATCTCTAGATTATAAGTGGACTCCAGTCATAATTGGGTTAAAATTTTATAGAAAAATAATTTTAAATATAAACTCTATAGCATAAAATATTGACGTATATCTAAAATCAATTAAAAATGGGCTCTGCTCATATCTGAGGCTAAGATGGTGTGGAGAAATGTTTTTTTTTTTTTGATATATCTAAAATTCATTATGAATAAATAAAAAATTGATCTCAAATAACTCTTGATTGGTAAAATTATCAAACCTAGGGTTAAATAATAAAAATTGATTTTAAATAACTCTAGATGAAATTATCAAACCTAAAAGTCAAAGTTTATATTGAAAGATTTTAAGATATCCCAATAAGTGCTCTAGAAAATAACTATTGGATCAATAAAACATCAAAAGTTTTAGAAGAAAGAATCTAAGTGATCTAAGTTTTGTATTAGAGCACTTTTATATTGACCTTTTATTTTAGTAATTAAATAATATTAACGTTTTTATTATTTTGGTTGTTTATACATATTTTAATTTATTTTATTAAATATAAACAATATAATTTATTTTTTTTTCTATTAAATTATAAAAAATTACATCTATAACATTACCATATTTTTTATATTAAAAAATAATTTAAAATCATACCCCTAAGTGCATATTTGAAAGAATGATTGAATTATTTTGTTAAGAAAATATATTAAATATGTAAAAAATAAAAAAATATTTTTGATATTAAAATATGAAAATGATATAAAAATGTCAAATAATAATAATAAAAAAATATTTTTTTAAAAAACACCTTTCCAATGCAAGGCTTTAAAGTCAACATTAAGACTTTCGAGAGCCTTGAGTTTTCTTTTTCTCCAAGAAAAGGAAGAAAATATTACCGTATAATCTATAGCATAAAAATTCAGAATATTCTGTTGTTATTTTTAAATACTCAGAATATTGACACCTGTATATATAAAAATTATCTAATCTATATACTCTAACAAACAAATTGTCATCTGCTCTTTAGCCTAAAATAACTTGTCTGCGCTTCCAAGTTCCAACCAATACAAAGCCCAGGTTCCAACAAAACAAGCCATAATTAACATATTGCCACGTGTTAAACCAAACTAACCCTAACAAAATAACCAGAGTTAACTCCATATAAAGTCGCTAGTTTCACAAAGCCACACAAAACCCTCTCCCCATCTCTCTGGAAGCCTCGATCTATCTATCTGGTCGCCGCCTATATCATATTATCGTCATCCATCATGGCTCGCCGAAGCTCTGGAGGTCAGATTCTTAATTAGATTTTCTTTTCTGGATTATGTAAATTTCTTGAGTTTGGGTTTTTATTTTTGCAACTTCTATACTTTATATTCTGAGAAAACGTAGACAAGAATACAAATTTAATTCTCTTTTTTTTTTGCGATTAGGGAGGCCGTGTCTTGTTGATTATATTTGTCTAGTTTTTTTTTTAAAAAAAAAGAAAACATTTCGTTTGTGTTAGTTTCCTCATCCGATAAAGTTTATCAAGCATAGAGTTTGTACCTGTTTATCTGTTTCGATTTTGAAAGATGCCTAATTTGTATGAGTTTCCAAGTTTTTGTTGATATAAATAATGGTTAGCTTGGTTTTCCTGCTTAGTGAATATTGAACATCAATACATGGCATTTAGATTCTGGTGTTATTGAGCTTTTGAAATTTTTGGGTTGATTGTTTCATTTCTTGACTACCCCTATCTGATCCGTTTCGTTTAACTGTTTTGGATAATCTTCTGAGCCCTTTATGGGTTTCCAATCATTTTGTTGATATAAATATGATGTTTGTAAATCAATTCTGCAACTTGTATGAAACTCCGATGACCAGGCATCTTATTTACACACATAATCCAATGTTTTACAGGAAGATCTGCACGCCCAGCTCCTCGCCCTGCACCTGCACGCAGCCCACCTCCCCAAACAGGTAATGCTGTTCTGCAGAGTACTTGAAGATCACGACATTTTTTAAATATACTCAAGAACAGATATAGTTTTCATGTATCACATTTGGTATTGGATAGAGGATTTGAAATGCAATTTTACCTTGTTATCTTAAATTAGACGTTGATTTTTTTAAGCAGAGCTTGGCTTTAATTAATTTATTTTTTTCATGATGCAGTTAACCATTCTCCTCCTCCAGCTCATACTCAGAGTAGTGGTGGTGGATCATTGCTCGGAGGCATTGGCTCAACCATAGCTCAGGGTATGTGAAAAATTGAATGTTGCTGTCTTGGGATTGAAATTGTCACTTTCATGTTATATCTTAGGCATGCTATGTTCGATTTGAATAGCATAAGTCTGATTTTTTCTGCTCCTCTGTTCTCTCCCAACACAGGTATGGCATTCGGTACTGGAAGTGCAGTGGCACACAGAGCTGTAGATGCTGTGATGGGTCCTCGCACTATTCAACATGAAACTGTGAGTTCTGAGGCAGCTGTCTCAGCACCTGCTGCGAGCAGTATGGGTGGTGCTGATGCATGTAATATCCACTCCAAGGCATTCCAAGATGTATGTAAACTTTTCTCATTTGTTTTACTTTTTTGCTAAGACTAGCCATCTTAAATTAAGTGATTTTTTTATGTCTTTTTTCTTGTCATTTCTGGTATTTGTAAAATTGATTGGAGAATGCTAGAGAGTGACTAAAGAGTTTGACAAATAATCTTCTTCTAAACCACCTCATCCTTTAACTTCAATCCCATTTTTTGTTCATGCATCATTGTATTGTTTAATTTGAACTAGTGCTGTGTCCAAATGATGCTAATCCAGTGATTTCTGGCTAGGGTCCATGGGATAGGGATCCGCAAGAATAGTAAAACAATCTGCTCAGTGGCGTCATTGTGAGAACTAGCTATTCAAAACATAGTTTAGACTCTTCTGTATGAACATGATAACTTAGGAGGCTTTCTACTGCCAAATACTACGTGGTTTTTGTTTATTTTTCTCTGTTCATGATTGTTGCTTCTCTTATTTTTGTGTTATACCCACTTAGTTTATTAATTGCTCCTGCATTGAACATTAGTTTCACTGGTCTTCTTTGTAGTGTGTGAACAACTTTGGGAATGACATCAGCAAGTGCCAGTTCTACATGGACATGTTGAGCGAGTGCAGGAAGAACTCAGGCGCCATGTTGGGTGCCTAAATGTTGCCCCTTTGCCTTTGCCATGAAATGGTGTATTGGCTCTGAACTAAATCTCTATTTTGATTCATGCATGTGATGGTGATGAAGCTGTAGTCCCATCTATGGTACATTTATTAACGTTTGCGGTGAATTACTAGATGCTGAGATTCAAATACTCACTTTTCCAGGTTATTATTGAAACCAGGTTATCTGTGTCTAGTTCCATTTAGTGCACTTTCATTTGAAAGAATGCCGGTTGTTGGTCTTGAATAATTACGATGGCCACAGTGATTCATTAAATGCTATCAGCTTTCCTGGTTTTTAATGATTCTGGTATTTCTGAAATGTTAAGAGTTCATCAGCGTGATTTGTGAAACATGTGTTTAGAGGCATGAAGTTATATTTTTTATGAATAAACTGGGTAATTTAAGGTTTAAGTATATCTGGGAAAAGTTTATCGAAAGTGATGGAGAGTATGAATTTGTATCAATATGCTAATAGGCTAAAACTCCACGTCCAATTAAAGAATTGTTTTTACCCAGATAGTTTGATATAAAAATCATGGTGTATCATGTGCCTGCTCCTCTCTTCGCATTTAAGCTACAGTGTATCTTCTTCCCATAAATCCACCAAGAAAACTTTTGCGTGCAGTTAATGAGTTTGTCCAATTCCTTGTGATTCTCAGCCTTGTCTACACCTTTACCACTAAATATGCACCGTGTAAGCGAACACTTGCCGCCAATATGGACTGCACAAGATTGCAGGCTTGTCGACACGAACCTCCCATAAAACCACCCTTTTATCATCCGGGCACCCTTTTATCCAATGTTCATAATACACCATCAATAATATACTTCTAACAAAATTCTCAAAATAATGTAGTTTCTCTCCAAAAATAAATAAAAGTATTGCAGTACCATTTGTCAGGTGTCACGTGACCGACCGTGAGGTGTCAAGCCAGCAGGACAGCAACAAGCCAAGTCAGCAGCGTCCAATCTATTCAGGGGTCACTTCGGTATGAATAAAGCAATGTCTTTAATTCCAGTCATTGGGTCAATCTAGTTTGATTAGGGTCAGTTTAGTTGGTTTCATCCAACTAGGTCCGGATAGTTTGGTTTGGTTTGGGTCCAATGGATTTAAATCTAGTTAGATTAATTAATTAAGTGATGGATTGAATAATGGGTCCAATTAATAAATGTAGTACTGAGTCAAGCTGTTAGCTGAGTATCCGCTAATTCAAGGGATAAGCTCGGTGGGTGGGAAACCTGTAACCCGCAAGTGTTATTTTTCAGTATATTTAAATCATGAATTAATAAAAAATTTATTGTCGTAGATTCTTCGAAAATCCAATTATTTTTATTTTATTTTTTGGAGACGTGACATCAGGATCCATATAAACTCCACGTGTGACATATTCTTATCCACATTATGCAGCAGAAGATAAAAACAATGGCCTGAAAACGCGAGCAAGACGGGGGGTAAAAGTAGATCGCATCCACTTGACCGAATAGAAAGAAAATGAAAGTTGATTATTTCACCTGATGTACATGGTGTGAGAACGCAATAACCCATGAGCATATTGGATACTTCAGCCATGGTTATACTTATACACCACTGAGAGAACTTCATGGTGTAGCTCTTAATCAGCATGGACTTGACAGAAAATGGCTCTTTCAGACGGCGATTTGGCAAAGCCACCCTGTATTCGGACACTCGCAGTATCTTCGGCCAGCTGTTTGGGTAGAGCAAGTTGACCCTAGCTAGCAGCTTACAAAAGAATATAAAGCAAAAACTCCCCATTTTTTGTTAAACTCGTGCATATTATACACCATTCACAACCCCAGTACACTGAAATGAAAGCTTCAAAATGACTCCCCGATTCGGTATTTGCATTTTATTGATCAAGCAAGTATTTACGCAATATTGTTATTTATTTTTTTGTTAAATGATAAAATTAATTATTTGATCGTTCGTGCAGTGGAGAGGGAGACTTGGGATGCTTGTTATTGTACTTGGCAATCATGGGCAAAATTCGTGCATTGACGGGGAGTATCTCGGTGCATATTCCTTGGGAGTATCAATAGTGAAATGAATCGAGCATGAGACCAATTAAAAATTATTAAAAGATTGCGGGAATGAGATCAAGTAAAGTAAAAAGGAGAGGGAGGGAGAGTTAAAATCAGATCCTTGTAATGAAGAAAATCCAAAAGGAATAAAAAAAAAAAAGTGGCGGTGCTGATTTGTATTGTGACCGACACTTCATCTCTGAGTAGCCGGCAACCATAAAAGCGCGTTCTTAAAGCGTGGTTGGAGTTGGTAATATTTGTTTTTTATTTAAAAATATAATAAAATAATATATATATATATATATATATATATATATATATATATATTATTTTTGGTAGTAGTATATAAAAATATATTAAAATGCTAGAAAAAAAAATTCTGACTTAAAATAAAATGCTATTGAACAAAGGGCACGACACATGATTTCAACGCTAAAATAAAGGCACAAAGAATAAAAAGAGCTCTCACGCAAACCTTTGTGTGTGATGGAAGAACTCAAAAGTAGAGTGCTTTATTTGATTGATATTTTTTTTAGAAATATATTAAAATAATATTTTTTATTTTTTAAAAAATATTTTAAATATTAATACATAAAAATATCTGAAAACACAAAAAAAAAAAATATGTTTAAAATACAATGTTAAACAGGAATCCACGGCTTAAATGGGCAGTCTGATTTCATAATTTCCATTGACCAAAAATGAGGCTGCTTCCTGCCAAGTGACAGGAAGATTGGCAGCCAGTATAAGAAAACGAGTAAAAGTCAAAGCTGGGCAAGAGCCGATGACCCTCAAAAATGAATTAAGAATGTTAAAGAGTGCTCGTGAAAAGTCAAAAATGAAGCTCCCCTGAATCTCAAAGGCCATCTATTGAAGCATCTCTATGAACGGCGAGGTGGTGCCGCCATGACACAAACTCATTTTTATATTTGGGAATGGAAACTAGTGCCAGGTAAAAATAAAATTAAAAACTAAAAATTGAGATATTACGAATTTCCACTTTCACGAACCTCAGCTTCCTTGCAAAATACATATTCCATAAAATAAAAACACTTGATTGCATTTTTAAAATCATTCCAAACTTTGAAACTAAAGCACAGAACGCGCTTGCATCAAAGACACGACTAGCGAGTCCAAGTCATGAAAGCTGTGTTTTCCCATTAAATCCTCGTTCCATGCCTAGCCAGCTTAAACTACCTTCTCGAACCTTCCTTCCAAAAATATTTATTATTTACAAGTCAGTCTGTTTATTTATTTATTTATTTTTAATGAAAATGGATATTCTAATCATAGTCAAGCCTTGAGAAAGTTGATGCACAGTTTCTTCCATGCCTCCCTATCTGGTTCGCTTCCCTCCAAGTTTGCCTTGATCTCCTCAGCATATGAGTCCTGAATGGTAAATTAATTTAAAAGGGTCAATCTAAAAGTCAGTGCTGGCTGAGAGATCATCAATATTGAGAGTGAAGAGGCATACCACTATGAAATTACGTTGGAGAAGGCGGTTGATGAGGTGCAGGAGAATGTCTTTGGTGTACTCAGGGTGACCTTGGATGCCCATGGCGTGGTCCCCACATCGGAACATCTCGATCCCGGTCTTATCAGACCACGCGATCACCTCAGCTCTGGGAGGAAGTTCCTTGACCTAGAATTATTACAAATGGTTGGAACATCATGTCCATTAAAACATAAGAAATGATTAATATTCCATGGATTTGTAATTTGGTGTTACAAAGTTCATTTTTTTAACCAAACAAACCTCATCTCTGTGACATTCGATCACCGAGAGGGCAGCCGGCGTTTTCACCGAGGAGGAGAGCTTCCATGAAGCTGAAAAATTGATGGGTTTTATCCCTATATCCCACCCTGAGGTGGCGCGTCCAGTCTTTCCCCCCAGTGCACGGCATAATATCTGATCATCAAAACCATAAAACGTTCTGTCAGAAGCAATATAAATTGTTGCTGTAAAGAAAGAAAAAAAATACATATGGAGCAAGTTTCAAGCTAGCTATTTGCTTCGCTTCATGGTATTATTTGTTCGCTAGCTATTTTATACACGCCACCCAATAAAACAGAATTTAATGTGCATTCATATTCTGATATGGACTTGCACTTAGTTTGTCAACTGTGTGCACAGAAATTACACCTATGTCACCCACAATTGCTATCAATCAACAAGTGAGTCGGAATTGCCACACACAGCAAAGAACCACGCTCATGAAATAGCCCATCACAAACACTACTGGTAGAAATCCCATAAATAAAAAATGTGAACAGTTCACCATTATAATATGTGTGTGTGTGTTCAAGGGTGGCAATGGGCTCCCATCAAATTGTTTACCGACAAATCTTATCTCACAGTGATGCATTAAGAATGATAATTATTTGACTTCATAGTTGCTGGGTACACCGGATATGGATATGACCCTTTTCTTTCTTCCCCTGTAGGGACGCCCCATAGCGACGAGGTTACACGAGATGAACAGCATGTGCTCGTGCCCTTGTATGTGGACGTTAATCCAGCTAAAAGCCAACTATTCCAACTAATTTTGACAATCAACTTGAAAAGAAATTCTGCACACTAGGAGAGCATAGACAAGAGGCAGAAGCTGTTGATATTATATTGGAATGAACGCCAAAAGTTTTTATACATATCAATTGTTTTGCACTCCTGTAGACTCGAGCCCCAAGAACAGCAACGTTGAGCCAGATGGATGTTTCTATCTGGTCACTCTCTTAACACGCGGAAAATAATGCATGGCACAGGCACCATTTTTTAAATGAAACTGGTTTTCCCTTGTACCTTAGTTTTTTTTTTTCAAGTAAAAGATTTATCAGTAAATGTCTAAATGAAACTATTAAAGCCGAGAAAAACAAGTGCGGGGCCAAGTTTACATCATTCCCGCATCGGTGGAAATGAACGCTGAACAGCACGAGGCATAAAGAATTAGATGTGATAGCTACCATCTAGCAACACGGCCAGAATTAGCTGTGATGGAGCACCCGTACACGTCAGTTACTTTCAGGTGAGCAACACCGGAAGTGCTGCTAAGGATTTTTTTCAACTCTTGGATTGGATGGATGCCTAACTCCGAGTCCTGGTGAAAATGTTTTATTTAATATGTAAATTTAATATTTTATTCACTTTGATCAGCTTTTTGACTAGCCCCCACGAACTGAAAACTAGAGATTTAAAACAGGCAGCTCTCCCAGAGCATTCGTATCCAAGCTCAAACTCGTTCTGTCTAAAATTATTCTCAAATAACTAAATGCAAATAAAGATTAGTCCCGTGATATCTTTTCCTCCAAAATAGTCATGGGAGCAAAATAAAATAAGATTCGGTCTAACTCTTGCCCTTTCGCTAAGATAAAAACTACTTAATGCCAACACGACCAAGTGATTAATACTACATAAAAAACTCAAAAAACAGTTCAGCTCCGTGAACCGACAAGCGTTACAGAGGTATGAAACTATAAGGAAGAGAGAGAGATATAATGAATTTGATTTTACATGGTGTTTGTTTCGTGATAAGGTAATGTTTTTTGAAAAGAAAAAAATATATTTTAAATTAATCTTTATGTTTTTAATTTGATATGCTGACGTCAGAAGATTTAAAAAAAAAACACAATTCCTTTTATATATATATAAAAAAAAAAACAGAGAAAAATAAAGCAATAGCTAAATACCTGGTGTCCAAAGCAGATGCCCAGAATTTTTTTCTTGATAGAATCCAATTTCTTTAACAGATTCAAAAGCTTGCAGATCCAGACATCATTGCCATGAGCATCATTGCAGCTTCCAGTGATCACAAATCCATCAAAGGTGTCAATCTCGTCATCTTCAGGGAACTCTCCAGAAACCACCCTGTAAACACTCCATGTCTCTCCTTCTTCCGCCAACATTCTCACAAACACCCCAAAATACCCTCCGTACATCTTTGTCACGTATTCTGAATCCTCTGCACATAGCAACACCGCAAACCTCTTGCCACCCATGCTTTCTATTGTAGCGAAAGAAAACGATTGTTTTCACACTTGAAATGAAAAAAATGTGACTTCTTCTCTCTAAAAATTAAGGTTTTTAGAGAGAGCAAGATAGAAAGGAGGAGGGTTTTCTCCAAGAGACAGCCCGGGATAATGTGTTCTGTGTGTGTTTTTTATCGTGAAGACAAAAGGTTTATGTTGCTGTATATAATATGAAGGGGTTTGTAACTAAGTCAGGTTTTTTAGTCTAATTTACAATTGTGTCCTAATTCATTTATTTACCAAATTAGCCCAGATTTTTGTGACCGGTTTCTCTTTTTAGATTTTTAGACAACTATGGCAAGCTTTTGAAAAGGCAACCGTTTGGAGTTTGATTAAGTTTATTTTTTAAAATATTTTTGTTTAAAAACATATTAAAATATTTTTTTATTCTTAAAAAAATACTTTTAATTTTAATACAATAAAAATATTTTAAAAAATCATTTTTAAAATAAACTATTTTGACACGCTGTCAAACACCTTAAATTTTGACTTCCACGTCGAAAAAAATATATTTGTTAAATAATAATCCCCGTCTTAACATTTTTATAGTTCATGAATATAACACCATCTTTATTCATATTTTATTTCCACTATTACTGCTCCTTTTACAGAAACAAATCCAATCAAGTCCCCTGAAAATTACTTACTATAACTAAAAATCCAGGATCGGAAAAAAATGACGTTTATATTAAGATATTTGAAAAAACAAATTAATAAAAAAAATGGTTGTATATTTGGTGTATCAAAGCTAAATTTATTTCCACTAGTTATGGTAGAATTTTATTAAAGCTGTAAATTGAATTAGTAGTGAGGATTTAATTCGGCAGTGAAAATTAAATCGACCAATTATAGAGATAAAATCCATTTTTATGGTTTATATTTTAGAAAAGAAATTAATAAATAAGTAAACTTTTTTTATATTGAATTCATGATATATACAAACCGATGAAAGAAACTTCAATGCCCCATCAACGCTGACCACTTCATATTTTATTCATTTAAATTAAACTACATGTTTTGATTGGCAATTAACATGTCCATTTGCTGTTATTTATTTTATTGTGTGTGTGTGTTAAGTTGCAGTTTTCATTACCATGACTAATGACGTCGGATCATTCTTTTTTAATTTATTTTTTTATATTTTATTTTTAAAAAATTATTCTTGACATCAACATATAATATAAAAATGATTTTAAAATACTCACAGTTTAGTTTAAAATAACAGTAAGATATATTATTTAAAAAAAAAACATTTTCAAAACACCATGTGAAACATAGCCTTGTTTTTTCAGTGCTTTCATATTTTAAGAATCAATAAACAAAAGAAAAACGGCATGCTTGTAAAGTATTTTCAAGCAAAGTGATGCTTGCAATAAAATTATTGTTGTGGTTGCTGCATTACTGAAATATTAAAATTATCTATTTTAAAGAGAAACACTTTCCCTGTATTATGCATCATAACTATTTGAGAAGGTTGAGTATAAGATATATCATAACAAAAGGATATAAAAGATATATTAAGTATTAAATTATTGATTGAATTAAAAATGTTAATTTAAATAGAAAAAAAGTATATGAAAAAATAATTATATTTTTAGTATTGATGTGTTTATTTGTAATTTTTCAATCCCTTTAATTTTCTTCGACGATAAATGCATTTCTTTTTTGGGAAAAAAATTATATGCTAGTTTTCTTCACCAAGAAATACATACATGCTCGCGTTCGCAGGCCAGTGTTCAAATGCACTGAATAACTAATCCCTGTTTAATAGATGCTAACAAATATCCAGGCATTGACTTTTGGATACATAATTATATTTTTTATTTGATGTAAAAATATATATTAATAACACCTATATATTATTTCTTTTTCATTATAAAAAAAAGCGTATAGACAAGTTAACATTTTTTTTATAATTTATTGATTTTTTTATATAATATATTTTTGAAAAAACTAGCATTTTCTCCCTTCCAAAAAAGATTATTCAAACCGTGACCGGCACGCACGGATTGAATAACTAGAAACTAGACGGCCGTAGAAATTATCCTTGAACACGCTCGTTAGGGAGGGATTCTTTGAACAAGAAAATGTATTCTTCTTGAATAACTAGAAACTACGACGGTCGTATAAATTTGAAATTATCATTGAACACACTCGTTGAAGAAAAATAACTTCAGGGGATTACTCAACCCCATCTAAATGTATTTCTTCTATGGTCGTGGAATTTTTAGTGCTCTAACACATGCTCGTTGGAATTTTATGTATTTAATTAAAAATGATTTATTTCAATAAATGTTAAAAACAATGTTAACTTGTGTTAGAGAATAATATAAATCAAATTATAGGGTCTCACTTACAAGCTTGAGCTTCTAGGTGAGATGGTTCATTAACATGGTATCAGAGCCTTGTTGACCCAGCGGTCACGAGTTCGAATCTCACCACCCTCGTTCTATTTGATAAAAACC
This sequence comes from Salix exigua, assembly GCA_032356905.1. Taxonomy (NCBI): domain Eukaryota; kingdom Viridiplantae; phylum Streptophyta; class Magnoliopsida; order Malpighiales; family Salicaceae; genus Salix; species Salix exigua. Next base: position 7,775,267 of record CM063596.1, read on the forward strand.
AAGCACAAAATAATGTGGGTCTGTGCAATTTTCAAGCCCAAAGGGCTTTCACCTGAGGGAGCGTGTTAGAGAATAATATAAATCATATTATGGGATTTCACTTACAAGTTTGAACTTTTAGGTGAGATGGTTCCTTAACAACTTGTATATTCGATTTATCTTGTTGCAGGTCAAATGTTTTTTTATAATGCAAAAGAAATAATATAAAGGTGTTATTTATATATTTTTTACACCACATAAATAATATAATTACGAATCCAAAAGTTAATGTTTATATATAATACAATACAATAAAAATCATATGCGTTAATAAAAAAAAACATGTAATATCTCGAACTAATCCTTGACATAGTATAAAAACTAGCACATTGTTGCAATTGGCACAACTAAACATTTTTTCTAAGTCTTTGTATAGTATTTTTTAAGAAAAAAAAATGTCAAACTCTATTGCCCATTTCAACAATCTAAATTAATATTTCAAACTCATGATTTGGGTCATCATATCAAGATAGATTAAAAATAAAAATAACTTGATCTGACTGGGATTAACCTGTCAAGTACATGATTTTAATCACCAGATGGATATTCAAAACAAATTATAAAATGTCAATTATCTATTGCCCATTTCATACATAATATAAGCAAAGTCCGATATTAAATTAAGAAATGGGGGGTGGGGAGTTAACTCGTCGACAATATCTCGAACTAATCCTTGACACAGTATAAAAACTAGCACATTCTCTAAACATTTTTTCTAAGTCTTTATATAGTATATTTCGAGAAAAAAATGTCAAACTCTATTGCCCATTTCAACAATCTAAATTAATATTCCAAACTCATGATTTGGGTCATCACATCAAGATATATTAAAAATAAAAATAACTTGATCTGACTGAGATTAACCTGTCAAGTACATGATTTTAATCAAGAGACGGATATTCAAAACAAATTATAAAATGTCAATTATCTATTGCCCATTTCATACATGATATAAGCAAAGTCAGATATTAAATTAAAAAATGGGGGGTGGGGAGTTAACTCGCCGACAATATGTCAAACTAATCCTTGACATAGTATAAAAACTAGCACATTGTTGCAATTGGTACAGCTAAACATTTTTTCTAAGTCTTTGTATAGTATATTTTGAGAAAAAAATGTCAAACTCTATTGCCCATTTCAACAATCTAAATTAATATTCCAAACTCATGATTTGGGTCATCACATCAAGATAGATTAAAAATAAAAATAACTTGATCTGACTGAGATTAACCTGTCAAGTACATGATTTTAATCACGAGACAGATATTCAAAACAAATTATAAAATGTCAATTCTCTATTGCCTATTGCCCATTTCATACATAATATTCAAGCATTTATGATCTGAATTAAGAGACCGAAATAATTCTTTGGGAAAAAACAATATAATTTACCTGGAGTTAAAATGTTAAAACTCTATTTAACTAAAATACACTCATACAAGCAAAACAAAATAGATCATGAAGTTTCATTTTCAGTCACCTTAGTTTTTAATGATAAAATTAAAAAAATATTTTTAAAAAAACATATAAAATAACTCGAGCCAGATTAACTTGCTAAATATTATTTATGAATTATGAGCCCAAAATAATATAATAATAAATAAATAAATTATAAAATCTAAAATTCTCATGCAGTATTAAAAAATAAAATACGAGCACCCAGAATCTAATGATTATTCACTACCACAACTAACATTTTGAGTAATCTGTCCCTTAGTATCAAAGTAAATCAGGAAGTCCTACAAAGCCAGAAAGATAATCACGACTGAAACCTGAACTAATCAAGCTCCGTTAGTTATTTGTTTTCTCTTAGAAAAAGATATGTGAGCTGGGTGTCGGGGAGGATAGATGAGGAAGAAAGCAACAGTGCCGATTTTAAGACTAGGATGTTTGAATCAATGTCGTTTTAATTTGAATTTTATGATCGTTAATATAAGAATTATTAATTTTAAAATCCTTAACGTAAACTAACCTAAAAACCACCTTAATAATAATAAGAAGAGCAATCGCTGGTGACCGGCGATGGATTTCCATTCATGCACGCATAAAGGAAAATGTAGAGACGACGAAGAGTCCATAAACAGCATGTGGTCCACGTGGACAACCACATGTATCGTTAAAGCAAAGTCTCGTTACAGCATTTCTGCGAGACATTTCACGTCCCATTTCAAACGGAACCTTGATTACCAGTTACCGCGTCAAGCCACGTTGAGTGCTTCAACCCTTTTCCTTCTCTTCCTGGATTTGCTTTTCGTTGAGTTTTCTTTCTTTCAACTGCTTTCCGCGTTTATAAAGTAATGTTTTTCTTTCTATGGATATAAACTTATTGCTGGGTAAAGATTTATCAACTCAGATTATTTATTTATTTATTTATTTATTAATTATACACTTGCATATAAATTAAAAAACATAAATGATAAAGTTCAAATTAAAAATTATATTTTTCTTAATGACACCCTGAAATTCTTAATCACTTCATATGAATATTAAAAGAGATGTACCCAAAAAAAGAAGAGCAGCGCTACAAGTCCATCAGAAACAGAGTAAAATGACTATTATGTCCAATATATCGAAGAGTGGAATATTTTTAGGGCGCAACAATCATAAAGCATGCACTTGAACCAATTGAAGATGAAGTGCAGGTCTCAAAACTCAAAAGTAATAGATTTCTTGGTAAACTATAATAACTGAAATCAAAGAGTTACTGTGATGTTTTTTTAGCATAATATTAAAAAAGTAAAGGAGTGTTGAAGTTGATCATTCATCATGGAGAATAAATTAAACAGCTTTTTAATTTTATTTGAATTACCCTGTCATCGAAGTGATGCCTAGCCGCATGTGTGACACGATCAATCATGACATTCTATTTTTTCAACCGCTGACTTTGATATATAATAATGTTTTTTTATAGGGTAATTAATATTGGTTTTAAAAGTGTTTTTTATTTAAAAAATATTATGTTTTTTTGTTGTATTCTAATTAAAAAACAACTATATCTCGTTTTTTTTCACTCGTTTCTTATATCACCATCGAATTAATTTTTCAGTAACTTTATATGATTATGAAAGCATGCTTGTTTCAGATTAAAAAAGTGACAATAACAATTTAAAGACCTGTTTCTTCGAATCACGAAGACATTAATTAAACATCAATTCTTTAATTAAAATAATTTTATTTTATTTTATTTTAGTCATGCTTTTGTTCATGCCTGATGGCGTGGTCTTTGCAATACCTTGCAATTCGTGTGCACAAATATGTACAAGAGCTGATATTTAGTCTCAGGCCAGCGCACGCATGCGCAACTTGCTGCTCGACTAATGCCGGTGTTCTCTCTCTCTATATTTTCTTTTAATAGCTTCTCGCACTGTCATTGGTAAGCAATTCATTAAAAAAAGGAAATAAAGAAAAAAAAACACACGTTAACTATTAATGATGATAAAAAATCAAATCTTGATTTCAAGATATACACCCCCACAAAATAATTAAGATTTTAATCGTTTATTTATAAAATATATTTTCTGAAAAATATAATTTAATCGCATTAAAAAAGAGGGTCAACTATTAACCTGTCTCGGTAACTTCATGGTAAATGCCTATAATAACCTATCACCTTGAAATTGTTCCTATTATAAAACAAGAGAACAACGTCTGAGAATAAAATATGCATAATTGATGAAGGCTATAGGGTAATTTACAAATATACTGTAAAACAAAGAGCTAATATTGAAAATTTCCAAATTACGTGTGGAGAGAAAAGCGATCACATGGTATGGCCGGGGAGGGACTAGATTATAATTATTTGAGCATATAATTGCTATGGAGGGTATTACAGTAAATCAATTTGGAAACTCCCTTTGCTCCTTTTCTTACGAAATGAAATACACTATAATTTATAATTTAAGATGGGAGATTTATTTCTGAGTAATTATTTTGTAATTTATCATTGTATGGAAATTTGAGTTTGTTTCGACGTGTCGGGGGTGACATACGTGGAGGTTACCACGTGATATTCTATCACATTGTCCTAGTCACGTGCACTAATGAGTAAATGGTGCCGATACACGTGTATGTCCAGGACTCGTTCGTGTTTGATACAACTAAATAATCAACTGAATGAGCTCAAACTCACGTGAATCACCTTTGAATACACGCCAGCTTGGACTTTCTATTGGCTCATATCCTATAACTACCATCATATCGGATTAACTTTCTTTTTTATAATTAAAATCACAAGTGCAAATTGTCAGAATTTTAGTCTGAAACATGGGATTGGGAGTTGCTTTTGCCTTGCTCAGTACTGCGTTTTTTAAAACCAAGGTTCTGAAAAAATATTAAATTAATAAAAATTTAAAATGTATTAAGTTTTTTAAATTATAATTTTAAAAAAGCTGACCAAACACCTGTTTTATATTCAACTCCTTTTTTTTATAACTCAACTGCAACGCCATATATTGACTTAGAAATTTGAGGTATCATGATAATTTTTATTTTTATTCAATCATACAATAAATATTTGATTATTCAGATAATTTATACTTTTAAAATTTTAATTTTATAAAATTTAAAGTAACCTAATTTTTATTTATTCATAAACAAAAATTTATCCGCAAACAGTTTTATCTAAGCATATAATATTTTTTAAAAAAGAACCCAACTCCTGTACACAATAAAATATCAAGTTATAAATATATATTTGACCTTGAATTTCAAAAGTATTTTTTTTTAATAAAAAAATAATTTTGAAATATAAAGTTTAATATACGTTGGACTATTTTAATATACTAATATTGAAAAATAATATTTAAATATAGTCATAAAAAAAAGTATTTTTAAAAAATACTTTCAATCATGATAAACGTGAACTAATAGCCGGTCCCATGAATACGATTTTAAGGGTCTCTCACCGCAGTAGCTGAAGGATAGTGGGCATCCCATACCCACCCATGCCTGGATGACATGTACTGTCTCTCTCTCGTGTGTAGATGACACGAATGAATGATTATAATCTTAATTTTTTTCTTCATTTTCTTTCAGAAACAATAAGTGCCATTTAATTTTTGAAAAAAAGAAGAAGGAAATCCAAATTTCTGAGATCTTAAAAATGTAGTATTTTCGGATACGGTCGCTCTCCCTGTTCGTGTAGGGCTGTGAAATTTTATTTTGCGGGTTGGAAATTGAGGTGTCGCGTTGTCGTTTTCTTCTCCTGGTGACTGTGTTCCCGCTCTCTTAATTCTACAAGGAATCCACTGGATGGATGTTGTCCAGTAGTGTGATTTGTGTGATCATATCGTGTATGTATCCCGTATCTTCCAAACGATAGGTTTCGTTGTCCACGTCACGATATAAGCAACAGGGTTTCTAGGAATCGCGGCGCGGAGTACATGCATGGGCCATCTGGAAATGGGTTGAAATTGATTTTAAAATTGTTTTTTTATTTAAATATATATTAAAATAAATAAAACATATCCATTTTTTATTTTTTGAAATAGACACCGTAGATCAACTTCGAGGAAAGGGAAGAGCTAAAATAAAAACTAAAATAAATAAATTAACGTTTATTCTTTATTTTTATAGTTCAAAAAATATATATTTAAAATTTAAAATATTATATCTAAGCTATGAAACTATTCTTTTTTATTATAAAAAATAAAAAAATATTTAATATATTTCCACATAAAAAATAATTTTGATTAGACTTATATTAGTTAGTTACTATTAATAAATAATTATATTAATATTATATATATTAAAATAAAATAATATTTTTATAAATATATTTTTTCCATTTGAATACATACATAAAAAATATTATATTTATATTATTTAAAAAATTATATAACTAACTTGATTTTTTCTAAAATAGAGATGTATATATTAGGCTTCGAATACCTCAAAATATGAAAAATTATTAAAAGTAGCTTTCCATGAGATGCCGAATATCTCTCGTCGGCGTCTCTGGAGTCCGGACTGCAGACTGTGAAAGCCTTAAATGAGCCCCAGACAAGCACTTTTAGACAAGAAATTGTGGGCCAGTAAAAGCTGGAATGACAGACAATCTTACAAGTGACTTGTTTTTTATTGCATTTTAAAACGGGGAAAGCAACCTCTCCACTGGGTCTGCAGCAAGTAGCTGAACCCATTGCTGTCTGGTCACTGGTGTCTTTTGAACTTCCTGGTGAGATTTATTACAGCTCCACGAGTCTTGTGTGCGGGCCAGGTACAATAAAATCAATCAAAACTCATGCCAATATCTCAGCACTGAGACGCACGTGCATGCACGTGCCATGTTTTGATTAAAGGGGGTGAAACGGGAAGCCCGTGAATTGTTGCACCGTAAAGCTCCAAAAACAATCCCCACGAGGAAATTCCAACACTCATTTAAAATGCCGGATATAGGAAGGCCTGGCCTCTTTGCTGAGAAGTGAGAACTGGGAAGTGATTATTAATTAATTATAAAATCTATCATGATATAGTTCACCATAAAAACAAAATAATCGACAGCGCTTGGAGTTGTCGAAAAACTATTTGGCTTAGAGATTTGTTTGGCAAACTGATTTATGGTTACGATGTGATTGTTGCATATAGTGATAGCCAGATTAATGACATGTTTGGCTAGAGATCACTTATTAATGCCAAACACCACTTCATTACTATTTTGGATGACATTGTTGTGGGAAAGATAGATATTACAAACAAGGAAGTCAATATACTGGCAAAGTTACTTTTGTTATCCATGTTGAAGCATCCCCTGGACTTGATTTCTATAAACAGCGACAACAAGGCTATCCCTTTTTCTCAAGTTGATTAAGAGTAAATTAATATCAATTTTTTATATAAATTAAAATAAAAATATTTTTCTGAATAACATTTATTTAATAAAACAACTTCAACTACAATTAGAAACCTTTTTTATTTGATTAGCTATTAAGGTTGATGGAACACGATCCTAAAGCTTTGGAGACAAATTCTTCAAATACGAGGAGTGGTTAGTTTGACCAGGGAATTTTGGAGATAGTAGCAGGGCTTCATGGCCTCTCAGTTATAGAAATTGGTTTTTCTTATGTCAAGTATCATACACATCAATATAGAGGATATAATAGTAAATAAATAAAATAATCACACAACACATAAATTTAGAGGTGGTCCGGCTGGATCAATATCCACAAACAAAGAGAAGAAACTTAACTGTAGACAAAATCAATACAGCTTTGATGAACTCTTCGACCATTTAAAAGTTTGAACATTTGACAAAAAAACTCTTTCATGTTTTAAAAAATATCATTAAAACTCCTTTTGAGCTTTCTTGTGTGTGTGTATATATAAACGCCCTTAATTATTATTAGGAAAAAAGCTAAATTTAAAATTATAAAGCAGAAAATATTAAAAAGGAAAATGAAAACAATTTTGAATGATTAAATAATGCAGCTAATATTGTTCACAGACTAATAAAAATGCTTTCAATCATGATAATATACCTATATATATGTTCAATTTAAAACTAAATCGAAATAAAGTTTTGAATCATGGATTTACTGCATAAACATGATTGTCATAATTTTCTCTATAGAATTTGAATTGAAAGGGGTTATTATATGGTGTCCTGAAAAAACATGACAAATGAAAAGGCCCGGTTAAAGTGTCTCTTAATGGTGCCACTGTAGGCTATTTTCATGGCCGACAATTCCTATTTCTTAGTACTAAAACCCACCCGGTTACCACTTCAATTATTGTTTTTGATTAGATGTTTCAAATATGCTAAATCGACAATAATCTTGCTGCCTTTTTTTCCTTGTAGCTAAGTAATCAAAGAGTTCTCTACTCGTCAACGAGTATCCTTACAGAATTGATGATGGGCTGTAGGCCATGTAATAAGGGGCTGCCCCTAATGTCGTATCGCTTTTACCGGAGCCTCATTCTGTTAAACTAACCTTGAAGCTCACCTTTTTGTGTGCGTGTGAGCCTATTTTGAGGGGAAAATAAATCCAGTACACATATTTGAAATAATTAAAAAATTTGAATCAAACCAACTTCAATGCCATATAATGAATGACATGGAGCATGTGAGAGATGGTGATAGACAGACGGGTTCATGAAACTTGTTTTTTCATATGTGAGGTGAATAGCATGAGCGGTGATGTATGTACCTTCACAAAAGCATTTCGGTTTATTTTTGTGGGCCGGTCTGTATGTTTGTCAGGCTTCTGTAAGCTTGGAATAGCGAGGGATCTTTTACGGGCTGTATCTCTTTCTTCGACGATATGGAGGCTGGTCCTTCGTTATTTCTTTCCATGATGTGGTTGTGGTTTCAACTAGGTTGTCAGTTTTGTTATGTTGTAGTTGAAATAACTAAAATATTTTGTACTAATTAAAAAATAAGATAAAATAATATTGTTTTTTATCTTAGTTTAAATTTTGTTTTTTTTTTTGGATTTTTCAGTTAAATACAGGCTGAAATATTCCGTTTTGTTGTATCGATTTCGTTTCGGTAAAATAATATTTTTTTAAATAATAAATAATTTTATAATATCAATCATATATCTTAATCTGACTATTAAATTGAGATAAAATTTTACGAGGAGTCTCTTAACATATTTATGTATTATGTTAAAATTTCAGAGCAACCATAGAATTTAATGACTTTACAAGATTGATGATGAGATTCTCGTAATATTATGCATGTTTATAATTTTATTTAGAAAAATTATTTTATTGTGTCTATTTTAGATTAAATTGCACAATTCTAAATAATTTTTTTTTTCATTTGAGCTATTTTTTTAAATTAATATATATATATATATATATATATTATATAACACCAAAATACTTCAAAACAAAAATATTTAATTTTAGTTGAAAAAAATAAGTAAGTAACAACCTAAACGGAATTGACATACTTTTTCCAACACGAAGTGCCCGTACGCCCTCAGCAAAACCTAGGCATAGATGCGTACAAACAGTTACTTTCATCTCTTGGAAACCCCTGATTTATAAGCTCTCCTCTTTAATGGAGCAGTTTTTCCAATATTCATTTAATTTAATGCTATTTGTGCGAAACCTACATCCTCGTCGAATCAATTTTATTCATGGTTTTCAAACCCCCACCCCTGACTTTAATACGGCATGTGCGTGTGTGTGTGTATAATAAGATCTCCATTTCCTATCAGTAGATGGATCGTTGGACACAAATCTACAACCTATTACATAAATCTTCTTCTGTGATTTCTCCGTTCGCAATTTGTCTCAACTCAAGTTGATCAATAGCCGTGATCCCAACCGAACATAGTGAGAAAACATGCACGTTGCCGTCTTTGCATTCCCATTTGGCTGCCATGCTCTTGCTCTCATTAATCTAGTGCAGAAGCTAGCAAGGGCTGCGCAGGAAACGCAATTTTCCTTTCTCAACACAGAAAAATCCAACAATTCAATCTTCTCAGCGTCAATAACCAGCCTGCCTGATAACATAAAAACCTATAATGTAGCGGATGGCGTGCCGCAGAGTCATGTATTTTCAGGAGATCCAATAGAAAGAGTTGAGCTATTCATAAAAGAGACGCCAAAAAATTTTAAGATGGCAATGGAGACGGCGGTGGCAGAAACTGGCCAAGAAATAACTTGCTTGATAGCAGATGCGTTCCTGTCCTTTTCTGGATCAATCGCTGAGTGTTTGAGCATCCCTTGGATCCCGGTTTGGATACCAGTGCCTCATTCCCTCTCCACACACATTTATACTGACATGATTCGCCAACACTACGCCAATTCTGTTGGTTATGGTTGCAGCAATAGTTGCGGAGATGGCCACGATGTAGAGCTTGAAGAAAAAACGTTGGAAATTCCAGGATTATCTGAATTGCACATTGCGGATTTGCCTGTCGAGGTGTTGCCAAGAGATGCACAAGAAACACCCTTTTCTTGCTTATTAGGTCAGATTGGAAACATGGTGCTAAAAGCAGATACCCTAGTTGTGAACTTTTACCAAGAGCTCTACCCTGAACACCTCTTAAATGATCTCAAATCCAAGTTCTCAAACTTGTTAAATGTCGGCTTTATTAGCTTGTCCATGCCTCCGCCGTCGTTGCCACCGTCAACTGAGGATACCACAGGCTGTCTATCGTGGTTGGATAGCCAAAAATCTAAGACGGTGGCGTATATCAGCTTTGGAACTGTAGTAAATATTCCTCGAAGTGAGATGGAAGAACTAGCAGAAGCTCTTGAAGAGAGTAGAATTCCATTCCTCTGGTCTCTCAGGGAGAATGTAAGGGATTGTTTGCCCAATGGATTCATAGAAAGAACTATAATGCATGGAAAGGTGGTTCCATGGGCACCTCAGACTCAAGTTTTGGCACATAGTTCAACAGGTGTCTTTATGACACACTGTGGAGCTAATTCTGTGTATGAGAGCATTGCAAATGGGGTTCCAATGATCTGTAGACCATTTTTTGCGGATAATAAGCTGAATGCACGATTAGTAGCGGACGTTTGGAGAATTGGCGAGAGAATTGATGGAGGTGTTTTTACGAAGACCGGGGTTGCCAGGAGCCTGGACCTCATTTTGCAGCACGAACAGGGAAGAAGAATTCGGAGCAGAGTCCAAGCCCTTAAAGAGCTTGTTTTGAAGGCATCCGCACCTGGTGGCCATGCTACACAAGCTTTCAAAACTTTGGTAGAAAAGATGACATTAGTGTAACGTGTCCTAGCTTTTCGATCGTGCATGATCATATATGGAGTACCCGACCATGATCGGAAAACATTCGATATTTATAGATAGAATTGGTGGATCGAATTTGGAAACATTTAATATGGGAACAATAAAAAAACTGGAAAATTTCCTGCTAGGAAAGGAAAACATTCATTCCGGATTTGTGTTATTGTTTAAAAAATATATAGAAATTGTATAGGGAAACACTATACATCATTTGCGAAAAGCATTTTAAGATCATTGCCTTCGGAATATGAAAAACAAAAGTCAGTTGTCATCACTATCTATATTTTCATGTAACTTGGGAATTTCAAGAAAAAAATGCTAGCTAGTTTATCTAATAAAATCACTTTGACATTATATAAAACTAATTTCAAAACATATATAATTACAAAGTGGTAAAATAACTCTCCAATAAATTACATGAGTTAAGAAAGTGTTGCATTCTAGCAACTTTTGTTTTTATGTTTTAAGAAAATTAGATTTTTTATATATTTTATTAAAATTATTTTAATATACCGATATAAAAAACATTTTTTTTTAAAAATAACAAATATTATTTTAATATAATTTAAAATATAAAATACTTAAGAAAACAATCATAATCACGAAATCAAACATCATTTAACAATAACTGCCTAGGCGGCGGCGACGACAGCATCGTTTTGATCTCAGGGATTGAAACAACGTTCTTCTAATGCTTCAACAACACCTCTCTAGTGGCAAGAAAATAAAAAGACGACGACGAATGGGGATGAATGGACAAGGGACACTTTTTTTTCAAATAAAAAATATTACTTTAATATATTTATAAATGTCAAAATACTTTAAATACTATCATACACGTCATCGAGATACACGTCATCGTGGTTTCTTAACCCCAAAGAAATAATAGATGCTAATTACTCTATGGTTCTAGAAGTATTTATTTAAAGAAAAGAATTTTCATTCGATTTTCATTCCCTTATTTTTTTCTTCCAAACAGGGTGCAACCGTGCCTTGTTCAAGTAACTTAGCATCTATTATCCGAGCTCTCTCATGCTTCGGCTCCCATTAATCATCTAGAAAAACTCGCCAAATTCATCAATAATATTTTACAGAAGGACACGTTTCAGTTACAGAAGGCGAGTACTCTAGCGACTGCACACAAAATAAGGACATATTTGTCATTTAGCAAATACGAAAGCAACTTCCTCATTTCACGCTTCAGCTTTCCTCGGACTAATTTCCACTTGCTTTCCTCAACATTGCCTTCCTCATTTCACGCTTCAGCTTTCCTCGGACTAATTTCCACTTGCTTTCCTCAACATTGCCTGCGTTCATGATGGGTTTTGTAGGGCTTTTGAAGTTTTCAGTGAAATGCCTTGATATTCTTGCATGGTATGCATATGCATGAGTATCTTTACTTACTTTGGCAATACGTCCAAATGGACTGAAGATTTTCACTTATAATATGATCTTGAACTCTTACATCTCCTTGTTACTTCTAACTAATTGGAGTCTCAATTTCTTGTTTTTTGTTTGAGCATTTTTTTTTGCTCCAAAAATTAATTAGGTAAGTTCTCCTTTGCTTTGTTATCATGACTGTGATGATCACTTGTTTCCGTTGCAGGCCTGTTTTTGGTTTGGGTTATCCCTTGTAAGTCTCCTCTCTTTGTTTGGCTTTGTATGTGTTTGTTCATGTTTTTGAAGATACAATTTGTTATGATGTTTCAATTATGTTATTCAGAATATCAACTATTTATTTATCGAAGAGGTGATTAGTCATTCCTTCGCACTTGATTCTGAATGTCAACAGATATGCTTCCATTCTAGCGATCGAGACTAATTCAAACTCAGACACCCAGAAATTGATCGCATATTGGGTCTCCATTTCAGTGGTTTTGCTCTTTGAACATTCGTTTTGGCTTCAGTGGTAATTTATTTTATTTTCTGTGCTTTACATCATGTACCTGTTTTTGTAGCCAATTGAAACAAATAAAAACACGATCTCTTGCAAGTCGAAGCAATTTCAGTACAGTTTCCGATCCAGGGGGATTTTTTTGTTCTGTAATTACTCTTGACTACGATCAATTAATGGAAGTTTATGTGTTCAGGAGTATTTCGGACATCGGTTCAAAGTTGGAACAGGGAAATATGTTGTGCTCTATTTGATTAGGACAAGAGGCAGTATTTTACAGCTGAATCTCCCAACTCAGTTTCTATTTTTGTATCTCTATATGCAGGCTAGTCTTCTGGCCATACATCAAGCTAATGATTGTCGGCTACTTGGTTCTGCCTTACTTTCATGGTTCCCTTTACGTCTACAAACATCTCGTTCATCCATGTCTATCCATGGGCCCTAGAATTATCACCTGCAAGTTCAACAAACTGGAGGAGTTGTTTTTCAAGAAAGATGATTTACTTGTTGAGGTGAAGAGGTATATGAAGGAAAATGGCTCTGATGCTTTGGAGGATCTCATTGCTTCCATGGTATACATGCTTCTTCATAGCAACAAGACTTATGGAAATCTTCTGACATGTACCTGGAATGAACTGGATTGATTTAATTTTACTTTCTTATCACGTGCATAAAAATGTATGCATTTTGTGGTTGGGTTGAATCAGGCGATAATAAAATTAGTTTAATAGATGCTGTCTATACTTGATGTAATAAGGATGTCTTTCTCATCATTTCTGCCCTCCCAAAAACCCTGTCTCTTTCTTCCAGAAAAAGAGTGCAAAGCCTAATGTTGCTGTGAACGAGATCAGGGCAGCTGCAGCAGAGGATTTGGTAAGGCCACTAATTTCACTTCCATAATGTTTTTGGCTCTTTACGTGATTTGCTCAATCCATATGTATGTAGAACCCCCCCCCCCCAAAGCAATGGTATATCGACGGTATTTATAATGAGAGCTGGATCAAAGCAGCAACCACATAATTCATTATTTCGTATTCATTTAGCTGTTTTTTTTTAAAAGAAGTCCCTACTTATGAACTAATTCAATGTTCTTGTAGAAGAGTGGTTTTTAAGTGTGATGCTGTGGTAAGTTCAAGTCTTCATTTTTGAGCAATCAAATTAGCAGTTTTCAATCATCTGAAAAGAAAAGGGAAGAAAAAAAAAGAGCTGATCAAGATTTTGTTTCATGCAGCCAAAGTTTGAACAACCAATACTTCCAGTTCAATATGAAGTCAGTAATGCTTTTGAGATAACAGAGAAGATAGAAGAAGTTGCATCAACCAAGCAGGTAATTTTGTTCAACTGTTGGGATTTTGGGCACTTTTAAGGAAAAATCTATCTATGCTTTTGGAAATAATATTATGAACTTCAAAATGTTACTGCCTAATGAGAAATTTGAACATCTTCTGTTTCATGCAGCTAAAGTCAGAACAGCCTAAACGTCCAGTTCGATTAGAAGACAGTAACTCAGTGGAAGTACCGGAGAAAAAAGAAGTTGCATCAACCGCGCAGGTTCTTTTATTCAACAGCTGAACAATTCAGCACTTTTTAAGGAAAAACTCCACCTGTGCTCTTGGAGATAATATTGTGAAATGTTACTTCCTAGTGCAAAATTTGAATATCTAATTGATTCATGCAGCTGATGTTTGAACAACCTGAACTTCCAGTTCTACTCAATGACAGCAGTGCTGCGGAAAAAACAGAGAAAAGGGAAGTCACATCAACCAAGCAGGTAACTTACTTCATTCAACAGTTGGAAATAGTATTATGAACTGTGAAATGTTAGTGCCTATTTAGAGATTTGAATATCCAAAAATATGTAGGAAAGAACAATAACTTGTGTGGAAAATAATCAAGGAAGTTGGCAAGGCCCAATGAACTAAAACAAATATTGGCCACCTATACAACCCATCAGAAGTAAATGGATGTAACCAAAATTAAAATATAGAACATTTGAGAAATTTGAACGTCTTCTGATTCATGCAGCTAAAGTCAGAACAACCTAAACATCCGGTTAGATTCGAAGACAGTAACTCAGTGGAAGTACCAGAGAAAAAAGAAGTTGCATCGACTGTGCAGGTTATTTTGTTCAACAGTTGAACAATTCAGCATTTTTTAAGGAAAAACTCCACCTGTGCTTTTGGAGATAACACTGTGAACTGTTAACGAAATGTTACTTCCTAGTGCAAAATTTGAATATCTTTTGATTCATGCAGCTGATGTTTGAACAACCTGAACTTCCTGTTCTACTCAATGACAGCAATGCCGCAGAAAAAACAGAGAAAAGGGAAGTCACATCAACCAAGCAGGTAACTTACTTCATTCAACAATTGGAAATAGTATCATGAACTGTGAAATGTTAGTGCCTATTTAGAAATTTGAATATCCAAAAATATGTAGGAAAGAACAAAAACTTGTGTGGAAAATAATCCAGGAATGTTGGCAAAGCCCAATGAACTAAAACAAGTATTGCCCACCTATACGACCCAACAGAAGTAAATGGATGTTACCAAAATTAAAATATAGAATATTTTTACTTTAACCCAAACAATCTAAAGCTTCTTTAGAACTTGTTTTATTTGGTAAATTTTTCAAAAATTCCCTTTCTGGGCACCGCAAATTTCCTTCCCCTCTATGATTTGAAATTTATCGTACTTTGTTGGTTTCTTATTATACAATGTTCCCGTAAACATTGTATATTTACCATTTTCATTTTTTATACATCCTCTAAGCATCTATAATTACCCCATTCGCAGGTTAGACAAATTGAATCTAACACCAGGCAGACAGAAAACAGAACATTTCCACCTCTGGAGTTCATAAACACGGGAACAACAGAAGGAGGCAGGGATCTTAGCGAAATACTACCTCCCGAGAATGTCCTAAAGGCATGGACCTGTGCAATATGTCAAGTTACAACCCAAAGTGAGGCACTTCTTATTTCACACCTCCAAGGGAACCAGCACAAGGCTGCTTGTGAACGACTGAAAGTCAAGAATCAGATACCAAAAAGCGAGCCCCCCCCTGTTACCACAGCAACCACAGGGGTTGATGTTACTTGTGTTGTATGTCAGTTAACACTAAAAAGTCATGAAGATGTTAGCTCACATCTTCAAGGAAAAAGACACAAGAGAGCTTGTGAGCTGCTGAACTCCAAGAACCAGGCATCAAGCAGCAATGTTTCCCCTGCTTCAGTGGGAAAGAAAGCCAATTTCCCTGAAACCAAGCCAGAGAAGTTTACAGTCAACAATAGTGATCCACCTGAAAATAGAATACCTGAAGCGAAGAAGCAAGAGAACCTGATGGAGAGCCGATTTGTTGAGATTAGAAATTCCAAGTGGTGGTGTACAATCTGCAATATAAGTTGCACCAGTGAAGAAAACATGCAAATGCACCTTAATGCTAAGAAGCACTTGTCTAGGATGCGAGCATTGGATGGTGCTGGAAGCGGTGTTAATGCCTGAGTCACTAAACATGCTCATACCAATATTGCAGAAGACGTTCTAATCTGGAGGTCAAGGTGTCGTGGAGCATCCAAGGTACTTGTTGGTTGATTAATTGCTTAGATCTTGGCGTCCAATTACTTTCTGTATCCCTGAATCCAACTTTTGGTTTCTAGTAACACAAGCAAACTTTTTAAGGTATGCGCGTCATGGTATAAAGATGAAAGCATATTTTTCCTCGGTCCATGGTGTAAATGGCGTGAAAAATTAAACAACTACGGATGGCAAAAACTGAAAAAGGCATACGTAGGCTAGCATTTGAAATTGAAAACTTTTTTTTTAATGAGAGAAGTTTAGTTGGTCCAAAGGAACAAGTAGGAGTTTATACTGACAAAAGCAAGAATCCAAATAGGATTACAAGAAGAATAACCAGGGAACTAGCCAATGATTCCAAAGAGCAGAAATTTAGCTTCTAAATAAGGTTCATTTGCAAATTGCATGTGTATAACTGGCCTCTATGGACTACTCGTTGAATTCTTTTTCTTATGGAAACTGACTCCTTGATTTTCAAAATAGGGGAAGTCAATTGAAAATGAGGTTTCAGATAAAAGAAAAGGTTGGAAAGAAAAAGTTAGAACATGCGAAGCTCTCTTATATTGGCATAGGCATCAACTTCATCAACTGTTGGGGTGGGAGCATGTCAAATGGATTGACGATATTGACACTGGAATCTAAACCAGTGTATTTTTTATCTTTTATTTTGTATTTTTTAATGTTTTTTAGCTTTAGATTGTTTCATAATAAATATATATTTTCCTGAGATATTTAAAAATCTCGAGAAAACAACCATTCTATATTTAAATTTTTAAAAATATTTTTTTCTATAATATAAAATTACCATGTTGTTGTTATCCTAGTATTTTCATCTAAATCATTTTTAGAATCATGACCCTTAGAAGGATATAAAAAAAGGGTACGTTTTACAAGAACACTTCTTGGTAACCCGCCGGAGAAGAGATACATTTGCTTAAAAACAACAATTAGGGAGGGAGCAGAAGACCTCGAATTACTTTATTTAAAATGAACAGCGGATGATTGGTAGAGACATGGCATCGTTATAGTTTCTGTGAAGTCGGCATTGCTAGAGAAACTCCACTACCACCTGGTAGATCCTTCCATTGTTGAGTTATTGTTTTGATCTGGGTGTAGAAATTAACCCCGGCCTTGCCTGCAATTATTCATAGAAAGAATAAAATTAACCATCTCAAGGATAATTCAATGGCCACCAGCTTTTTATACAACCAGTATGTTGGTGAAGAAAATAAAAATGGCAACAGTTTCACGACACGAGAGCAAAGCTTTAGAGGACGTATGCATTACCATAGAAATTGAGATCGCCAGCAAAGGATGCCTTGGAGCCAGTAAATGAGAAAAATGGCAAGGGAACTGGTATGGGAACATTGATGCCAACCTGGATAATAGCAAATTATGTTAAGCATGCATGCATTTCCCAAGGTTCCTATTGCAACATAATATCAACGCTAAAATATCCTGGAAATAATTTTCAAAGTTCCTCTTAGTAGTTTGAGCTATCAAATCTCGCCATAGAAAGAGTGATCAGTGAAGTGAGGAGCTAAATTT
The DNA here is from genome assembly GCA_032356905.1 of Salix exigua. NCBI lineage: Eukaryota > Viridiplantae > Streptophyta > Magnoliopsida > Malpighiales > Salicaceae > Salix > Salix exigua. Next base: position 7,793,025 of record CM063596.1, read on the forward strand.
GTTTCCCTTAAAATATAAATTATCCAGTCGTGTCCCTTCAATATTCTTTGATGATTGTGCAGTGTTTTTCGTTTCTTTACCTGCCCAGCCTCTATCTCAGTTTGGAATTTCCGTGCAGCTGCGCCAGATGCAGTGAATAGGGAAGCTCCATTGCCATACCTGTAACAAGGATATTACAAACATGTAAACCAGATACGATTCATGTAAGGAAAAATGAAAGCACAAGCAAATGAGAAGTTGTAACAAAATAGTACTTATTTCTGTTCACGATGTGGATTGCTTCTTCAAAGCTGTCAGCCTAAAGTTAAGAGAGAAAGATGTTAATCCATTGCCATGGTAATCGATCAAAGGTCTAATTATCACAGACTCCAAAGGAGTATTTAACCCACCTCCATGCAAAGAAGAACTGGGCCAAAAATTTCCTCCTGCAAAGGAAATGTAAGGAGAGTAGATCAGTCATTTTTTCACCAAAATTTGAAGTGTACATCTCCATCCACTAGGAATTTAATAAATTATAGATTTATTGGAGTATGATCTACAAAATCATGACATAAAAAAAATCAAACGTTTTAAAAAACCTTGTAGCAATCCATATCAGCTGTGACACCAGATAAGATGGTGGGACCAATAAAATTGCCATTCTCGTATCCTGGAACCTGTTTATCACCAGAAAAAAAATGGTAAGCAGAACAGTCTTTTTTCTGTTAAAACTTAATTGAGAATAAAGGATGTAAAAGGAGCTAAAGCACCCTTGCAATAAAGAGATAAAAAAAAGAAGCACAAATGCTGGACTCAAATTCAGTACCTTATCCATCTTGCTTTACTAGAGAGTCAGTGCTACAAGACTACTACTAGTCCTAATGTATTTTCAGTTCCCTACTACAAAGAGATGCTATTTGCTGGACTCAAACTCAGTACCTTATCCATCTTGCTTTACTAGAGAGTCAATGCTACAAGACTACTAGTCCTAATGTATTTTCAGTTCCCTATTACAAAGAGATGCTATTTGCTCTACCAGCCATTACTAAATTTATCCATCATTTCCACTATATTCCATGCTTCTGGTCTGGCATGCATATCTAGGTGGGTTTACTTTACTCAACATTATATAAAAAAGAAGTATCGGATCCTGTCAACAGAACAAAGATGCAATAAAATACCACTATATTTCTTCCATCAAGCAGAAGTCTGGCACCACTTTCAACACCACTTTGAATTAATTTGCATACTCGTTCCTTTGCCTGCAAAAACAGAGAAGATTTTCATGTAAAAGTTTGATCATGGTGGGGCAGAACAGGTTAAGAGTAATTCTTAATGATACCTGTTTGCTGATCACTGGACCAAGGTCCACATCAGGTTCTGTTCCTGCATTTACTTTTAGAGATTTTGCAAGTTCCACCAGTTTATTCTCCCTATAAAATTTTGAAAAGGTTCATTGTTATACAGTCTCATCTCGGTCAATCACCAGGTTACTCTTATTTTCCAATTTTATAAAACATGGTAAAATTTTGTAAGGGTATGTGATCTATGTACAACATACGAGCTATAGACCCATTTGTCCATGCAGTGGGGACTGTTTACCACTGTGCACAGTGATAACAGGCTAAATTTTGTGTGCGGCCTCAGATCCCACCTACACAGACAAATGCCTCCCTGTGTAACATGATGACATGCATGTGCCTGCTCTCAAGATTCGCCACCTCTCAACAAAGGAGCTGTATCCTATTGTGGCTACTAAAACAGATCCAGATTCCTTGACATAGTTGAAAAATCATTCTCTCAACAGCCTATTCCTTTGCAGCTGCTAACTGACAGCAGATTATTTGAAAGATCCAGCTAGAAGTTATTAAGTTAACGAGTTATGGATTTTAATCGGAAACAAACTTACCATGAATGTGAGTCTCCAACAAAAACTACGGTGCTCAGTGCCATGCATCTCTGTCCTGCTGCACCAAAGCCAGCAGCAACTAAGGCATTCAAAGTGGCATCAAGGTTGGCATCAGGTAAAACGATTGCATGGTTTTTAGCTCCCATGTTGGACTGCACAAAAGAATCCAAATAGCCAGTTAATTCCAACTTCCAACCATTGTGAAGAAATCATATTGATCCAAGAGACGGAATAGTTATTTCTAAAGAAATGATGTGAACTCACCTGTACACGTTTTCCCTTAGCTGATGCTCTTGAATATATATGCATGCCAGCCTGTGAATATGATAGCAAAACATCAAATACTAATGTGAATATCAGGTAGATAATAACATATCAATTTCTCAGAAAAAGGCAATTATCACCAGAATGTTGCCAGCCCAAAAATAACAAGAGGGTAATTTCAAGGATACCCGCCTAAAAAACTTGTTCAGGATCTTCATTTTTCTCAGATTGCTTGGGGAGTGAAATGTACGACAATAAAACAAAACCTGGATATCGTGCCAAGTAACTTACAGTATTGGAACCCACAAATGATATAGCTCTAATGTCATCGTCATCACAGATAGCGTTAACAACATCCTGCCACAAATAGAAACACATAAGAAAAACAATGTTGTTAAATATACATCAATAAATAAAAACCACAAGTCCGTATCATAGGTATAAATAACAACAGAAAATATAATTATTTTTCCACTATGTCACGGCTGTTTAATTATGTAGATTAATAAAAAATCAATGAAACTCCAAATCTTAATAATTTAGAAACAATTAGATAAAATCATAACTATCAAGTTTATTTTCTTAGGAAGATATAGCCAGTAAAGCACAATAGAGATTAAATAGATAAAAAGAGCATATTACTGAACAAAACCATACATTAGTGCCATGAACAATATTTAAGACACCATCAAGTAAACCAGCCTCCATTGCCAATTCCGCAAGTATTATAGAAGCACCTGTTACACCACAGAAGAACAAAGTTACTGCTATGGTTAAAAGTACAATGATTGATTCTTTTGTGCTGAATATGCCTGGATATGGAACTATGATTAGCAAACATCTAAGCAGGTACCACCTTTGTCCCAGAGCAATGCTGCTTGCCTGAATTTTCCAGGACTTCCAAAACTACATTTCTTCACATTACTAAAAAATGCAAGAGAAAACATCCTATGATATGCCAGGTACAATTTTCAAATCTTTGAACAATTTCCATAACTATTCAAAGTGGAAAGCTATCTTTGATACGAGAAAAAGAAATGCAAACACCATTTATGACAGGAGCAGAAAATCTGACACAAGATTCAAGCTTCTAAACACTTTTCTTATTGGATTTAAGAAGTCACCCGAAGTAAAGTCCCACAATTCTTGGCCAAAGGAGCTTCCAATACCCCATAGGATGCTATTACATTATCAGTGTAACCAACTTCTAAAACCTTTTATACCACATATCTATGAACAGACAAGATAGGAAGTATCTATCTTGCCTGAATATAGCACACTTGGTACCATGAAGAGTTGCTCCTAACCTTATACACAAAGTATGGCCAAGTAAATTCTCACCAGGATCTTTCTCCGATGGCTTCAAGACAAAGGTATTGCCACATGTAACTGCAACCGGGAACATCTGCAGCAAAAAAAAGTAGCATGCAAGTTTTAAATTACTTTTTTCTTTGAGAACTCAAGATTTGGTCACAGCAAGAGAACCCTTTAAATGTTTGTACAGTTGAGAAACATGATCAACTTGAAGATGAAGCTAGAAGTTGACCTGGTTAACTGTGTGTTTTCATCTTAGCAGAAAAATTTAAGCTCCACCTTTGTGAAAATGAAATATGCAGGCATCGTAATATGCATGGACAAAACAAATTGTGAAGAAGAATACTGAAGGCTTACCCATAAAGGAATCATTGCCGGAAAGTTGAAAGGGCAAATGCCAGCACATACACCAAGAGGCTCTCTGATGCTAAACGTATCAATTCCATTTGCCACATTAGGGACATACTCTCCCATCTGCAAAGTTGCCATTCCACAAGCATGTTCCACCACCTCTGTATGAGAAGACAATCAAAATTGAGAAAGCATAGTAGCAATCAACTCCAATCTTTTCACTGAAAGAGATTTTAGGAAAGGGAATAAAAGAAAATAGACTAACCTAGCCCACGGAAAACATCTCCATGAGCATCCTTCAAGGTCTTCCCCTGTTCAGTAGTAATATTCATCGCAAGCTTATCCTACAACAAGATCAAAGCGATCCTAATCATCAAACAAAAGCCAATAAAAAATAATACGAATAAAACGCAACAACACACTAGAAAACAAATTCTAGTATGCTTACAATGTCTCTACGAATAAGCTCTTGAAGCTTCAGCATGACACGCTGGCGGGTAGTAATTGGCGTGTTACGCCACGCCGGAAAAGCATGCTTCGCTGCAGAGACTGCAGCTTTGAACTCTTCATTTGTCGTCAAAGGAAGTTGTGATACAACTTCTTGTGTTGCCTATCCCCAAATGTCAATGCATTAAACCCAAAACCACAACTTCTTCCAATAACCGAGAGAAAGAACATTATAAGTCCATATACTCACAGGATTTATCACATCAATGGTTGACGATGATTGCGAATCAACGAACTTTCCTCCAATGAGATTCGGGACTCTCTGATCCAACAAAAAAAATCAGAAAATGAAATGAAAAAAGTAATAATAATCTTGTATAAATTAAATAAGTGGAGTGGAGTTTCTCAAGCTTTTGAAGAGCTTTCCAAGAGACCAAACAGGCCATAAAGCATCGCTTATACACCGTGTGTGTGTGTGTGTGTGTGTGTAGACTTATACTCAATATATTACCGGAGGGCTGCGGAGGCTTGAGGAAGGCTCAACAACACCAGTGGAGAAATAGTAAGAGCTTCTTAAAGCAAAGATCGAAGGCTTCAAGGCCTTTAGATTTCTCGCTGAAAAAGGAAAGAAAAAAGGATCAAAATAAATCAAGGTCACCCTGTAACACAACTTAAATATCTGATTGATAATTATGAAATCATCTTGCGCAAGTTTCTTGCCTCGTTGAATCGAAAATTTAAGAGGCAACATAGTTTTTCTTTTTTTTTGGTTTTCTACTTTGATTCAACGATTTTGAGGGTGTTGTTTTCAGGATAAATGTTTTTTCTCTCCTTTTCTTTTGAAGATATACATCCGTTGTTTACATGCTAGTAAAGAGTGACGACTAATGTTGTGGCCAGCGGAGAGGTTTAGATTTGAAGACGATGATTTGTTGGAATGCTAGCGCCGTTGGATTGGAGTTATCTGTTATCTGACGGTGGTGATTCTAAAGTTATTTTATAATATGGCAGTTATATTAGTAAAGTTTTCCTAATTTATATATATCGGTCCTAATCCACTGGGGAAGCAAGTGGAGAGGAAAAGAACAAATTACCCTCCCTCCTATCACGATGTTTTTTTTTTTTTGAAATATAATATTTCCTTCCGTTTCAAACTTATTGTCCCGCTTTCTATTTTTATTTTTATGAGTGACTCAAGTTTTTGTCTGGAGTTTTAAAAAGTTAAAAAAATAATTTTTTAAAAGTATTTTAATATATTTTTGAATAAAAAATACTTTCAATTTTTTTTTAATTATATTCATAAAAAATCATAACAGTTAATTGCAGTTCAAAAAAAAATATTTTTTAAAAATATATATATAAAGTGTAGCTTTATTTTAATTAAAACTTTGAGAGGTTTTAGTATGATTCATGCAAAACTATAATATATTTTAATTAAATAAAAAGTTTCAAAATTATAGTTCAGAAAAATCACAATTTTATACACACAAAATCACACTTCCAAATAACTACTTAGCGAAAACATTTGAGTTATATATTTTACTATAATATTTTAATAAAAAATTCATTTATAAATAACTGATCATTAAAAAAATATGGATAAAAAAAATAATAATGATGATAAAAAATAACATTATTAAATGAGTTGAAAATAAAAAATTACAGTCTTTCTTTAGATAGAGGGAGGAGTTCTTCCCAACAAAGGAATCTTGTTTAATATTGTTTCATTAAGAAGTTGATTAGCAGCAAAATTCTCCACGCAACAATGATCTGGCTCGTTATTAAATGTCTGTTAACAAAGCGTACGAACACGCAACTGACACAGGTTAGTAGCGATGATTATTTTTAAAAATATTTTTTATTAAAAAATATATTAAAATGATTTTGTTTTAAATTTTTGCATATAAAAGTAATTTAAAATATATAAAAAAAATGAAACAAAATATTAAAAAAACAATAATTTCTAAAAACATAAAATCAAACATGCATACAGTGAATAAATAACTTAAAAAAACGCTGCGTTTCTTACAACAGTAAGCAAAATTATCGAGTAATCCGCGTTGAAGTGTCAGTAATTAGAGCCTCTTGTGGTAGAATCAGGTTCAAAATTATTATTTTATTTAAAAAAAAGGATGACCACCTTAAAAAATACTAGTAATTTGCATTGCATTTCAAAATTATTTTTAAAAAAATCAAAAAGAATTTTAAAAAAATACAAGAAAAAATTATGCAAAACTACTTAGAGATGTTTAACACTACATTTCAACACTATTTTTTCAAATAAATAAAAACTTTTTTTATTTTTATTCTTTATTTTAAATTATAAAAAAATATTTTAAAATTATTTTTATATGCTAACTTAAAAAATATTTTTTAATATATTTTTAAACAAAAAACACTTGAAAAACAATTTAAAAGAAATACTTCATCTCGCTTTATATAATTAAGTGTTAGATACTGTGTCTGTTTCAAAACGCTTTTTAAAATTATTTTAGCTTAAGAAATATCATTTTATATTTTTGTATTTTCTAGTGATTTATACTAACATCATAATATATTTTCAAACAAAAACTATTTTTAAAAACACTGCTTCGAAATTTTAAACACCCTCTGAGCTACTGACAGAAACTGTACTCGTGCACCAGACTCCGTAAGAAACTAGCTACAACGTTAATAAAAGAGAAAGAAACTAGCTACATGGTCTTATTATGAAGAGTGAAGACACAGAACGAGGCAAGGAAGACATGATCTGAAATCTATCAGCTTGCTGTCATGGTCTTATAATGAAGACACAGAACGAGGCAAGGAAGCATGAATTGCCTTTAAAAACGTCACCGTTCTAAAAGGCCACAAACAAATCACTGCAAATGAGAGAGAACAACCATGGCCATCACTTTACTTTCAGTTGTCAAATGAAAGTTTAATAGCTTCATTGTAGCATTGTATTACCTATAGATCTACACTGAGCGTCATATCCAGGAACCATAGCCTTTTTGTCGAGCCCTTTTCTTACCCGTTAAATGCGTTATTGCGCAGATATGTCATGGTCAGGTTGCCTCATCCACAAGCCGGGGGTGGTGCATGGCGGAAAAACAAACAGGCAAACAAAGGGTATGAAATAACTCTGTGCCAGGACCCAAAGACGAGATTGATTATAAACAGAAGGTACAATTTCGCTCTAGTCCAGGAGAGAAAATAATAATAATAATAATAATAATATAATTTAGCTATTTCTGTCTCTTCTACCTTCTATTTCTGGAGCAGTCTCTATGGAGGATGGTATCTAGGAGCTTGGCAACTGGTGAGATGACGAATCATCACTCACTAAATCTCTCCATTGTTGGGTAACTGTTTTGACTTGGGTGTAAAACTGAATTCCAGCTTTTCCTGCAGCAGTTTATGAAACTCACTTCAGAAACTAATATCCCCTAATGTGAAAGCTTTTCGAATAGATGTAGAAATCATCCAAACCACACATATTTACCATCAAAGTTGACATCTCCACCAAAGGATGGTTTCACGCTAATAAATGAAGAGAATGGCTGCGGAACTGAGATAGGAACATTTATTCCCACCTGCAAAAATTCCAGTTCATGTCAACATCAAGTATTTAATGAATAGATAGCATCCTACCCTAGCTTTAAGAGCAAAAGGGAATTTTCAAAAAAAAAAATGATTCTCATGGGATACTGCGGAAACGAAAGCTTTGCAGATTAAAACGATCTTGAAATTTCAAAAAATAAATAAAATAAAAAAAGGACAGCAACATGCGAGGCCTCTGATAGTGAAACACCACAAGTCATTCAGATGAAGGTTTCACCCTCTTCATCTTTTACCATTAAAAGCAGGCCCGTGACAGGCTGCACTGACCATCTTACCTGCCCAACCTCAACCTCAGTCTGAAATTTCCTTGCAGCTGCGCCTGATGTTGTAAATATAGAAGCTCCGTTGCAATATCTAAAAGAAAGAATCAGTGATAAACCGTGAGACAAGTATTCGAAACATTACAATTCTATGCACGTACTGGGAAAAAAGTGATAGTTAGATTACTTATTTCCATTAACAATGTTTATGGCTTCTTCGATGCTATCTGCCTGAGAGACAAGAAAAACACGTGTTTATGTCCTGGACTAAATAGCTGGTGAGACAAATAGGAGGATGGACAGGTAGCAAACCTGCATACAAAGAAGAACTGGGCCAAAAATTTCCTCCTGCACAAGCAATAAGCCTCATTTAGTTTATGATGCAGTCAAGCTTGCTGGAACCCATCAAAGGTCGCTTCTGTAAATATCACATAAACTACCTTGTAACATTCCATGTTGACTGTGACACCCGATAAGATGGTAGGACCAATGAAGTTCCCATTTTCATATCCTGCAACCTAGCATTAATAAATGAACTGAATTATAAAAAAAGATTGGCTTGATCATTTTAAAACTCGAGCAGAAACACAATTACTTGCAAGCTTCTCAGTATTGCTTAAAGCACATCACAGCTTTCATTTAAAATTCAAAACATTTATGCAGGATCCAATATAAATAATTTAACTAAACTGTGAAAATCATGTGCAGATGTAAATTAAACCAAATTATCTATGTAACATACAATAAATTCGAGCAAAATCTTATCAATAAAACTGTTAAGATCATAGAAGACAACATAAAACTGGATACCACAATATTTCTTCCATCAAGAACTAGCTTCGCCCCACTTTCAACACTTGTTTGAATCAATTTACTTATCTGTTCCTTTGCCTGTTGAGTAAAAAACAATATTGATGAATAACAAAAATCACTGGTAGGATGTATATATATGAAGAAAGTGAATTTCCCAAAAGCTACCATAATATAAATAGCAGAAGCTGCAAACTCTGTAAAATAACACATAGATGATGGGGCATTTCTCATGATCAAGATTATTATATATCAATAACTTCTAATTACCCTCTCTCTCTCTCTCTGGAATGGAAAACTTGATAGATCAGGAATCTGACTCTAGTATGCACCTGCTTACTAATAACTGGACCAAGCTCTGCATCCAGTTCTGTTCCAGAGGTTACTTTAAGTGCCTTGGCATGCTCTGCTAACTTCTCTTCCCTGGCAAAAGGATGTAGCAAACTCAGTGAAGGAAATGCCAGTATCATCTACTGAATCATAATTGGGAAATAACAGAATAAATTTACAAAAGAACATAACTTTGTAACGTGCATCTGATATCTGTGGTTTTTTACCTTCATTTTGAGATAAATTCACCCTGTGCCTCTCAAACATTTTGCTTTGGCAAAAGTTCTTTTTTAAGAAATGCAACCTCAAAATTCAAACAAGGTTCTATTGAAATATTGTTAATGTTTTCACTATAGGGGTGCGCCTGGACCGGTACATGAGCAGCCAATAAATCACTTCCTAGGCATTCTATTGATGGGGGTAAACAAAGACATGATCAGCTACCAACCACTAGGGGGGGTCTAGGACCACTGATTTCCATAAAGAATCGCTGTGACATATTATACAAGTAGGTAGGTCAAAACAAACAATTCTCCACAAAGGCTTACAACAGGTAAGCAACTTTGATTTAGTTTTACCAGATTAAAATCCAAGTCATTATTTTTAGATTAAAAA